>JASDQU010102451.1:5766-52876 GCA_032191745.1 Picea mariana
AATGAGCGTTGATTTTTTTTACCTTGGGATAAGAGCATAAGGTGTGCTTTATGTTTTTTATGAAATATTTTAATATATGTTTTTTTTGTTTGTTTTGTTTTTTATTTTATTTATTACGTTTTTCGTTTTACGTGTTTTATATTTATGCTTTTTAATTTTTGTATTACTTTTGTTTTATTAATGTTTGATTTTATTTATTTATGTGTTTGTTTTAATATTTTTTTTATTACTTTATTTTATTATACTTATTTTAATTTTTATTTATTTTATGTTTATTTAATTTTTAGTTTTATTTTAATATTTTGTTTTTAGACTTAGGATAATTTGTATTTTTCTTTATTTTTATTGTTTTCAATGTTTATTTTCTATTGATTTTTATTGAATGTTTATATTTATAAACTAACCTAATTATTAAAAAACTAAATTAATAATTAATTAATAATTAATCATTAATTAATTAATAATTAATTACTAATAAGACTAACCTAGTTTATTAGTCTAAGTACATTAATTCAATTAATATTAACTTAATTATTTGTTTATTATTCTAAGTTTGTTTATTCATGCAAGAATGAGTGGCGGACTAGATGTAGTCAACGGGACAAATGGGCAAGGGAGTGAGGGAGCAGAGGTGGATGAAGGATGCAGTAGGGTGATGAAGGATCGGGCGAAACAGATGGAGGGGAAAATGGAATTAACCGAACCAGATGTCTTCATCATGGGAGCAACGCCAACTCAACAGCCGAAGAATCGAGTTACCTATGATTATAGGTCCCCAACAGATTCCTTTGGTGTAGATGGAAAAATCTTGAGCTTCTAAGTATCAAATGCATAATCATAAGTCCTACAAATAACTTCAAACTCAAAAAGGAAAGTATCAAGGTATTATAAAATAGGGTCGTGAAAGTGAGGAAGAGTAGAAGGATTGATATTCTTCATTTTTCTTTCTCCATTGGTTTCTCAAATGGAGAACTAAAATATTTCATATTATTGTTTTCCATCTTTAGCCATAGTGTGATGAGATGAGGATTCTTCTTAGTCTTCTGAGAAATTTGCAAAAATCTCTACTCTCTCTTGGGGTAACTCCCCAAATTCTTCAATGAATTGTTGGATGTTTATTTCCCAAACTTCTTGATGTCATCCTTATTCAATTGTACATGTTTCAACAGTGTCAGTCTTTGATAAAAATCTACCAAATATATCTTTAGGTCAATGTGATGCAAACCCCCTATGGGCTTGCGCGACCTCCTAGTCTAGGATCAAACTTCATAGGAGTCGAAATGGCTCTTGGGTCCCCACATAACCCTTAACCTCTTTACCACATGCCTTTTCTCCCCTTGGTGTGCGAAAATTTGTATTCACGAGGGTCCTCTTACTCTAGCGGAGTCGTGCTTGTGACTTCGGGCTTTAATTGAAAGGGTCAACTCCGACACTTCGAAACTTTGGCACTTCGGAGGATTTACCAACACAACACTCCACACCCAAAACTTATGAACTAGCGAAGGGCCGAAATCCACAGATCTAACGGTTGGCGTTTTCCCTTGGATCAATGGTCTGTGTTCACTCCGGACTCCGAGGCTTCAAGACTTCTCCACACCAAAACAATTGTAACCCAATATCTTTCAAATAGCTGAATTCCGAACAACTCGGAAATCTACGGTTCACGTTTATCTGTAAACTAATGGCCGAGATCTACTTTGGACTTCGGGACTTCGGGGGAGTTCTCCGCTCTATGCAACAATGACTAACTTCATTCATTGATCTACGATGTAGATTCACTCCGTGGCTTCAGAGCTTCAGGACTCTGGGCCTCACTTGTAACAAATAACTTAAATCTGTCGGAGCAATGAAGTCCGAAGGACTTGGGCATTAACAACCATGCTCCTTCTCCTTGATCCAATGACTGTGAGGGATTCTGACTTTTCCCGAACTGATCTCGTCCACTCTGCCTTAACCAAAAGGAATTTCTATTCTTGGGGATTTACTCTCGCTATCCCTCCTTGAGCTTCATCACTTGGATGAATCAAACTATGGTGTACACTTTTCACTTCGCTCTTGAGCCTGGGACTTGAAAAATAGCATGCACACTCCTTGCGCTATCTCTTCTGAGCTTGATCAACACTTAACGAAGTGTTGGCTCTGTGCACTCCTTGCACTTCCTCTGAGCTTTTACACTACCATGAGTGTAGGCACACTCCTTGTGCTCACTCAGTGTAAACTTACACTATCTCTCCTGAGCTTCTAAACCTATAAGCAGTTCGTCCTTCACACTCCTTGCATTGGCACTGTGCACTCCTTGCACCGAGATTCTCATAAGACAAACAATTGAAACTTATAACTCAATTCAAGGACTCATTCAATCAAAGCATTTATACACACACACACACACAAACAAAGAGATAATAACATATCATTTACCCAATTACTCAGAGACAAACAAATTAGCACTCATGAGAAATTGAAAACAATTCTCTTCTTTTATATTCCTTCAAAAATAGTTTACAAGAGTTTTTCAACAACCTTTAGCAGCATCAACAACAAAAATAACAACTTTTAGCAGCCTCTTATGGGCATAGATTACATTAATTTATACATGAAGGGGCTTCTCGAGCCTTGCCTCTAGACTATTCTAGTGCTTTCACATCACAATTAAAAGCATCCTACCACTAATCTTATTACAATAAATGAAAAAATACAATTCAGAGATGAGTCGATGCTCAAAATCTGTACGATCCTACATGCATTGAAGATAATTACAATCTCTTGGAGCATATACAATGGCTCTAGCTTAAAAGACCTCCTGGGATCTTTAATTACAATGGCCTCAAAATTAAAGTGGCGTGCCCTCCTTGGGATCCAAACCAGTTACAATGCATTGCGTTGGATGCTAAGTCATCTTCTACTGCGCCTCATTAAACTATGACGGTGATGCTCCTGCATCATACTCCTCTAGACAAAATATTCATGGACTCTTGTCCATGAACTCCTCCACTTCCTCTCCATGCTTCTAGATGTTTGCTTCAATTATCTAACTGGCATCTTCTGTTGGATGATTCTTCCATTTAACCAGATATTCATAATAAATCTTTCTTCTGGTTCTCTTAGTAATTCTCTGATCTAAAATATTTTCTATATGAAGCTTCTCTGTTATGGGCATCTGTCGCATCCATTGAATATCCTCTTGATCATATATCCCTTCTATGTCATCCATCTTGTAAGGATATAAGTATGCTACATTGAATATTGGTGAAATTCCAATGTCTTCTGGCAGTTCAATCTCATAAGCATTTGTAGCAAATTTTCTGAGGAT
Source organism: Picea mariana (assembly GCA_032191745.1). Taxonomy (NCBI): domain Eukaryota; kingdom Viridiplantae; phylum Streptophyta; class Pinopsida; order Pinales; family Pinaceae; genus Picea; species Picea mariana. Next base: position 9,077 of record JASDQU010102451.1, read on the forward strand.
TTTACAAGGTCCTATCTTCTTCATCTTCAGTTTATTGTATTTCCCTCTTGGAAATCTTTCCTTCCTCAGATCTGCCAAGACTTGGTCTCCAACCTAAAATTTCACTTATTTTCTTCTTTGATCTATTATGTTCTTGTACCTCTGGCTGATATCCTGTAGCTATCCTTTGATTTGATCATGCAATTTTTGTATTTCTGCAGCGAAGTCTTCTGCTCCTGCACTTTGAAATTAATCTTGTCCTAAATCTCTCAATTCTAAAATTCCTCTTGGATGCATTCAATATACTATATGGAATGGACTCTTACCAATACTCATGTTTGGTGAGTCATTATATGCAAACTCCGCTTGAGTCAGAATTTGATCCCACTGGTTGTTATGTTCAGTTACCAAACTTCTTAGCAGATTCCCTAAGCCTCTATTCACTACCTCAGTTTGTCCATCTGTCTGAGGGTGATACACTAAACTAAAAGAAAATTTTGTCCCTGGCTTCTTCCACAAGGTCCTCCAAAAGTGTCCCACAAATTTCATGTCTATCTCTGAGACTATACTCCTGGGTAACCCTTGCAACCTCACAATCTCCTTGAAAAACAGATTTTCTATGTGAGTAACATCACTTGTTTTATGACATGGTATAAAATGTGCCATTTTTGAAAATCTGTCAACTACCACAAAGATTGAATAGTTTCCCTCTGTGTTCTTCACAATCCCAGAAAAAAAATCCATGCTTATAGCGTCCCACGACTTATTTGGAATAGGCAATGGTTGATACAATCCTGTGTTATGTTGCTTTCCTTTAGGATATTGGAAAATTTTGCATTTGTCCACAAACTTCTTTACATTAGACCTTATGCCTGGCCAATAGTATGAAGAACTCAACTGTGGGTATGTTTTATCATGGCCAAAATGTCCAACCAATCCTCCATTATGTTTTTCCTTCAGCAAATTGTCCCTCATTGAGAATTTTGGGATACACAATTGGATTCCTTTGAATAATGGTCATTCTTGGATCATATACTCCATCCATTGGATTATATCCCTTAACAAAGGATTTTCACAAGCTTCATAAGCTTCCTTGAAATCTGGGTCTTCCTTGTACATCTCCTTGAGGTGTTCAAATCCCAAAGTCTCCACTTGGAATTCCTGCAAGATTAAACATCTTCTACTCAAAGCATCTGCAACTTTGTTAACACTCACACTAATATGTTTAATGACAAAAGTAAAATTCGCATGAATTCTCTTGGAAGATTGGTTATTGTTGGAAGATTGGTTGTTGTCATTGATGTCAACCCTAGTCATGGGTTTTGGACCGCAAGATTGATGAAGGTATTTGGACATGAAAGAAAATGCACATGTAGATACAAGACCCATGGATGGATAGTATACATCATGCTATTTCTGGTGGTATGTGGCACGTCACGTGGATCCTCATGGTTGAGGAGAAATGAATTTTTGAATATGACAAAGTGAATTGAAGAAGGAAGTACATGTAGGCCCTGAAGATAATTAAAGAAAAGAATTACAAAATAAGAAAGTGTCAGGTCGACCCTAATGTCAAAAGGAAGTGACATAAATGGTATAAATAAATATCATTATACATTCATTTTAAACACAAGTTGAATTTAAGAGGAAATCAGAAGTAGAGAAGGCCGGATTTCAAGGGAGGATGAAGTCTTTTGGTGATGTGTTCTAAGGTATGTTATTTTCAGGTCATCATACCACTTTTGCTATAATTTTTTTTCTAGAACGATTCAGATGATGAAATTGCTATGGTATTGAGAAGACATATCAAGGTAACTATGGTAAAAATTTCAGCTCTTGATTCACTATAATTATGGAGTTACACTCTGTGGAAGATAGGGTTTGTGACCAGTCCTTAAGCTAGTCAATAAACATGTGTTATGGGTAAAACAGTCATAAATTCTTCATCAAGAATCCAAAATGATGTGGGACAAATTTCATTGGAAAGAGTATGGACTTTAGTTTCTTGTGTGCGAGTTTCAGAATCTGATGTTAAATATTGAGCGCGGGGCATTCTATACAAGTTCGGTCACCTGAATAAACCAGAATTGAACAAGTTCTACCACTCTCTCTATAACTTCTTTTTGGGGAGGATTCAAGGAGTGAAACTTGGAAAAGTTTCAAAGAATAAACTGAATAATATTATCTACAGGATCAGAGTATTCCAAGAATTGAATAATTGTAGAAATTGAAGAAGTCTCAGGAAGCATTATCAGGTTCTATGTGATGGTTGGTTGATGGTGATAATTTAATGTGAAGTTTTATTATCTCTCGTATATTCTTGGGTGGAAGGAAGGGGAAAGGATGGAGAGTTCAACTCTCTCTTGATATTGGAGGATTGTATCTTCCTCTTGGAGGTTTATCCCTCCCTTTACATTTGGAAGTTGTAGCTACCTTTGGAAGTCATTACTTCCCTTGAACAATAACTATTAATATTTCTCATATATTGTGCATGGTGTATTGTGGTGTATTGGTGTAACTCTTATACTATTGTTCATTACTTATTGGATATAATTGAATGGTTTAAGTATAAGTTGAAAAAGGTTTTAAATTGTACTTGATACTGATTCACCTCCCTCTTAGTATCAACAAATTCTACCATTTGGCATGTCTCTGGTTCAATTTCTCTTGTATGGTTATGAACTACAAAGCATGATTGTCAGTATACAAAATAAACTCCTTAGATATAAGATAATGTCTCCACGTTTTCAAAGCTTGAATTACATCATAAAATTCATTGTCATATGTTGAATACTTCTTCTTAGCATCATTCAACTTCTCACTAAAATAAGCAATTGGCTTATCATCCTGACTTAAGACCGCACCGATGGCCACTCCACTTGCATCACATTTGACTTGGAAAGTCTTCCTAAAATATGGCAGGATTAAGATAGGTTGTCCTATTATCTTTTCTTTTAACACTCTAAATCTTTTTTCGACTTCTTTTGTCCAATCAAAAGATCTATATTCCTTCTTTATAGTATCCAGTATGGGTGCGCAAATACTGCTGAAATTCCTAATGAATTTCCTGTAAAAGCTTGCCAACCCATGAAAACTTATTACTTCAAACACACTTATTGGAGAAGCCCACTCTCTTATAGCCCTCACCTTTTCTGGATCCATCTTCAATTCATTTGAAGAGATTACAAACCCCTGATATACAAGTTTTGTCTTCATAAAAGAACATTTTTTCAAATTCATCAACAACTTTTCCTACTGCAACCTCCTCAACACCATCTTCAAGTGTCTTAAATGCTCCTCCTTAGTCTTGCTGAAAACTAGAATATCATCTAAATAAACAATCACAAACTTCCCAATAAAATCTTTGAGCACTTCATTCATTAACCTCATGAATGTACTTGGAGCATTTGTTAAGCCAAATGGCATAACAAGCCACTCATATAGTCCTTCATTTGTTTTGAATGATGTTTTCCATTCATCTCCTTCTCTCATTCTTATTTGATGATAATTGCTTTTCAAGTCTATCTTGGAAAAATAACTAGCTCCACTCAAACAATTCATTAAATCATCCATTCTGGGTAAAGGAAATCTATACCTGGTGGTTATCTTGTTGATGGCTCTAGAATCTATGCACATTCTCCAACCTCCATCTTTATTTGGACTCAACACAGTTGGTATTGCACACAGACTCAAGCTTTCCCTGATCAGACCTTTGTCCAACAAATCTTGGACCTGCTCCTTGACCTCTTCATTCTCTTGAGGGGTTAATCTATATGTTGCTTTGTTCGAAAAACTTGCTCTCGGAATAAGGTCAATATGGTGACTAAAACTCCTGATGGGTGGTAAAGTATGAGGCAACTTATCCACCACAATGTCAATGAACTCATCCAATAACTTCTAAACTTCCACAAGAAAATCATTCATAGAAGTATTCATAAGGATGACTCTCTGCTTACCTGTAACAACAAACTGCATTTTCTAATCTCTCTTGACTTCTTTCAAGAGATCCTTCCCACTCATGAGAAGTATACTAGGACTAGCCTCCCCTTTGACTCCCTTATCTTCTAATGGCAACAACATATGTTTACACCCATTTTTCTCAAGGGTATAAGTATTATTCCTCCCATCATGTATGAAGTTCCTATCATATTGCCAAGGTCTCCCCAACAGAACATGAAAAACATCTATAGGTATGACATCACATAAAACTTCATCCTTATAACTACTATTTTTAAATTCAACTTTACAATGTCTACTTACCATAGCTTGATGTCCTTTCTGCAACCACGACACCCTGTATGGATTCAGATGTGTTGTTGTCTCCAAATTTAGTTTTTCCACCATCTCCGTGGATACTAAATTGTTAGTGCTCCCACTGTCTCTGATCACCTTGCATACTATATCCATGGTCTTGCAAGTAGTTTTGAATAAATTGTTTCTCTGGACTAGTTCTCGTACCTCTTTTTATGGCTTCATAAGAGCTTTCCTCATCATGAGCGATCTTCCTTCTTCAGTTGTTTCAACTTTCATCTCTGCCTCCACATTCCTCTACTACGCCTCAGAAATGTGAGCTTCTCTAACTCCTGCATTCTTATTTCAAGGACATTCCCAAGACATGTGCCATGTTTTCCCATAAGCATAGCACTTGACTTCTCCTCCTATGCATCTTCCTCTACTTCTTGGAAAAGGTTTTCTTCCTCTAGAGTATCCTCCTCTAGAACTTTCTCCTCTATCTGTCTGACTGTTAGATCCTCCATTTTCTCTCCTTGTTTTATGGAACTTCTCTCTGGTGGTTCCTTTTCTTCTGTTAAGACTCTTCCCCATGTTCCTCTAACTCTCCTTCCTTTCCAATTTTTTTTCTGCCTTCAGAGCTACCTGATAAGAATCCTCTACAGTCCTAGTCGTTATCATACTAATCTCATCCCGGATTTCATACCTCAATCCATTAATATACCTAGCAGCTTTATCTTCATCATTTTCACTATGTCCTGCTCTTATATTCAACTTATAAAATTCTTCGGTATACTCCTTCACCAATAAGCCTTTCTGTCTCAGAATGTGCAACCTTCTGAACAGATTCAACTGATAATCTTTAGGTATAAATTTATCCTTAATATTAGTTTCCATTCTATCCCAACTCTTAATCTTGGTCTTACCTTTTCCCCTTCTATCAACTTGCAACTCATCCCACCATAAAACTGCATGTCCCTTCAACCTGGTCTCCCCGTGCTTTACTTTCTTCTCATCATCAATCTCCTCATAATCAAAGTACTTGTCTAAAGCACTTATCCAATCAAGCAATTCTTCTACATTCAAATTACCTTCATACATCAGAACTTCCATCTTCGCTCTGGTTCCCATCTTGAAAACAACTCTCAACAATCGCTCCTTTGTTGCCCGTTCTCCCACAACTTCTTCTTCTTCTATATCTTCACTTTCAGCATCACTAACCTCACCAACCTCTGGTGATATCCTTTGTGTTGTTTCCATGGCGTCTAGCCTTGCACAAAGTTGTCTCATTTCCTCCTCCATAGTTTCATTGACTACATGTCTCTCCGTGCGTCTCCTTAGCAGAATGATTTCCACTATACCTTCACACAGAGCTTATTTCCACTCTGATACCACTTGATGCAAATTCCCTATGGACTCCTGTGACCTCCCAGTCTAGGATCGAACTTCATAGGAGTCGAAATGGCTCTCAGGTCCCCACACAACCCTTAACCTATTTACCACAAGCCTTTTCTTCCCTTGGTGCACGAAAAATTGTATTCATGAGGGTCCTCTTATTCCAGCAGAGTCATTCTCATGACTTCGGGCTTTAATTGAAAGGGTAAACTTTGACACTTCGAAGGATTTACCAACACAACACTCCACACCCCAAACCTCTAAACTAGCGAAGGGTTGAAATCCACAGATTTGACGGTTGGCGTTTTCCCTCGGATCAACGGTCCGTGTTCACTCTGGATTCTGGGGCTTTGGGACTTCTCCATGCCAAAAAAATTGTAACCCAATATCTTCTGAATATCCAAATTCTAAACAACTCGGAAATCTATGATCCATGTTTACCCGTCAACTAACGATCAGGATCTACTCCGGACTTCGGGGGATTTCTCCACTCCGTGCAACAATGACTAACTTCACCCACTGATCTATGGTGTAGATTCACTCCGTGACTTTGGAGCTTCGGACTCCGGGCCTCATTTGCAACAAACAACTTAAATATGTCAGAGAAACAAAGTCCAAAGGACTTGGGGATTAACAACCGCACTCCTTCTCCTTGATCCAACGACTGTGAGGGGTTTTGACGTCTCCCGAACTGATCTCGTCCACTCTTCCTTAACCAACCTTAACCAAAAGGAATTTCTCCTCTTAGGGATTTACTCTTGCTATCCCTCCTTGAGCTTCGTCACTTAGATGACTCAAATTCTAGCATACACTTTGCACTTCTTTCCTGAGCTTGGGACTTGAAAAGTCGCCTACACACTCCTTGCGCTATCTCTTCTAAGCTTGATCAACACTTAACGAAGTGTTGGCTCTGTGCACACCATGCACTTCCTCTGAGCTTTTACAGTACTGTGAGTGTAGGCACACTCCTTGCGCCTGCTCGGTGTAAACTTACACTATCTTTCCTAAGCTTCTGAACCTGTAAGCGGTTCGTCCTTTACACTCCTTGTGTTGGCATTGTGCACTCCTTGCACTGAGATTCTTAGAAGAGAAACAATTGAAACTTATAACTCAATTCAAGGACTCATTCAATCAAAGCATTTAGATACACACACACAAACACAAAGATAATAACATAGCATTTACCCAATTACTCAGAGATAAACAAATTCACACTCATGAGAAATTGAAAACATTTATCTTCTTCTATATTCCTTCAACAATAGTTTACAAAAGTTTTTCAACAACCTTCAGCAGCAACAAAAACAAAGATAACAACTTTCAGCAACCTCTTTTGGGCATAGATTACATTAATTTATACATGAAGGGGCTTCTCGAGCCTTCCCTCCAGACTATTCTAGTGCTTTCAATCATAATTAAAAGCATCCTACCACTAAGCTTATTACAATAAATGAACAATTACAATTCAAATATGAGTTGGCGCTCAAAATCTGTACAATCCTACATGCATTAAAGATAATTACAATCTCCTGGAGTGTATACAATGGCTCTAGCTTAAAAGATCTCATGGGATCTTTAATTACAAAGGCCTCAAAATTAAAGTGGTGCGCCCTCCTTGGGATCCAAACTAGTTACAATGCGTTGCGTTGGATGTTGAGTCATCTTCCATTGCACGTCATTAAATGATGACGGTGATGCTCCTGCATCACAATGCATACAATCTAATGAGTTTTTTTATATATATTTTAATTAGATGGTATTAAATGAATTTTTTTAGCACCTACCTAGTGTTGGAACTAAAAAGTGGTGGGCCAAAGAATTGCAACAAGATTGTTGCACTCCTCAGCTTGAATTTATTTTATTAATCCATACATGTGTTAATTTGATGAGTTATCATGCACTATATGTTGAAAATACATCAATACAATCTAATGTAAATATATAGGGCTAGCTTGAATATTGTTGTCCCTTTCCTCCAACAATTTTGCTCGTGACCTTCACTCCCTTACTCTAAATAAGCAAAGGAGGTTATGAGAGTCACTATGCTAGCTAATATAGAGTTGGTATAACAAAGATCTTGACAGAGAATAAGTGCATGTATCATAGTCTAAAAAGCCTCTTCATCATCATGTTACTTGGGTTTGCCACAAGATTTTATTCATGGTTTCCTATCTACTATAAGTGAATGATGCTAACACTAGGAATTCAAGAATTAACTGAGCAACAAGAAGGATGCCCAATATCAACCTCTTATCCTTTGTCCCTTCACCTTCAAAAGTTTCTCATATGTGCTCTTGATACTCTTGAGTTGGGGGTAATGAGAGTGCTTGGTTCTAGAGAGAAAAAAATAACATACATAAGGCTACCCAATCATCAAAGGATGTCAATGAATGATCATCTCAGAAGTCATAAGATAGGATGAGATACTAAGCATGAAAAGACGGTTGCAATGCAATAAGCAGAAAGTGATTGTGTAGAATTAAATCAACTAGAAATGAAATACCATAAAGTAAATGAGCTTGTTGGAATAACATAATTAAGATTGTTGTAGAAACATAATTAAATCATCTAACAATGAAGTGAGATGAAGCAATTTGCAACACTTTTATCCCCAAATTAGCAATGTATTTTTGCATATACGATGAATGGTCAAGGGCTAAGCGATGTAATATGTAAACATTGTACATTAATAATAAAAATACAACATTGGCTGCAGAAGAAGAAGGACAAAACATGGGGGACTATGATTCCACGAGAGAGGAATGAAAGAGGGATTAGGGGCTCAAGGGGGGCTAAGGTAAATAATAATATTTTATTATTAGCCCAAAGCCTTTATCTCATGTTATCCATAGTCCTTGTCTTATGATTTCCTAAGTTTTATGACCATGGGATTAATTGCCAAGTGGCTAGTTGGGGACATGCAAATATAGTCTTTGGTTTTGGTTGACGTTGGGGGTGTTTTTCCATTCATTATTTTCTAAGGTTTCCTAAGAGCATAAGTTGCATAACTATGTCCTATAACAAATTGAGTATAGTTGTTATGAATTCCATGTGGGAATAATGCACATGTGCACAAGGAATTTATTGCCATTGAGGAACTTTATTACAACTGCAAATTATTGGAGTCCCCAACAAAGTGAGTTCCTAGCCGACCTATCATGGAGCCTTTAAGGGAAGTGGGATAGCTCGAGGGACTACATGGTAGAGAAGGGGATCACATTCCTTGTGTTGTGCAAGTCAAGGACAAAGAGAGTTGGTGGATTGGAATTATTGTAGGACTTATCATATTGTGATTTGATGGGAAATTGAGCTATGTGAGAGGACTAGAGCTAGCCGTTGGATAAATTTTTCCTTTTGGACTCATAGTCTCAACTTAGGGGTGGCCCTATTGTAGAAAGAATATTGGCAATAAAGAGCCTATGGTTGGGTGGAACATCCTTCGTCTAAAGCTAGTTGATGTATAATCCTAGAAAGATAAGTGTTATGCCTTATTTATGCTTATGTTGAATTAATGATGTTTATGTCATTATGTCATGGTTGTTCCATTTACATAATAAGTCCACATCTATATAGTAAATGTTTAATTTTAATTGCATAAGCCTATGTGTCATGTTGTGTGCATTCATAAATTCATAGCAGAACAAGAGAATATGGGTATCAAATTACTTAAGTGAAAATTTTGTGAAATTCAGAGGTACCCCATATCCTTAATGGTGGATAGAGGGTATTGGTATGCTACACAATTGAACTTACTAAAGTGGCTTGCATGAAAACCACTACAGGAAAATATGAACTCCTTTCATAAATAATACATGAAAATGATAACAATAGGCCTTACAAGAATCCATATGCACATAAGGGTGAGATTGAGTGTATGATCCATGAAATGTTAGAGGTCGACATCATTCAACCTAGCCAAAGATCTTTCTCTTCACCAGCGGTGATGGTTAGAAAAAAGGATGATTCATGGTGTATATGTTTAGATTATAGACAACTCAACAAAATGACCATCAAAGATAAGTTTCCTATTCATTTCATTGATGAATTATTAGATGAATTGCATGGAGAAAAATTCTTTACTAAGCTGTGTTGACGATTAAAATCGCAATGATGAATTCTACCCGCAAAGGATTGCTAAAAGCGTTATTATTTAATTATGATAATAATATAATACTAGTAGGTGGGACCTCCTTGTAGAATAGAGGCACAAGGATAGACATATTACACATATTTTGTTGTTGTTATGATGTTGCCTACATAGTCCTACATTTTTGATGATGCAGTCTTGGTTTCATTTGGCGTGATAATGAATGGATAATGCATTATTGTTGAATGTTGTTGGTAATCACTTGTGACACCGAACAGTTTCCATGGGTATGAGGATCATGTTGTTTAAAAGTGTTATGTTATAACCTTGATTGCTAATTCATGTATTGATTACTTAGCCACATATATGCAAGGAATAATTAAATTGGAGCTTGATCAAAACAAAGAAAAAAAAACTATGAAAAGGTTCTAGAGTTATAGCAAAAGAAAAGGAACTATGTATTAATCCTAAAGCCATGATAAAAGACCACATGCAAACTTCGAATGAAATAATTAATGGATACAAGTGTTAGTCCTAACTATTATACTATGGTTTGGTTAAAGTGATATGCAATTTTGATTAAAAGGTTGAAAGGAGGCACATATAGCAATGTTGATATGTGATTATTGTGTGAAGTTATGGCAAAGGTTAACGTAGAGATATGAGATATCTCAAGTGGCGCACTATGCATTTGATATGGTATCGAATCTTACGATGGATATGGCATTGAATTTTGGCATTGGTTATGGTTTGATGTTAGTAGTGAATGTTACGTTAGTGGGCTGGTTCGTACATGAATTGAATGGGATCAGGTGAGGAAGCGACGTGCATTTACTGCATGTCACTCCAAACCTCCCTACCGCTTGCCACCCTAGCATTGTTGCATTGTTTCTCGGTTAGTTGTGGAAGCTCTGCGTTTTCAGGTTTTGGAAGGGAAAGCTTGGTCAACTCGTCATTTAAGTGATTTTCTCACAAGTATGGTTCTTTTCTCTCCATCCATGATGGATTCTATGTACTATGAATCAAATGGTGGCTCGAGAATGCATGGATTATGTGTTTTCTTGATTTTTTCGACTGTGTGTAAATATGGTGTTGTGGCTTTCTGTGATGACTGCGAAATGTTGATGATTGTAAGCAGAATAATGGGTATTATTGAATATAAATGTTGTGCATTGGTTATTTGCTCGGTCAGTGTTGTTTTTTATGATGGTTCTCTATGAAATAATAGTGACAGCGGTGCAATGAAGCTCTGTGTTTTATGGTTGAAGGGTTTTTACCACCGGTTTTGTTTCAGTGACTGTCAACTCATTTCTTTCTCGTTCATTGTCGTAATCTTTATCTGGTTGCAAAGCAATTGTCGACAGCTGGGTGTTTCTGTTATCTAAACCCCAAACTGTTGTTGTTGCCTATCCCTTACTGTCTTTTCGTTGAAATCTTTCCAAAAGTCCAGTCTTGGTCGACCCTGAATGTTAATACAGGTTTGTGTTTGTGTTAAACGGATGTGAGTTTCTAAGGGCTTCCACACACCACTCCTCTCATTCCTACTATAATGATGATTACATGTGACCTCACTGTCGATTGTTTTCGAAAGTTGTTCCACCTCCTAGGTGTTGGAAAGAAACATTATCTCTCTATGTTTTTCGAGTGCCCATCACTGTTTGAATTAACCCTCGTCTCTTCTCTGCAAAAAGTGTTAGTGGCACCTGTGTGCAACTGGGTTGTTTAAAATCGAGTTGCCTTATCCTCTAGTCGAGTATTCACTTATGGTTTTGTCCAAGGGCTTGGAGTAATAAGTCGAAGGACTGTGTGGCTCACTATTGTTTCATTTTCAAAAATGTATTGTGGCATGTGGTTGATAATCAATGGTAAAATGGATATGAGTATATGGAAGACCCTCATCTCTCTGTGTTTTGTTTAAAAGGACAAACATGCCTTCATTGCCTCTCTGCATTTTATTTTTTAAGAGCCCGACTCTGACTCTGACTTCCTCTGCTCTCCTCGGGCACCTTCGGGTTTGTCAAGTTTTGGGTTATCAATTTATTGATTGTGGGAATTTGAAGGCACATGCTCCCTCGTTATAAACCCATCCTTTTGGTCGAATCTCTGTGAGGTCCTTCTATGATGAATTTGTTTGAAAAAATAAGAAAGAAAATGAGTGGTTGCATACAATGGAGAGCTACATTTCTATTCGTTTATGGTCTCGATCACTGTGTTTAATCCAGCATGATCTTGACTACATAAGAAGACACATGTGTGAGTGTTACCAAGCCCAATCGGGGTTCTGGCGAGTTAAAAAGAGGTGTCTGTGTGTCAATCTAGTTCTGTTTGCTTTATACATGATATGGTGATATGGGAATCATTGTGCAGACTATCAATTGTTTTAAAAGGAAATTTTTATATGTTGATGCACACATAAAGCAAGCTCAAGGTTCCATTTTGTTTTGGAGTTGGTTGTTGTTGTCGATTCAAAATTGTTTCGAGTATATGATTGAAGACCTTGTGTTATGATTTGTACCTTGTGTATGCTCTTAAGCCTGTCTATGATTGAAAAGGCACATGTGTATATTCAAATCAGGCTCGATTGTTGATTAGAGAACAATGATTGTTGATTGTTTATCATGGTGTGTTAGTGATTATTAACAATAAATGCCGGGCATATTATAACAAGAATTGTTGTGCATGTTTTGTTTATTTTAAAAGGAAGAGACCAACGTTAGAATATACAGTAATGTTGATTGGAAAAAGTTTTCATAAGTTATAAATGCACAAACTGTTATAAATTAAGGATTTCTGGGAAATTCAATTATTATTGAGACAATAAGTAGTTTGTATACAATTGAGGAACAATGAATGTTTTGGTCTTGAAAGTGGATGCCTTTTGGATTTAATTTCAAACAGAGTTATGATAGTTGATTGATTTAATTTATTTTGTGAACAATATCCATCTAATTCCCTTTCATTTTCTAACTTTTTTCGCTCATTACAAATCCCCTCACGATCCCAAATTCATTTTGCATGCCCTGTTCATTAAAATTAAATTAAAGCTCAGCATGACAATGATTAAGAAATAACACAAAGATAGATGACAACTGATATGTTTTGGTTATTGTTGCACAATCAATTGTTTAATGAATTGTTGAGCAGTAATCACGTTCTTACTCGCTTTCATTTTCTCACTTTTTCGCTCAATGCAATCCCCTCAGATATCCTTGAACCCTATCTCACCCCCTTCTCAGTGACAATTTTAAAATGAATTTTATGGATTGGATTGCATGGGTCTGATGTGATTGCCGAGCCAAACTTTGTTTCATATTAAGAGAATGTCATGTATGGTCTGTTTAAGGAGCTAGCTGCTAATAATTGTTGCATATAGGATGAGCTTCTTCAACAGAGGAAGTCATGGCCGGAATAATAGGGGTAGAGGAAATTGGAACAGAGGGCCTGGAAGGCCTAGATTCTCAATACATTTCAATGCAGATCCTCAAAAGTTAAACCAGCTCTTTCAAGCTGGATTTTTCAATTGGATTGGACAAGGGGTAGTCCAACCTAGACCAGAGAGGCCTCCCTTCCAACCCCATCATGTCCCTGGTATCCCTGTGCCCCCTCATGTTTCATTGCAACCTAAAGTTCCCGAGAATGACAAATGGCAGGAGATTGTTCACCCAACAATCTTCCAACATTGTGGCTGGCCAAATTTGTCTCTACCTGCTCCTCCTCCACCTGTTAACCCAAATGTCTAGATTTCCCCTGCACATTCACCTGTATAGTCCTCCCACACAAGCAAAAGACTCAAAACAGAAGCCCACCAAATGCATGACAAAGGAAAAGTTGTTGCTGTCCCCTCCTCTCCCTCAAGTGATTCATCCAAATCCGTATCATCATGTATGCACTTGAGAGATGATTGTTCCCATGTTATTAGTGAGATCAAGCCTCAAGGTTCTACATAGCCTAAGACCAATTCAGGGAAGTCAAAAGGGGATAGTAGCAACAAAGGAAAAATTGCCTCTCAAAGTGGCAAATATAGTTTTTGATTATGTTTTATTATTGTTTTATTGAGGACAATGGACTGCTAAAGGTTTTGGACAACAAACTATTTTTGGATATTTTGGATATTATATGTTTGGATATAATTTGAAATATCATTGATATTTAATTTTCAAATTATGGGAATGATTATGGGAGCCACGAGAAGGGATGTGTTTGATTGATTGACTAGTTATGTTTATTTTTGTTAAGAAATTAAAGGGAGTCACAAGAAGTCCCACCTACTAGTTATTATTTATTAAAAGACTCTTATTATTATTATTATATTAGTTCTTCCCCTAAACTAAAAGTTAGTTGAGTTTTAGTTAACTTAACTAAATGAGGTAGTTGAACTACTTCAACTAATTTGGAATGCATAAAAGCCAAATGAGAAGGAAGAACAAAAGGAGAATAGAAGGAGAAAGCATACTAAGGTTTGCTCTTGAGTTTTATTGAGATAGTTCAGTTTTCATTCATTCCTCAATTCATTAAAAGCCTAATTCTCTTTTATGACAACATGGTCCTATTGTAGACAACAAGGTTCAAGGTCGAACTATATCATTCAGATGCTTGTTTCAGAGGTGTTGATCTATCTTTGATAGTCTGTGTAGACTTGTTTATTTATGAATTAGATTTCATGACTGATAAAGGATATTGTGCAAAGTCAAGTGGGCACCAGTTTGTGGCAAGCCGATCCATATTTTAAAGTTCAGTTTTTACTTCTTGTCAGTCCTTTTGTATGGTTTTCATCGGGGATATCTAAGTTTGACTTTGGTCGAAACTCCCTCCGAGATTTTTGTAAAGAGAACGATTCTTTTGATTTCTTGGAATGAAATAAGCGATTGCTATTTTGTCTCATCTGTGTTAATATGTGACTTGGTATTTTTGTTTTTGTCTCCATATTTACTTTTGCAATATATTATATTCAGAAAATTATATAAAAACGTTATATTTTGCAACAATCTTTTATTTAAAAAAATCAGCCTAAGCCCTTGTAATTAATACTTGTGGGTTGGGAAACACTTTTTGAGGCTATAAACATAGGGTAATATTCTCGGCTATCTTGCCTTAGCCAAGCAAGATTCAAAAATGCTTGAGTAAGATAAATTCATATCTTTTCCTCAACAAGCTGGATCTTCGTCTGAGATATCATCAAATCAGAATGAGGCAGGAAGACATTCCCAAAACAACTTTTAGAACACATGAAGGTCATTATGAGTTTCTGGTTATGCCATTTGAACTTACCAATGCACCTTCGACATTTCAAAGCTTTATGAATTATATTTTCAAGCCCTTCCTTAGAAAATTTGTGTTAGTATTTTTTGATGACATACTAATCTACAACAAATCTTGGGAAGAGTATGTATAACATGTTGACAGAGTATTTCAACTATTGGAAGAACAACAACTTTATGCAAAGCCACATGTTATGTGTAAAACCCCTTATTAAGCCTTAGATATTGAATTATTACATTTATAATGTTATAATTGTATGCCAACTAGAACCCTTCATTGTACCCTTTCATTATAATTACACCCTTTGTCTCATATATATATACCAATGAGATCTAGTCTTAAGATCATCTTATCTCATCTCATATTGTATTTTGAATTGGATGTATTGTAAAATGAGGTTTCCTCCTCGAAGTAGACTGTATTCATTGACTTTTTATCATTTTTAAGGCTTTGGATAATCACTGTTACCAAAATCCAACAAGAAATGCAACTTGTCGATTGCTTCTATGATTTGCAATATTACAATGATGATGTGTATTATTCCAAAGCTTTCCTAACATTGTTGTCACAATGATGGCATTGGAAAGCTCTCACACATCAAAATATCCTCTAACTATTAATACATGTTTTTAATAAAAGTTACAACCTTACATAGTTATATTAGAAATATTAATAGATGTGTTCTTATGTGGGTTTACAAGCAACAATTGATGATCACTAGAGGTTGCTTTATTAAAAAAAAAAGTTCACACAATAAGACCCTTATTAGACCTGCCGATAGGCATGATATACAGCTTTGAGTTAGGCTTGACTTTTTATACCTGCCGATAGGCATGGTATATAGCTTTGAGTTAGGCTTGACTTTTTATACCTGCCGATAGGCATGGTATATAGCTTTGAGTTAGGCTTGACTTTCTATTAGTTCATGGTTGACCATAAATATACACCCCTTTATCCAAAGTTTTAAAAAATAATTATTTATTTTAAATTTTAAATCTCATTTATGTAATATCTTATTGGCCAAAAACTTTGAAGTCTTATCGCTGCCTTCACTTCCCCCAATGTTATTGTAATAAATATTTATTGTTTTTTATATATATTGTCAAAAGTTGGGGGCCCATCTTGTTAAATAAATAACCCTTTCTTTTTTGGCATGGATATGCATTTTTTATTTTTTTGGTTGTTCTCATTTAATGGGTACCTTTTTCCTAGGCACATTTAAATAAAATAAAATAATATTTTGTAGGTAGGATTCAAATGGATGAAAATTGTACTTTTTTTTTCACAATTATTTGAGTGTTAAAGTTAAAATAAAATAATATAATATTTTGTACAATTCAAAGTTGATGGCATTTGTATATATTTTTTCACAATTTTTTTAAGGGTTAAACTTAAATATAAGTTTTATTTTTATATTACAAATTTTGAGTGTTAATCTTAAATATAAGTTTGAGCGTTTTATAATGTATAATCTAAATGTTTTATGAAATTGGGTTTTTTTAGATCATTCAAAATAATGTGAAGGGATTTTGGTTATTATACCTGCCACTTGGGGTGGTATATAGTATTGGATATGCTATTGATCATCTATTAGTTGGGGTTTGACCAAAATAATTTTGAGCATTTTTAAAGGTATAACATTACAATTTGATTTTTTAAATTATTTTAAAACATTTTTCTAAATTGTGATTTGTTGTTCAAATGCATCTCTTATTGCCGCGGTTGCGTAAGGATCTTCAACGACTGCAGAAAGATCTTCAACGTCATTTAATGAAATGACGCTTGCCTGCCATATTCAACAAATGAATTTGTTATTCATCTCAACGCATGCGGTGGATTCAATACAACTATTGTTTTATTTTATTATACCTGCATAGCGGCAGGTATACATTGCCATGCAGCGTTGTTTGTCTTTTCATGTATTCTCTTCCAATACTATTCATAATAATAATTAATAACAATTAAATTTATTTCTTGATAAAAAAATATTCGATGTTTTATCATTCTATTCATAATAATAATTAATAACAATTAAATTTATTTCTTGATAAAAAATATTTGATGTTTTATATAAATGCTAAAACATTGGATTATCACAAATACATTGTGCCTAATAAGGAAGCAATGGATATTCAACATTTAATTGAATGCAATGATCCATGCTTTTATATGGATTTAGTAATTTGAATTTTTAATTTTAAAGGGATGTGGGAGTTTTAGCCATCATGGATATTGAGGAGTAGATTAATCTTTTCACAAAATGAATTTCATAAGTTTTGTTAGAATTCAATAATTTGTTTTTAGGGATGATTAGATTTGATCTTGATCCAAGTTTTATGTATGGTGGAATGAGATTATTATGATTTTTCCTAATTCTAGATTGATCTAGATGGTAAAAAATTATAGATCCATGAATCAAACTCCAACAATGAAAAATAACTTTATTATAAAATTAGACATAGCTTAAGCATTAACTTAAAAAGCTTATTATATATGTATATATGTTAAGAATTTGTGTTAATATAAAACATTTGAAATTAAATGAAAGTTTCTCTTTTAATATATATGTCTATAGGCATACACAATGATTTTTGTTATGTAAGATCACATGCATCAATGCAACTATTATCTAATGTGAACAATAATATGATGTACAATAGAAGTTGATATGTATAATGAGGTTGAGCTTGAATCCATTTCGGGTTGAATTTGAATAGAATGAAATTGATTCTTTTTCTTAATTCTAATAATGTATCTATGCTCTTACTTCCAAATGAATTATATGCAAAAATGACTATATACCACAACTTTTAGTAGGTGAGTCAAAGTTATAAAAGTGATTTGCCACTAAATCTAGATGCTTCTCTATATTTGTATAATTAAAATATTAGGGATTCCACTTGTTTCAAGACCGATTATGATGATGTCCATTTACAATATATTTTATATCATAGACCAATTCTCAATTATAATAATTTTAATTGTAATATCTTTATAATTCTCATAATACCTGCAGGTCGAGGCAATGTATATAGAAATCGATTATTATATCTACCCCGAGGCAATGTATATAACAATCGATTAGCCAGTTGACTCCCTATTAGTTTGAGGGTTGACCATAAATTTTCCCAAACCTCTAAAGTTTTACATTAGTTCATTTTTTACTTTTATTTTTTGAAATATTAATATACATTTGTTTGTTCAGGGATCGGTCTATCCATTTAACCTCTTATTCTAGCAGTGGCGGTGGTGTAATCATGTTTTCTGAAACAAGTTTGCATTCATTACTCTGGCAACCAAGATCGGTAGGTCGACGACGGTGTATTAATTTTCTGACATAAGTCTCTTGCTAATATCTTGTTGTGCCCTATGTTAGTCAAGTTTTTCCAGATTCGATTGTTTGAATTCTAAATAAATCTTAGCACACTGACAAAGTAAACTAATGGATAGTCCTTAATTAGCATAAGTCGATCTGGACGTGATGTAACAATTGCTAGATTGTAATTATGGCTATCCAAGCTGGTGAAATTATACAATTTACTTATTGAATCCTATGTTAATCTCGAATTTAGTAGGATAGTTGGAGGTCTCCTATCATATCTATTTATCCGGGGTAGACTATGATAAAAGCTTGTCATCTCTAATTGAAATTAGAAATTAATAATTATAGATGTATCGAAGTATTAACGAATCGTAAGATAAACGTTCATATTGCTATCTTTTTACATGCTTAAATTTCGACAATGTTCAATAATACTATGAGATCAAGCCATAAACTCTTTCGACTTCTTTTACCAGTTAGAATGTCCTATTTAGCACACATCGATTTTTATGGTAATTAACGGATTTATGAAACTAAACCTTTGTTGAATATCTAAGTATGAAAGTTATAATTAGTAAGTCCACCTCGTAAGAAATTACTTGATTAACTAAAAGATTTTAAAGTTACGTGAAAACATGAAGATTATATATATACCATCTTAAATCAATGGACCCTTCAAATAGTTGAATTCCTAGTTTATTCCCTTTAGTTCAAAAGCGATAGGGTTTCCATGCCATTCACTTCATGCTTCACGGAGATTAATGCCCAGATCTTCACCACGTACGAGACAAATCATTAGCACAGATCATTACCACTCTTTACTATTGAATTTCTCTCATGAAACAACATGATCCAAAGGAAATCTAAGGCCATGATACTTTTTTCTTTGTTTATGGAAAGCTTAGTTGATCAAGACCTGGATGCATTACATTAAGTATGCCCAACATTTTAATTTTTGAGAACATTTGGAATTTCACCCAGTGCCCTCAACATATCCACTATTTTTTGGGGGGAATAAACTACCTAAAACCTAGTTTCCTTTACCCGTCCTTATGGGTTGTGTCTTTATCCCGGTCTTGCATATGTTTTAGGGTGCCATTATCCCCATTATTTGCATTTTCAGAAAGTAACATGGTGACCATTGATTATTCGAAGGGGAACAAGTAGGTGCCATTGCTCAAGAAACAAAATAGGCAATGCATCAATTGTATCGCAATACCGTCGAGTCCTTCAATTCTCCACATCCGATTCCTTCAATTCTATGCATCAACATTGGTATGTTCTCCTTCAATTCTCTGCATTCATCAACACTATGCAGTTACATCTAATTGTTACTAATCTTGGATTGCAGGTCATAGACAGATTCTAGTTCTAGTTCAAATGCAATAAGAATAGTTTACCTCTACGCCTCTACCTCTGCCCCTGTGGCAAATAAAGGCTCGATGCCTTCAGAATTCGGCCCCTATTCTCATAGAGGACTTCATGGGCAGTTTTCTTGCAAAATCTGATGGAGAATGAAGGTATTATTCATTCTTTTCTGTCACTTCTTCACTCTGTTGGACTGTCATTCAATTTTATCCTCTGTGATTGTGTTCATTGCAGGTTGTCAGTGCTATGATCGAAACGAGAAGGAAAACAAATCATAGAATCCTACAAAATAGTAAAATATGAGTTCAAAATGCCTTGAAACCTATAGAAAAATCGTAGTTTGTAAGTATTTATTGTGAATAAGCCTTCCACATCACAGAGTATTAGCTTTCATGTTAAGATTCATTTTCTCTTTTGTTTCATTTGTGTTCTTTGTAAATAACACAAATTTGGGGGGCTTTAAATATTAATTCATAGAAATTAGTGCCTATGGCAAAAGAAGGTGGCAAATAAAGTTTCCTGTATGTTAGTGGCAAATAAAGTTTTGTGGATGTCAGAATCAATAGATAATGTAACGGTGCCTTAACGTTCTGAAAATGTTGTTACATAGTGTGCGGCTTCACTTTATCCTATAGCTGCAGGTAGTAAAGCACTGAGCCTTTCACTCCTACCCACAAAAGTAACCATATGTACACAATTTCAATAATTAAACTTCAAGATAAATRAAATATGAACACAAAAATTGGATCCATCAAGATTAGAATGAACTCCACCTCCATAAAATAGCATATAAGTATCATTCAACCTTTTCCATTTAACCATTATAAATTCATGCATTGCAACATGTATATGTTGCAATGCAGCCTTGTTAACTATGYTAATATGTAAACTCTCTTTAAATTACTTTAAAATTTCCATTAATGCATTTAAAAATATAATTTTTTTTTAATAAAAAGATATCAATRTTAAAAATGATTAAAGATACATTTGAACTAATTTATCATTATAATTAAAATTATTAAACGTACATTCTCACTAATTTTAGTTATGTCGCAACCAACCAATCAACCAACCGTAGGACTGAATACTTATCCAATCCCCCATTTTAACCCAAAAAAAACAACAACCTATAAATAAGTGCGGGGACGTTGAAAATATAACCAGAAAGGAAATTAAGCTTTTTCTAAAATTTGTTGGCAGGGGAAAAACCAAATTTGGATAAGGCTCTCCACATTAAAAAATACCAAAATATCCGCAGATATTTCCACCAATGTCAAGCAACTACATAGGCCACACCGCAAAAATCTCTGGACTCAATTATCCGTTCTGGTGGGTCCCACTAGTTCATCTTTTGGCCTGACGAGTGGATCCGCGACTCGAGGTTCTTGTCCCAGGTCAAAGTTAAAATTATCCATGTCCACCTTGGTTAAAAAACGACGGTATCTTCAGCCTGCGTAAGGGCCTCATCTGCCTGGAGGCGAGGCAAATCACGGGATCCATGCATTACCCATTTCTTTATGCTTAGACGCCATTCCTTCGTGGTTTAAAGACCACATTTCGGACCTTTAATTCCTTCCGTTCCTTGTCAGAGCGTGCATAGACCAATCCCGGCTTCAAACCTGTGGAATTCGACGCAGAAATCGTTGACCCTGATTTGGTCCAATTTGATCCTGATTTGGTCCATTTCGACCCAGTTTTCTTTTCTTTGTCCCTGTAAATTGTTTTGTATATTATAGCCGTCTAGGGTATCCGAGTCTTTGATTTTGTTACAGTGTAGGATATTTTAACCTCTAGAATCTCCGTACACAGTCCTGTTGTTTGTTAATACTGAAAGAGTTTGTATAATTGTATGAAATTTTTTGTAAATGGTCTATAATTTCGCTACCGTCAAGAATCCACGAAGATTTTCTGATCTTTGAAGGGTTTTGGGTACAGTTCCTGTAAAGAAACATCGAAGCCAAGAAATATCCCTAATGGGTGCTTTGCCCGGGCCTGTGATATGCCCAACCGTGTCCGTAAAAAATGAAATCATTGTTTCTGTGTTTTCTTTGACTGGTGCCCCGGCCAAACGATGCAGTTATTTCAGAAGCAGGTTCTGGGGTTTCAATAAAAGGAACTGCAAGGCAAGAATGTATACAGAAAACTTGTCGAAATCACCTTACAGCGGAGTTCAATGCAGCTCAAGCATGTCCTCTAACAATGGGAGCATGGCGGACAGCTTCAGCGAAAACGATGAGGATTATGTTAATTCAAGTGTCATCGAAGCAGGTACTTTTATATAAAATTGAGCCTCTACCGTTGGCTAGAAAAAAACTGGGTTTCTTTCCACAGGTTATTTTTTTGAAAATTCGATGAACCGGTTTTTGGCACATGATTTGAAGTAATAGACCTGTAATTTGTGCTTTTTGTCAAATAGTTTTTCCGATGTATTCGATATACTGCTATACTATCTTAAACCCAAATATGTTATGTGCCAAGAGGTATTAAATTCCCGGAAATAACATTTAGTGTGTTTGCACCTACTTGGTGTGGTTAAGTAGCCTTTAAGAGGTTGTGGGTGCGAAAACATCGATTGTTACCTCGAGAATTTGATGCCACTTGGCAAATAATAGGATCACATTTTGTAATTTTAGGCTGCTGTAGTTCGAAAGATTTGTTAAGGATTTTTCTGATCAACTGCATGGAAATACGCAATTCGAAGGTTTAGGCTGGCTAATTGTGGTCCATCGTCAGGAAAGATAGATATACAGAGAAAACGAGGTGAAACTTCCTGAATGACCAGGTACAGTTTCACCTAGTTTTATCTGTATATTCATCTTTCCTGACTATGGAAGGCAATTGGCCAGCCCATAACGAAAGATAGATATACAGAGAAAACGAGGTGAAACTTCCTGAATGACCAGGTACAGTTTCACCTAGTTTTATCTGTATATCCATCTTTCCTTACAATGGAAGGCAATTGGCCAGCCCATAACGTCAAGTTGCATACTTTCCACACAGTTGATATAGAAAATTCTTCAACATATTCACAGTTAAGACGGATCTATGCTAGTGCAAAGCATAAAACGTACTTTTCTCTTGGATATGTTTTCGTGATGCCCAGTTTGAAATAGCATGCAATTAAATAGCCTGCTCATCTGGTAGAATTAAAAATTGCTGGATTGGGAGCATCTAAAGAGACCGCTATGGATCTCGTGTTTATAGTATATGAACAACTTGGGCTATGCGTTAATTTGTTCATATATAAACATTACATTATATAAATACCATATAAAGAATTCGGGCTGATGGTAAGTGTTACACGCATATGTGCACAGACACACACACAAAGTGTGATGGATCCCCCTTCCAGCATTGTGGAGGTGCCTTTCGGTGCAATTAAGGAAAACTATAGGAATTCAATGTTTTGTTGGCAAAATAATTCTAAAGAAGACTTAATGGAAAATTCCGTGTAATATTTGACAGACTCTCAGAGATTTCTGTCTGGAAAATCTTATAACAATGAAAACTCTGCAAAAATAAGATAAATCATTTGCCTCAGCTGTCATTATTTGGGATTTTATTGGCCTGTTATTTTAGAACTGTTGAAATTTTTTGTCTAAAATTACCATTACCCTTTAGTATTAGACAAAATCCATCCTAACCGGCCAAGATTTAGGTTTCATTTATGTTACAAGTTTCCAAAACCATTGAAACTTTTTCTTTATTGGATTGTTTCTGATGCTTCAAAGCCTAAAGGCTATTCAATTATTTCCACCGTCGGACATTTTTTTGGCAATATTTTCTTCTTGAGGTTGTTTTCATCAGTTGGCTGGCATATTAAGAAGATAAAAGTTTTGGTAACAAGTTTCCCGGAAGTTGAAAATAATTAAAAATTATGTTTTCTGGAAAGATAATCTATTGCAAGTTCTTCACGTGGCTACATAGGTTTTCTGTTTCCAGTATCGATCCAATCGTTACCCAGGCATTCGAGATTTCAGCGCTACTTTTAAGTTCCGGTCAATCAGTTTTTGGGTGAATTTCCCCATAATTGGATTTACCATTAAGCGAAACCTCTAAAGTGTGTCCCTGAATTGAACTATAATCATCGTAGCAAATATTCGGCTATATTGGCCTTTACTGTACAGAAATTTGTCAGTAGTACGAAATTCAGCAAATTTCAGTCAGTATGGATACGGCCCACGGGACGATCAATTTACTTTTTAATGTTTTGACAATATACCTCATACCCGTCCACTCATAAACCCCCCAATAAAGGCCAAAAATATTTCTTAAATAAACACTAAAAAGACCTATAAATATAAAATTAATTGTTAAATAATAAATTTTCAAGGAATGAATTATTACATTTTATTTAATGCGTTCTCATGAGGCTGAAATTCTTCCAAAATTTGGAAAAAATGCATATTTTATTATTTTTGTATCTGTGAGATGTATACTTCCATATTGGAGCTGTACTGGAGTTTTTTAGTTATGTATTTTCTTTTTGTATCTGTGAGATGTGTACTTCCATATTGGAGTTGTACTGGATTTTTTTCGTTATGTATTTTCTCTGTACCACATCGTATCGGAATCTTGCAACCGTGACTACAATATGATAAAATTCTAGAAATGAATATGAAATTTCTGTTGTGCATAAACAGACATCTTAAGGCTTTACGACATGACAGTTTGCATAACTATTATTGGCTTTCTCACTCAATGATTTTTTGTCCTTTCACAATTTTTTTTGGTTAAAACTTAATCCTAAGCCATGTATATATTTTCTGTTATTTGTTGGCATTGTATTTTTTTCTATATTATTGTATTGTATTGTTTCCCAATATTCTAAAAATATGCCTTAAATTGAACAGGTTGATATCATACTTAAATCATTGGATTTACTCGTTCTTAAAAATATTTATTTTAGATCTTAGAGTTTGAAAATGTATATACATTATCTGTATTGAATGTGAGTATTTATTTCTAAAGTTTTCTTCAAGTCTGAAGAGTCCAAAAAATCCTTTGCAAATATCAGAGGTTTCACGATATTATGCTTGTGGCAGAAGTCAGAACTATTCCCATCTTGTTCCTTATTCCTTTTTATTGAAGTTTGATATCGGTTTATCAAATTTGACTCTGCAGTTGAAGTGAAAAGTGGAGCAGAAGGCTTCTTAATTAAGATGAGAGATGGCAGGCATGTAAGATGTGTGCATAATAATCCCGAAGGTGGCCATCTCCCAGATTATGCCCCACAACCTGCGATTGTTCTGAAGATGGAGGATGGAAGTGATCTTCTTCTCCCTATAATTGTCTGTAAGTTTGCTTCCGGAGATTATGTTATTAATTACTTCATATTTCTTCCCAAAAATTATGGCAGCTTAAGGCTTAAATAGGCAGTAGTTTGTGTGGGCAAGAAATAATATTTTGCTTTTGTGAAAAGCATTAAACAAATTACATGAATGTCATTTAATTAAAAAAAATAGGTGAAAAACTGTAAACACTTTACAAGAGTGTTCACTTAATAAAAGAAAAACATAAGTAGAAAACAATCAATTTTCAAATAAATTATTAGTGGCTAAGTAGTCATGTTCGTAAAATCTGTTTCTTAGCTAAAATATTACTTTCACAGGAATGTGAAGGGATGTGGTAGACTTCAACGTCATGCACGAATTGTGTTGTTTAATTCTGAATATCTTGGATACATTGTCTGAGTGCATTTTTAATTTTTTTTAATTTTTTGCCTTTGGAGTGTTTCTGGATTTAGTCCTTATCAACTGCATACAGAAAATGCCATTTATTGGTAGATATATTTTTGAATTTTTTTTGTTTTCTACATTGAATAGGAGAAATGTAATCATTTGCATTTCCCAGCATTGTAGCATTCATCTTTCGAGGGGGTTTGATATATCATATTAACTGACAACTGCTCGTAAGGTCATTTTTAGTTTTTCTGTACCGAAGTCCAACCCTAGAAATCACAACTTGTATGTACTTTTAATCTGTAGTTCTTACAACAGTTCTTATTATTAAGATCTCAATCTCAAACTCATCTTTTAAAAAAGCTGACCGGCTACAGAATTACAACAATATACTGCTGAATCCCATAGTTCACTTTAATTTCAATTTGGGATCATATAAACTTCAGAGGTACTGCGCACTATATATGCAAACCTCAAGGATTAAGCTACCGAGAAGTATGATGTCGAAGAGTTGTAGATGCTCTTAATTTATGATGCTATTTATGAAACAGGTAACCATCTATGCCTATAAGAGATTAACATTAATAACTTCATCCAATTAGCAGAAAATACAGCAAGGCTAATTATCTTAAGTACTGCATGTTCATTGAATGGCCGAAATTGAACAGTGCTAATGATTTTGGTTATAACTTATGAGTAATCAAAATGAAGAAATACAAAAAAGCTATATTGCTAAGAACAAAGTCACACTAACACTGTACTGCAAACAAAGGAATTCATCAGTTACTTCCTTTAAGTGGGCCCTTACTTAAGGGAGACTGATGAGTCCTCGGATGAACTCTAAATTAACACTGTTATAACAGTGTTTCCATTAATCAAAAAAATGAAATTACGGTACTGTTCTATGGCTTGAATTCCTCTGTCACAATCTGATCAGGAAGAAAATAGAAGTTTATTTGAGCTATGTGATCTAGTTAAATTCAGGGGAGTCCTTGGATTCCCTGGAATGAATCCAAGAGGGATCCCAAGACTTCACCCAACTACTACCTAAGAATAAGCAAAATGTTTTTTCCAGTGTTGCAAATATCTCTGATTTCTCCCGATATTTCCGAGTTATCCTGAGTTTTTCAAGTTGTCGAGTTGTCTGATATTTTCAGAATTCTTCCGTTCTAAGTTTATTCTTACTGATATTTTCTCCGATATTTCCGATAAGTTTCATTCTGGGTCCTTGACAATATATTCCCCAAAACGATATTTGCCACATTGGTTTTTTCAAGTAAAAGCTACTCTCAGTCGTCACTGAGTCACGGAGCTTTGAACTCCAGTTTAACCATTTTGGCTGCTTCATGAGCCACTTCACATCATATTAGATAGTGCCATGAAATGGGTGACATAATTCCTGAAAATACTCCTTGTGCTGCTCCGGTTGAAAGATTCCGCAGCATAATATTAGTGAGTTTATCTCATGAAGGGTTCTCATTTCCTCTAGAGTGCTTTTGTACAGAGACAATCTTCTAATCAACACAATGGCGATTTTGCCGCATATAATTTAAATCCACAATTGTAAATAGGTTCAAACAATCTCATACCACAGCATAATGAACAACACGTTTAAATCAAGGACTTAAGCAACCTCAAGCATTCCAATTTCCATCACACTTTCTCATCATTAAGCCGAATCACATCCAATTAAAAAAACAATTATTAAATAAACTTGAAATGGCCATTAATTGATAAGCTGGGAATGTTTTGAGTACACCAAGGGAATATTGAGCAGTTATAAGAGGCAAGATAGATAGGAAAAGATGAGCAAAAAAGGATGATTCTGGGGCTCATAAAATGGTGCAGTTCTTCAATTTCAAAATTGCAAGCAACTACATTGCACTCTGTAAGAGAAAACATTTAGTTCCTAGGTGGTGATAAATCACAATTTATTGGAGTTTCTAGGATGTTGTACCTTATTTCCTTGAAACCTATAGGATGTTTTACCTTAGTTCCTTGAAAATTTGAAACCTATCATGCACTATTACAACAAAATCTAGCACCCTCATCTGATGTAAAGTCCCAAGCATCAAAGGTCTAGTTTGTGCAACTTAGGAAGGCTATTCACTGTCACCTCAGTAGCTCTTCCTCTCTCTTTATGTTGGCTCTTTTCCAACTCAAAGGGGGATTTCCCTAAAAGGTAAGATTGCTAGGCTATAGAGTGGAGGCACAAGGTGATTTAATGAAGAGTTAGCCTAAGAAAAATGAGTGGTGAAATATGAATGGTTTGAGAACAATAAGGGTGATGGAAACCCCAAGACTAGTGCCTACCAAATCTTGGGCCAAATGGAGTCAAAGGAATATCACTCTAAAGAGGGCTGTTTTGTGAATAATTAAGGAAGAAAGGGCTGCAAATAACTCTTGGAGAGCCCTATTGGTACCACTCTTGAACAAGTTGATGAAGGTGCTGCCTTACAATGATATATTAATTACAATAACCACTTGTTTGATATGTGAATGATTAATATATGCAGAAATATAACTGAAAAAGGAAATGAGAGAGAGAGAGAGAGAGAGAGAGAGAGAGAGTCCTCACATTACTCCTATCCAAATAACAAATATTCCATTACAAGGCCTTCATAAAACATTCTTTGCAAGAGGTTCCTACCATTACCAATGACATTAAAAACATGCAAGAATTAAGCCTCACCTATGATAAAATGATACCTCTAGTCTTACATTAAGCTTGCCAAAATGATGTACAATGTAGCCTAAGGAGAGAGCTCCTCAATCCCCCAAATTCCCATCCACCATTACAATGGAGAGAGAGCTCCTTTTTATAGAGTGAGTCTCTTCACTCATACATTAAAATATTATTATTTCTCTAACTACATGACAAGTCAAATAAATAGTAGAATATTGGAGTAGTTAGATCTCTCCTCAATCTAGGGTTGACCATGTCACATCATGTGGACAAAAACCTCTCAAGGAAATCTCACCCCATCTAAAATAATAGTGAAATAACAATATAATGTTCATGAGAGGGGGGTCTACCACTAAAAATAAGCACCAAACCAAGTCAAATGCCAAGTTTCCACATGGAATGCACCCTCCAAGAATGCATGCATGCGAGATATAATAAAATAAGTCTCCACATAGGAGGATGTGCTCCAACGTCCACCTAGGAGGACCCACTAAGTGCGCCCTCCAAGATGCATGAGATAAGATAAGATAAGATAATTTTATTAATGTCCAATGAATGACCACAAAAGTAGGTGAATGGGACTGAAGATTACAACAAGTATGAGTACAATGTGGGAGTGCAAATGCAACTCCTAGATAATGCTGAGATTAACATAAAGAAAGAAAGAAACCTAAAGTGGTGTAACCTAAAAAATGTATAAACCCGTGACAAAAGTACGATGATCCAGAATACTCCAAGATATAAGTGAGTAAGTCTGACCCAAAAGTTTGTCCAGAGAGAGAGAGAGAGAGAGAGGTTTGACAATGAGGCTGTCAAGGTCTCCCAAGTAGATGAAAGTGCAAGATGCCAAGTAGATGGAGTGCTCTACAAGAATTGAACTAGTAAAAACCCCAAAATAGCAAGTGGATCATCTCCACAAGACAAATGGTAGGAGATAAGGGAGAATCAGGGTTTAGACCATGCCAAAACTCCATGAAATAATAATATATATATCTCCAAGAACAACAAGAAGTGTCTCCACAAGGGCGCCCGCCAAGGATATGCTCAAAAATAGTAATAGGACCATGTAAATGCATTTAAAAGTCACACGTGTGGCCCTCCAAGTATGCCACACGCCCCTCCATAAACACCTTCAAAAAAATAATATATAATGCCAAGTCAAAGAGGCGAGGGTGTTCTCCAATGAAAGTTGAATGATGACAAGTGTAGCTAAGATATCCATGTAATAAAGATGAGAGAGCACCTAGGAGAGGTGCACCCTAGAAAAGTTTTCCATATAACTACCTCAACCACCCACAAATGATAAAATACTCTCCAATGAAGTATGCCCTAGGAGAATGTGCCAAAGCGGTTAGAACTCATCAATAAAATATTCTTTCATATGCCATCTCATTGTTGATGTTTGTAGCATCGACCAACTACTTCCACATTGACTTTGTGTCTAACATGTGGAAGTCGTCCAAATAGTAGAATATTGGAGTAGTTAGATCTCTCCTCAATCTAGGGTTGACCATGTCACATCATGTGGACAAAAACCTCTCGAGAACAACTCACCCCATCTATAATAATAGTGAAATAACAATATAATGCTCATGAGAGGGGGGTGTACCACTAAAAATAGGCACCAAACCAAGTCAAATGCCAAGTGTTCAAATGGAATGCACCCTCCAAGAGTGCATGCCGACAAGATATAATAAAACAAATCTCCACATAGGAGGATGTGCTCCAACGTCCACCTAGGAGGACCCACTAAGTGTGCCGTCCAAGATGCATGAGAGAATAAACGATTAATAATTCTCCTTGGAGAATGCTCCACAACAACCTCCTCCAAAAATAGCAAGAGGTCGACAAGATGCATGCAACCAATCCACATGTGTGAATCCCAAGGCAACCAAATCCATGGATGAAAGTGCAAGATGCCAAGTAGATGGAGTTCTCTACAAGAAATGAACTAGTAAAAACCCCAAAATAGCAAGTGGATCATCTCCACAAGACAAATACTAGGAGATAAGGGAAAATTAGGGTTTTGACCATGCCCAAACTCCATGAAATAATATTATATATATCTCCAAGAATAGCAAGAAGAGTCTCCACACGTGCGCAAGCCACACGTGCAGCCCTCCAAGTATGCCACATGCCCCTCCATAAAACTCCTCCATAACCGCCTTCAATAAAATAATATATAATGCCAAGTCAAAGAGGTGAGGGTGTTCTCCAATGAAAGTTGTATGGTGACAAGTGTAGTTGAAATATCCATGTAATAAAGATGAGAGAGCACCTAGGAGAGGTGCACCCTAGAAAAGTTTGCCATATAACTACCTCAACCACCCACAAATAATAAAATACTCTCCAATGAAGTGCGCCCCAAGAGAATGTGCCAAAGTGGTTAGAACTCATCAATAAAATATTCTTTCACATGCCATCTCATTGTTGATGTTTGTAGTATCGAACAAGTACTTCCACGTCGGTTTTGTGTCTAACATGTGGAAGTCATCCTTAATACCTCTTAGGACTTAGGAGTTTCACTTTAATAAAGTGGTTATTAAAGTGAATGCCTATTTGTAATTAATGGAGTTTAATTTAAGTCAAATGCCTAAGTATTTGGCATTAGTGAGTTAAATGAAATCCTAGCCATTAGATCAAAAAGTGAAGGTGAGATCTAATCTTAACCATTGATCACTTTGGATATGTAGGGTTTTGGATTTAGGGTAAACTCAAGATTATAAAAGGTAACCTAGGTGAGAGGAGGAGACAAACAGAGAGTGAGATAGGAGATCTCATTGATTGGGTGGAGAAGGACTTTCATCCAAGTGTGCAGGGGCAGGGTCCAAGGAAAGGAGCAAAGGGCAGCAACGGAGTAGCAGCCAGGTGTGGTAGGATAGGCTATTTTGTTGTTTTGTATTATTCCCCAGGTGGGCCATTATCCCAGGACGAGAGCCCATATTTTGTATTAATAAAATCAACAAGGTATTGGTTTTCCCTTGGGGGTTTTTCCAGGGGTTTTTACCCAGAAAATTACGTGTGCTAATGTGTATGGTTTCCTTGTGCTTCCGCTAATTTATTTATTTAGATCGTTAAAACTCAACCATGCTTTTATTTAGTAAAATCTGCTTAATAAGTTTATTACAACAAGGGATTTTTAGGAAACAAATTGTCGGGTGTTGGGTTGCCGAAATTTAACACTAATGAAGATGTCCAACCAAACCAAGAGAGTGTGCCCTAGAAAAGTGTGCCAACCTCTCCAAGAAACAAATAAAATATTGCATGCTTTCGAAACTGTGCCCAAGCAGGAGGGTGCACCACTAGAAAGCCTCAACCAATTCCAACTAACCCCTTCAAATGTGAAAAGGAGGCTAATAGGGTAGGGTGCCCATTTTGTTAATCTTAATATGGATAAATTGTTGAGATTTGGGTACCTTGGAAAGTGGTTCCCTTGTGGTTGTGGGTCTCTAACCACAAGAGCGAAATATTTGACCCATTGTGCCTTATATTTTATGTTTAATTTTACTTTGACATTTTCCTAAGTCAAAAGGGTGAAATTTGTCACTTGAGTGAAAAGTGATTATTAATTCACTTTGTGGGTGAATTGGGGGACATAAAGTGAACTATGGAAATTTGAGTTGAGATTCTTTTTGAGATATCTCAACCATTGATTAGGGATGGCTTGGGATGATCCTAGCCATCCATTTTTTAGGTTTCCTTATGATTCCTTAAGAAGGGCACATAGGGCATTTGGAGGCTCATTCACTTGTATGTTCACCAAGAGAGTTTGGAGAAGGGAAAGAGGATGAGAATGGAAGCATTGGGAGAGGAGAGCTTGGGCACCATCTTTCATGGAGGCCTCATGGCGGCTTAGGTCCTCATTATTTGTTGGTATTGGTTATTGCTTAGAGGATGGCGCACTTGTGGAGGAAGGCACACCACTAGCAGGTAATAGAAGGACTTGTGCTATCTCAGATTTGTTTGGCTCATGTTGGAGGAGACACACAAGAGCACATTTGTGTGGAAGAGATTCTTCATTGGACCAAGGAGGAAGGAGGGCGCATCACTTAAGTGGATAGAGCAACAAGGGAAGAGGTCGCACTAAGCTTGGGCCCATTTCTCTTTTTGTAACTCCAAAGCTTCTCGTGAGGAGTTGCTATTGTATCAGGTTCCATTGTATCAGCTTACTTGTTGTATTCACTACTTAAGATCATCATTATATATACTTTCATTCGAAACTGGTTTTCCCCGGGGGGGTTTTATCCAGGGTCATGTTGACCAAAAATACTTGTGTTCATTTCATGCATGCTTAGAGTATAGATCAACTTGTTAGAGTTGTAAAGATCAAGAGGAGTGTTATTTGTTTTGAGTATATTGCATGTGCTAACATTGGGGTATGAAAACACTTGCAAGGGCACCTCAAAAGAGCACTTAACCATAAAAATTATGAACAGAAAGTTACTTTGCTGTTTGCTGTCCTAAAACAACAACAAATGACAGTTTTGGATATTGAAACTGAGAGCCAAATTTCAGGTCAAGGACAGACCTGTTTTGGCAGCCTCATAGTACCTCGAATTTCTACATGGTATCAGAGTCCTTGGTGGCAAGGACTTGCTGATTTTTGGGAGCATACAGTGGGCAGTTTTGGGACAGCTTGTTAGCAGATTTTTGGACAGCTTGTTGGCAGAATTAGTGGACAACTTGTGGGCAGATTTGTTGGACAACTTGTAGGACTGTTTTGGACTTGTGTTTTCAACCTCTTTTCACAGCTATTTGGATAGGAGTGAGGCTGATTTGGACAACCTCTTTTCACACTTGTGTGGATAGGAGTGAGGCTGTATTGGACAACCTCTTTTCACACCTGTGTTGTCAGGAGTGAGGTTGTAGTTTGACTGCCTCTTTTCACACCTGTGTTGACAGGAGTGAGGCAGTACTCTTGTACAGTGTTAGCATCAGTGTGAGTTTTAGTTTACAACCATGTCGGTGTCCTAGATGTGGGCAGAGGATAGGCTAGACGGAGCTAGCAACTGGTCCCCTTGGAAGAGCAGGATCACTTTCGTCTTGGAGGATCTTGAACTATGGGATATAGTTCAAGCTCCCGTGGTGATTCTTCCTGCACCTGCTCCATCACCATTGTTGGATGTCAGGAAGCAAAACACCAAGGCGAAAAGGACTATTTGTGATGTGGTGGGAGACCACATCATACCCCATTTGACTAGGAAAGACTATGCCTTTGAGATATGGGCCTCATTGTGCAAGCTTTACCAGAGTCCCAACTAGAACCGGAAGATGGTTTTGCAGGACAAGCTCAGGGGCATTCAAATGCTCAATTCCGAGTCGGTCTCATCTTACCTAGGCAGATTTACACAAATTCGAGACGAGTTGGTTGCAGTGGAGGACATTGTGGATCCTAACTTCTTGGTGAGGAAAACTTTGAAACACTTTACCAAACCTTGGGGTTCATTTGTACGAGGCATTGTAGCCCGAGAGGTCATGCCTACCTAGGAGAGACTTTGGGATGACTTCGTACAGGGGGAGCTGAGATGCAACTCAGGATCTTCAGGACAACAACATATTTCAGAGGGTGACGAGGACCTTGCTCTGCGGACTAAGGGCAAGAAGAAGACTGTCAGAGGTGCTAGACAGGGTCCCAAGGGAGGGGCCAAACCACAATAGAGTGGCGGTGGGCAAGAGAGAGACATGAAGACAGTGAGATGCTTTGCTTGTGGAGAGATGGGTCACTATGTAGGACAATGTCCCAAGAAGAAGAAGAAGAAGAAGAAGAAGCAATAAGATGGTACTGTAGCGACAACAGAGGAGGAGTTCGATGCTCAGTTTGCAAGAGAGGTGCATTCGTCAGTTGTTGTTCATCAGTATATACACCATCTAGTGGCAGGTGGGGAGACAAAGTTGAGGAGGACCTATTGACTAAGAGTATTGATTTAGAGGGATTTCAGACTCAGTTTTCGAGGACACCATCTTCAGGGGTGACTGGTCCACCTGGGACAACTTCAGTTTCAGAGTTGCTAAGACAGAGGATTGGTGTAGGGGATCCAAATCATTAGAGATTGATGAGGAGGAGGAGCAGGGCATCACAGAGGCTTGAGCCTCACTTGGCTATGGAGACGAGCAGATCAGGTTCAGGTTCCACTTCAGGTGGAAGTCCTTGGTGAGAAGCCAAGTTGAGGATCTTGGTGAGATGCCAAGAGAGAGAGACTCTTGGTGAGATGCCAAGAGGGGATACCCTTGGTGAGATGCCAAGAGATGTGACTCTTGGTGAGATGCCAAGAGTAGTGACTGTTGGTGAGATGCCATGAGGTAGAAATCCTTGGTGAGAGATCAAGGTTGAGATCTTTGGTGTGATGCCAAGATTTAGTTGATCTTGGATAGGTGGAGATGGACTTCCATCTATAAATCAAACAGGTTGAGCAGATCTGTGTCATAGACCACTTGTGATTACTAGGGTACAACCATACTCATCGAGTATTTGCCAGCAGGCAACCATGTCCACTGCAGGGATGAGATGGGGGGTGAATGGCACTTTCCTCGGTAAGAGGGAGTGTTGAGATTTGGGTACCTTGGGAAGTGGTCCTCTTGTGGTTGTGGGTCTCTAACCACAAGAGGGAAATATTTGACCCATTGTGCCTTATACTTTATGTCTAATTTCACTTTGACATTTTCCTAAGTCAAAAGGGTGAAATTTGTCACTTGAGTGAAAAGTGACTATTAATTCACTTTGTGGGTGAATTGGGGGACATAAAGTGAACTATGGAAACTTAACCCAAACTTCAAAGTGGGTTTTGAGTTGAGATTCTTTTTGATAGATCTCAACCATTGTTAGGGATGGCTCAGGATGATCCTAGCCATCCATTTTTTAGGTTTCCTTGTGATTCCTTAAGAAGGGCACATAGGGCATTTAGAGGCTCATTCACTTGTATGTTCATGAAGAGAGTTTGGAGGAGGGCAAGAGGATGATAATGGAAGCATTGGGAGAGGAGAGCTTGGGCACCATCTTTCATGGAGGGCTCATGGAGGCTTAGGTCCTCATTATTTGTTGATATTGGTTATTACTTGGAGGAGGGTGCAATTGTGGAGGAGGGCGCACCACTAGCAGGTAATAGAAGGACTTGTGCTATTTCAGATCTGTTTGGCTCATGTTGGAGGAGACACACAAGAGCACATTTGTGTGGAAGAGATTCTTCATTGGACCAAGGAGGAAGGAGGGCGCATCACTTCAGTGGATAGAGCAACAAGGGAAGACGACACACTAAGCTTGAGCACATTTCTCTTCTTGGAATTCCAAAGCTTCTCGTGAGGAGTTGCTATTGTATCAGGTTCCATTGTATTAGCTTACTTGTTGTGTTCACTACTTAAGATCATCAATATATATACTTTCATTCGAAACTGGTTTTCCCTGGGGGGGTTTTATCCAGGGTCATGTTGAGCAAAAATATTTGTGTTCATTTCATGCATGCTTAGAGTATAGATCAACTTGTTAGAGTTGTAAAGATCAAGAGGAGTATTATTTGTTTTGAGTATATTGCATGTGCTAACATTGGGGTATGAAAACACTTGCAAGGGCACCTCAAAAAAAACACTTAACCATAAAAATTATGAGCAGAAAGTTACTTGATTGTTTGCTGTCCTAAAACAACAACAAAGGATAGTTTTGGAGATTGAAACTTAGAGCCAAATTTCAGGTCAAGGACAGACCTGTTTTGGCAGCCTCATAGTACCTTGAATTTCTACATAAATTAGATTAATTTAACCATTGAACAATTAAATAAACCTCAACATGTGTGCACAAAGGTTAATGCTCAAATATAACCATAGTCCTCCTCCCAGTTAGTCATCAACAGATTAAATCACCATGAACATGTGTGCCAATGAGGGATGCACTCTAATAAAGTGTTGTAACATGTAAATAAAAGATGTTCTCCTTAGCAAAAATCTACCATGATAACAATAAAACATAAAGTCCAACCTAAAGTGCACTACCACCAAGGGATTATTACATAAAAATTCACCATTTAACCTTAGGAAAAGGTTAGATCACCATCAAATCATATACTCAAACTTAGGAAATAACACATCATTGAGGGTACTAATATCATGAAACACATTCCCTCCTAGGTGATATCATAAAGTTAAATCACCTAGGAAAATCCCACAAAGGAAACATGAGTCATCCCACCATAGCAACATCATAGGAGAAGAGGACATAAAGAAGTGCTAACCTCATCCAATCATCAAGTGTGTCCCCCATCACACATCCAATAGATAAGGACCATGTAGAACATCCCATCCCAGTGACACCAAGATCACACATCAACACACCAAGTCACTAGGAAACATCAACAACATCATGAAAAATCTACCTCCTAACATCATCATCCAACCTCTTGGGGGGATAGAATCATCATCTATATCCAATATAAGCATAAATACCAAACCACCATAATGAGATAATATGCTCCACATCCATCAAAAGTGCAACCAAGGGGCGATCAACAAGGCAAGCACATGTGAGAAGACCACCAAGTAGCAAGCACAATCATCCAACCAAGGAGAAGTGAGATTCCCCCAAATTAAAGATCTCCATCAAATGATCCAAGGCCATGGAGAAAAGGGGCTCCATGAAGATGGATCCCCCTGTTGTTGTCCTAATACACACTTGCAAATGTGGAAAAGTCTCAATCCACTTAGTGTGTCATTGGAGGCACAATGCCTGAGTCCAAACCCACTTGTCAGCTTGATTTGGACTTCTTCCGTCTAGGCTTACTCCTAGGGAAGCCAAGGGGGTAGACCCTAGTTACTATGTGAGTTATTGGATGAATTCTAGGAGTTAATTTTAGATTGTTAAAGGTAAGGGGGAACTAGCCTATATGAGAGCCAACAAATGCAATGCACACCTTCAATGAAAATCAACCCTTTCCCTAAGGTCAATTAAGACTAGTGCCTAAACGTTGGGCTAGGGGTCAATTAACGTTACAACAAAAGATCTAAGTACAAATAAGAATAACTTTACAAATGAATATAAATGAGATGCAATTATAACAATTATCAACGATAAAGAACAACTAGATGATTCTACAATGTACAGACATACAACTACTTACAAATGAAATGAAAGAAGCACTTGCTAGATCTATTACACCAATGAAGCAATAAATGAACTAACCACTTCATTGATTTTCCAGATAAGTAAAAGGAGATAGCTCAAAGATGGATTCACCATCAAAAGAAACAACTTCAAACCACAACTTAGATGCCCAAAGGAGATACACAACTTCAAAATAGGCTACTCAAGGACAAGTGCGCAACTTCAAGGGAACCAAAACTTGAAAGGAAAGTCACCAATAGCACCAATGCACAACTTCAAGGATGCATTAACTTAAAAAGAAACTACCAAGATGATAAGTGCGCAACTTCAAGATACACCATTCAACCACAAAGATGCTCAACTGAAATGTAAATTGCAATAAAGATAATGCTTAAAGTAAAATTGCAGGAAAGTAAAGCTCAACTTAGGTTAGATTATGAACTTGAAGCTTAGGTTGTCTGATTAAATTTTAAGGTTGAATTAAGTGAGGTGAAGCTGCAAGCCTAGACTAGGTGACTTCCCCAATACTCCTACCGCTTTGGCCAAAATGATTGCTAGGTGCTCAATAAGCAAGGCAAACAAGGCCGTACCCTAGCTCCATAGGTCAACCTGGAAAACTTGGGCGCTCAACAAGGGGGACACCTAGTGCCGTGAGATCATCCCTGATCTAGCACCCCAAGTAGCCTCCACAAGCCTCCTTTTTGGTGGCGAAAGTTGTATCAGTAGAGGGTGCTCTAATTACTAGATAGATTGAATCCTCCTAAAGCTATAAGTTGATTGAATTAACAAATACGATTACTTGTGTTAAATGCTTAAGGAGATAGAGCTTGAAAAGTAAATGAAATAAACAAGATGATTGTAGATCCAACTTAAAGAAATTGCAAAGGAATTGAAATGCTTCCAAGAGCTTATACAAGAGATTACACAAAAAATAAATGCTTCTAACTATTATGACATATAAACAATGAACTTGAAAATGAACTAAATGAAAGTAGGAGCATAAACAATTATGAACAAATTAGCATACGAAACTAGCCTTACGATACTGCATGGGTGGCTAGGCCAATCCTCTTTGCAGGGTGTAGGCAAAATAATGAAATAAAGTAAATAACTTGAATAAACAACTAATCAACTTGCAACCTCAACAAAGGCACAAGATGGAGGACAAGCCTACCGCTTTTGTGCCCAAGTGGGTGAATGAAATAAACAGATGAAATAACTTAACTTGAAATGAAAACAAATAAACCTAGCCACACAACCTTGTCTTAAGGACAAGTGGGGCAAACTCAAAATGAAATAACAATGCTGAAAATAAAACTAACAACTAGCCTTACGATTTTGTATGGGTGGTTAGGCTAATCTACTATGCAAGGTGTAGGCACAAGTAATTACAAAAACGCAGAAAATTAAATCTTAGAGAGAAATGCAAGCCCAAGAGACTCTCTTTGGGCTTGCTTACAATGCTAGAAAAAGAGAGAAGAGTTAGGTGAATAATACCCCAACTTGGGAGGTCTTTCCTTGACGTTTTTAGGGCCTCAAATGGACTGTACATCCTCCTTTTTGGTTCAAATCTGCAAAAAACCAGCAAACAAAGCTTGCTGGAAAAGCTGCAAAAGTAACCAAAAACTTCAAATATTTTCTGTTAGTGAAAACAAAAAATTTCTGTGTAAAAATCAGCAAGTAAAATGTATTTCAAAGACCTATTCAAGAGAGTTAGAATGCCCAAAATAAGTATGAAAATGTATAGAAAATAATTGCAGAAATTTTTAGAGGCTTGAGTTGGGTGAAGGGACAAATTTCCAGATCTGAAATTTGTCCACAAAACCCTTAGGTGACCTGCAAAACTTGTAAAACAAAGCTACAAAACAGAGAAGATATGAGTAGATCTAGAAGATGAAACAAAATACTTTGTAAAATCTCAAAAAGTACTCACTAGATCTACAATAATACTATCATAGATCTACCCAAGCAAAATACTTTGCTTGGGGTTTCTATTCTAGATCTATAACCAAAATGCACACACAAAGAAAACCAAACAATATCACCTCCAATAAGCAAGATGGCACCAAGAAGACTCTCAATGCACCATGGATCCTCCAAAGATTTCTTTATTCAATACCAAAAGGTTGCTGCAAATACTTGCAGCAAGCTTTACACAAGAGCAAGTGCAAATGGGAGAAAGAGAGAAGAGTGGGAGAGGAGTGGGAGAGGAGTGGGCATAGTAACAATACACTGAGAATAGATTGAAATGAGGGAGGGGAGGCTTTCTTTTATACTTGGGAGGCAAGAGTGACCCCTCTTGGATGAACTCCAAGTGTTACTCATGCAAGAGAACTCACCATCTCAAGGAGGGTGCACTTTTAGGGTTTTGGTAGTCTAGGGTTTGTGAGGGTTGAGTGAGGGTGAGGGGAAACACCTTTTTGACATAGTCCAACACTCAATTAGAACAAGGGGGGCGCACTTAGGGAGAAAGGAGGTTTTACCTTTTAATTTTTTACTTTGGGTGACTTCCTCACCAAGGGGGGTGCACTTAGGGAGAAAGAAAGTTTTACCTTATAATTTTTTACTTTGGGTGACTTCCTCACCAAGGGGGGCGCAACTTCCCTAGGGGGGATGATAAGTTAGAAAAGTGGTTTTCTAACTTAGGAAAAGGCTTAGGAAAACTTTCCCACTCTTTCTCAACTCTTTTTGCTCATTTTTACAAAAATTGACATTTTGACTTTGTCAAGTTAGAGCAATTAAATTGCCGACTTGGACTGACTTGGACTCCTCATGGACAATGACCTAGCAAAACTTGTTCAATTGAGTTGAAACTTGGTCCAAGGGTGTAGGGGGTCTCATTTCATTTCTTTTGAGTACTCACACCCCTATCAAAAATCCCAAGGACCTAGTTTTTACATTTTTACATAAAAAATAATTAAAATTACCATTAATTGGGTAATTTTAAAAAATTAAAAAAAACTACTTTGACTCTACAGAATTCTGCAAGACTCTAGGAGATGTCTAGCATGGTCATTTACAATATTTCTAGACCCTAGTC
This sequence comes from Picea mariana, assembly GCA_032191745.1. Taxonomy (NCBI): domain Eukaryota; kingdom Viridiplantae; phylum Streptophyta; class Pinopsida; order Pinales; family Pinaceae; genus Picea; species Picea mariana. The sequence goes on from JASDQU010102451.1 coordinate 49,209, forward strand.
ACCTATTGGGCTTGATCATTAGAACGCCTTTCACCACTTTGGAGGATTATTGTGGGAGTGAAAAACTCAAGGGTAATTAAAAAGGCTGGTTAGGCCAAATTAATTACCCGAAGAAAAAAAACACTCGACGAAAGGACTTCCCTAATGATAAAGTCCTAGGCAACTAACCTACAATATGATCCATGCAGACCCATTACATTATTATCCCACATAGGGGAGCGAAAATTCCAATTACAAAATGAAGTGCTGAGGCCAAAATTGCCTTGTAGAACCAGTAAGTCTTCAAAATTTGTTGCACCATCAGGTACATAGCTTTATGGCACATGGAGTTGACCCCCTAGTTGAAATAGGTTGTCAACACTCCCAAAGTCAGTCCAAAGGCTCCAACAACTAGCAACAAATCTCCATTGATGTGATGAAAATTACAATGTGGAACCTCATACAATACGAGGTAGTAATAATACATGATTCTTTTTTTTTCAACCATGATAGAAATGTCTAGTCTAGTCTTCTACTACCCTTGTTTGATTATTGTGTTGTAATTTAAATATTGAAGTTGTATGGCAAAGTCACGGAATGTAGGAAATTGTACAAGACTTCTTGCCTACATTGTTCTTTTATTGTGTTACTTTTTTATTTTGTACTAGGCTTTGTCTATAGACTACAGGTCTTATATCTGCAACTTATTGTTAATAGCCATAAAAAGTTATGTGGCCATGATTTTAGTGATCTTCATTTTTGAAGTTGACAAGAGATCTTTTGAAACTCATCTTTCATCCTTATTCATCTCTATTGCTTTTTAATTTTTTAGCTCTAATGTGTTCAATTTGGTTTTTCAATGTGAAAATTTGTCCCAAATCCAATTGAAACAAGCCTTGTAGACATTGATTTGTGTGAACTTGAATATCAAAGTTATTATGTAATGCAATTGAAGAATAAACATATAAAGGCAAAGGATATTTCACGCAATGCAATTTGCATTGTTGATCCATAATTTTAAAAAAAAGTACAGTTTCCACCTAATGTCAATGCACTTTTGCAAAGGCTAAATAGGAATTTTATAAATAATCAGACAGTGTTAACATGGATTGTAGATTTTATAGTGTGCATACATAAGTTATAACATGATTGGAGAGAATATTAAATGTCACATGTGCAATGTATTAATGTTGTAGCTACTGTGAGAGCTAGAGTAACATTGATACGCATACACAACCCTTTGGGTACATGTTTTGGATGAGGATTTCGTTTTGTGATGTTGGGTATGTACTAGGTACGACCCATACTAGTACTTAGTACATTGGGTACTTTGGGGTACACCAAAATACCCAAAATTCACGTCCCTTGTGTTTGGGTATGTGTAGTTGTACCTTGTTCCCTCGAGGGATGTGTAGAAGTACTTATCCGTGTTATCCTTTTTAAATGAGATTTAAAATAAACCCCTAGGACCTAATTACTAGTTTCCTACCCTTTTCTACTTGGTCCCACCAACCCTTCTACATTGGATGGGAAGTTATTTCTTTATGGGCAATGATTCGGTAGCCGAAAACTCATAACATTGATAGATTTGTGATGTTTTTTCATTGTATTCAACATTGAATAGTGATTGATATGTATCATCATTCATATATGAGTCAAGTATGTATTATTAATGATTATTTCTAAATGTTTAAAACTTTAACATCAATATATTTTTAATATTTATATATTTGGGGTAGGTTCCCCTATGTCCTACCCCCGACGTACCCTATGGTCCCCTACTTTTTTTTGGGGGCTTCTATATGTTTAGGGTATGCATCCCCACATATCGGAAACTTGGTGTAATATATATGGGAGCATAAGGTAAGCTTCCCACATACATGATACAAGTACCATTCCCTCGAGTAACTCACCCCTCATTATATTATATTATACCACCTTAAGTTTTTTATGGTGGTTTAGCCACCTAACCCCTAACCTTTAATACTATATTGGTCACAAACTGGCCACATCGCAGAAACATCTATGTTTGTGTTATACTCTAACAAACCCCCTTAACACAAAAGTGGCATTCTCATATTTTTACCTCACGTGAACACAAGATTCAAAACTTTACAATTTAAATCCTTTACAAAGAGAGACACGATCCAAAATTAATTTTTTTTTTTGTTGTGAAGACCGCATATGGGTCACCCTCCATACACTGAGGCATTTGGGTAACCAACCACAATGCTCACTGGTTCATTAGGATGGTAACCTAGTTGTGTGTCATGCCTTCTACAAAATATCAATTGCTTCTCCAAAGCCAACTTTGATGCTCAAGTGGATTGCCATCACCTTCATGTTGAAGATAGAACTTTGTTATCTGTTTTTCGATAGAAAATCGCCATACCGAGAATCCTCTATCGAGAGATCTTTATCAAACTACTACAAGTCAACTATTTGAGAACATCACTAGATTTCGTCAACGACTCAAATCTGCAGTTCCAACAATTTCTCGTTGGATTTCGGGAAAAATTTATAAAAAAGTATGCCTTGAAAAGTACCAAAAAGTAGAACGTTTAGACTATGACATATAAAAGTTGAGTAGTTCAATCGTTCCTCAATCCATGGTTGAGCATGTCACAATATGTGGACACAAGCCTCTCAAGGAGAACTTTCCCTCATCCAAAAATAGGAAATAGATTACATTAAGAGTCTCCAAGAGAGGGCATACTACTAAGAACAGGCATGGTCAACATGCAAGCTGTCCACATAAAATTCGCCCTCCAAGAATGGGTGCATGCAAAATATAATTAAATAATGTTCAACCTAGGAGGATGTGCTCAAGGGTCCACCTAGAAGAGCTTGCAAATTGTGCCCTCCAAGGTGCATGAGAGATTTAAAAATAAATATTCCTCCTAGGAGAATGCTCCATAACCAACCTCCATAAATAGCAAGTGGTCCACAAAATGCATGTAACCAATCCACATGTGTGAATCCCAAGGCAACCAACTCCATGGATGAATGTGTAAGGTGCCAAGTAGATGGAGCGCTCCACAATAAATGAAGTAGTCAAACCCCAAAATAACAAGTGGACCCTTTCCAACAAGACAAATCCAAGGAGATAGGGGCGAATTAGGATTTCAACCATGCCAAAACTCCATGAAATAATAAAATATACACCTCCAAAAATAGCAAGAAGTATCTTCACAAGTGCTTCCTCCAAGAATATGCTCAAATAAAGTAAGATAGCCAAGTAAATGCATGCAATGTGTCACATGTAGCCCTCCAAGTATGCCACACGCTTCTCAATAAAAGCCCTAGGAAGAAATGCCAAGGTGGTTAGAGCTCATCAATATCCATGCCAAAACCACATGTTGTTTCCCTATACCATCAACAAATCCCACCAAACCATGTGCACGAGAGAGAGTGCTCCCTAGGAGAATGTGCCAACCTCTCCAATAATAAAATAATCATGAATGCCTTGGAAATTGTGAACAACCACCAAGTGAAGTAGGGCGCTCAAGCTATTAACATCCAAAAGTAAAAGAATGGATTAATGTAGCCATTAAATGGTTAAATCAATCTCAACATGTGTGCACAAAGGTTAATGCTCAAATAAAACCATAGTCCAACCTCCCAATATTCACCAATTGATTAAATCAACATGAACATGTGTGCCAATGAGGGGGGGGGGGGGGGGGGGG
>JASDQU010102451.1:52976-124361 GCA_032191745.1 Picea mariana
TCTTCTTGCATCAAAGAAACATCGTAATAGCTACTAGAAGCTGTAAAAGTCAAGTTTCTGACATATTTCTGGATGATTCGAATGGATAAGATAAAGATTACAAAGGTTCAAAAGATGCTAAGATTCAACTTAGTGAATTCAAAAATTTGTCCATTCAATTGAAGTAACCAAAAACTTTAAAACAATAACAATGAAAGGAGCAACAGCATATTCTTTTGATTATTGTTTCTGCCAAATAGATGTAATAGATCAGAAGTGGCACTTTCTTCTTGATACAAGTGTACAGTTAAAGTAAGTACATATGATGTTCAGCAATAAATAGAATTTCTCTGGATTTGATCATCTTTAGAGCATTTACCATATCTTAATTTAATTCAATTTAAATATTAACGTCCGCCAATTTGAGAATGAGAGAGTAAAAAGTAAAAAGAAAAGTGAACATTGGGAGTGATAAAGTATCTCCAGGAGAACTGCAAAAGAACAAGAACAAATGGGAGCATCAATAGTGCCAGAAACAACTCTAGGAAAATGCAGGAAGAAAGCAAGAGAAGAAAAGAAGGCTTTAAAGAGGATACGATCAAGCACTACAAAACCCAAGAAAAAAATGGGCAAGGAATCATGCCTATATGAGCAGCTGTGAGTCCAATTAAAATTAAAATTAAAATTTAAAATTAAAATTAAAAATTAAAAATAAAATTAAAAATTAAAATTAAAATTTAAAATTAAAATTAAAATTAAAGTTTAAAACTAACTAAAGTCTAAACTACAGTCTAGACTTTAGTTAGTTTAAACTAAAGTCTAAACTAAATAGTAAAGTCTAAACTAAATCTAAATTTAAAATTAAAATTTAAAATTAAAATTTAAAATTAAAATTTAAAATTAAAATTTAAAATTAAAATTTAAAATTAAAATTTAAAATTAAAATTTAAAATTAAATCTAAATCTAAACTTTAAATTTAAAATTAAAATTAAAATTAAATCTAAATCTAAACTAAATTAAAATTTAAAACTAAATCTAAACTTTAGTTTAAACTAAAGTCTAAACTAAATCTAAATTTAAAATTTAAATTAAAACTTAAAACTAAAGTCTAAACTACACTACAGTCTAAAATTAAAAAAATAAATAAAACTTACCGTTTCTGCTGCAGCCCACGACCCCCGTGACCCCCGTTTCTGCGCAGCCCGTGACCCGACTGGTCCGTGCTGCCGCGATCGCGATCGCGACCGCAATTGCTCTGTGACCCCGGCTGCCCGTGCTGCCACAATCCCGACCTCCACTGCTGCGTGCTGCCGCGACCGCGACCCCGACCTCGATCCCGCTTGCTCGCACTTACCCGACAATTGCGTGCTGCCCCGACCCCGACCCCGACCCCGCTTGCTCGCACTTACCCGACAATTGCGTGCTGCCCCGACCCCGACCCCGATGCTTGGTGAGTGCGGTCGACTTTGCGGCCTGCCTGCGTGCTCTGGAGCGCTGGTGAGTGCGCTCGACAAAGACTAAAGTAACAAGTTTAAACTTTAAACTGAGTGCGACTGTGTAGATAAGGAAGTGGGACAGTTATTTTATAACTCAACTACACGCCAAAAACCTAACCAGATACCAAAAACCTAAAAACACGTAAAACGATGTCGTTTTCTTGGAACCGCGCGATTGTGGGGTCGTCTGTCTCGGGATCCGTCTCCAATCCGTGAGATACGTTTGCAAATTTCCGGATTCATTTCACCTTCGACGGAACCGTATCCTCCACTTGCCGAACCGTTGATGTGGCGGATCCTGGCCGTTTCTGGGCGGATCCGGATCTGAAACGCGGATCCGCGGATCCAGCGTTCAGACCAGACGGATCCGGTAACCTAGGGGGGGGGGTGTGCTCCAACAAGTGTTGTACCTAAGTTGTATCTCCTAGCAAAGACCACTATGATAACAACACAATGACAAAATAGAAGCTCCACCTAGGTTTGAACCTAGGGCGCACCACCAAATGACTTTAACCTGATAAAACCTCACCAAACCTTAGGAAAAGGCTTGATCACCAAAGATGTATGTATTACCCCCCACATCTAACTCCAACTTAGGATGAGTACATCCACAAGGGTACTAACATCATCAAACACATTCCACCTAGGTGATATCCCACCTAGCAAATGTTACAATGTCAAGTCATATCACCTAGGGAAATCCCACCAAGGCAAAGTGCACTACCACAACACATCCATCATCTAACCACATCAACATCATAAGAGAAGGGGACAATAGAAATGCTAACCCATCCAATCATCAAGTATGTCCCCACTACACAACAATCACGAGAGAACCACGTAGAATGCCCCTCCTAGTGACAAACCAACATCATCATGTCAACACACCATGCAAAAGTCATTGGGAAACTCTAACAATCATGAAATGTCTACCTCCTAACACCATCCTCTAACCCTTTTGGGGGCTAGACCCATTATCCAAGAATAAGATGTAGCACATCCAAGATAAACATATATACCAAACCACACCATAATGAGATAACATGCTCTATAACCATTAAATATGCAACCAAGGGGTGATCAACCAGGAAAACACATGTGAGAAGACCACCAAATCAGCAAGCACAATCATCCAACCAAGGAGAAGTGAAGCTCCTTGAACCAAAGACTTCCATCAAATAATCCAATACCATGAAGAGAAGGGGATCCATGAATATGTATCCCTTGAAGTTGGTCCAATGCTTCGTGCTACCAACAACAAATCTCTATCAATGAGATGAAAATCACAATGTTGAACCTCATACAATATGAAGTGTAACAATAGGCTCCAACTAGGGAACATGCATTCTTCTTGGGAGTGCATGAGAACCCCATGAATCTTTGGTCCAACCTGTTAAGAAGAAAGAAGAGGCAAGACCATGTGGTGGGATGGAAACATATCAACATCCAAAAACACCACATACTTATTCTTTTTTTTTAATACATCACCAAGAGTTCAAATTCAACTTAAACATTTTCAAAAGAAATACATGAAAATAAACTAATGCTCATGTGTTGAGCCTATTCATCCTAAACTATTCTAACCTAGGATGAAAGGAGAGGCTAAGTTGCAATCAAATGGCTAATGCAACCATCCAAGTGTCTCCTCAAGACCATGGACCCTTGCCTTGTGTTTGGCAATGATCCAAAACAAGGTTACATCAAAAGTTATATGAATATATGCTGGGATCTCTAGTACATCACAGCTGCAAAAAAAATTACATCACATATATGGCAGTGAATACAAAAATCTGAACAATGGTAGCATGTTCTAGCACATTTTAACTCAATCGAATGTTGAAGACCGCTGAAATATGGACATGGTGGCCCACCATCAACCTTCAAAACATCAAAATATAGGCCTCTCCAAAGGCAAATATGCAATAAAAACACGATCAACACCCTCAAATAAAGAGAATATAGGCTGCTCCAACAAGAAAATGTCTTCTACCAAGCACAAAGATGAGGTACGAAATGAAATTTTAGATTTGGAAATAAATTTCTGTACACAATTTGATGGCTGGAAATGGCTGTCATAAAATCTGCACTCAATATCTTGCCGTGCCAAAGAATTTCAAGCATCAAAACACACTTTTTAGCGGAAAAGTTAAAATCTAAGTAACATGATACATCCTAAATCCCCTGCATGTCGCGTGTCCAGTGAATCCGACACGATTCGCCCTAACACGTGTCGGATTCGTTGGATCAACGTGTCACGATCACGTGACACGTCTTTAAAACGTGTCCGACATGGCAGAAAACCGTGTCATGAATTTAGGACACGTGTCCTGCAGAAAAACATCCCGCGGGCCCTCAAAAGCGATTTTCGACTTGTATTTTGTCTCATTTTATCCACAGGTTGGAACAACAAGAGAGTTAGAGTGCAACAAAGGGCTTTGGTGGAGTGTGAGAAGGGATTCCAAGTGCCAAGAAAGTGGACTTGTCCACCATTCTTCAAGTTTTTTTCTACAGTAGCAGTCCAAGAACTTTGCTATATCAGTCATGGCTCAATCATCAAGGGCAATTGAAAGAGGGCAAAAGAAAGGGAGGGATTTTCCCATTAATGTTGTCCCCCCTCCTTCATTTTCAACAGGGTCAGCTAGTGTTCCATTTGCTATAAGTGGGGCTGCAACAACAAGTTTAGAGGCTGAAAAACATGTTGTTTTAGCAAGGTAGCAAGCTTAAGAATCAAAGTACCCATTGTGGAAGTATGTCACAAGATATCAAGGGCCCGGGTCCAAGTTAAAGGGGGGATGTAATATTCTTTGGACATTTAGTTTTTGCACAACTCAATTTACAAGCACCTACTTCTGAGTAAAGGGCCATTTGTTGGGCACACCTTGTGGACTTGGACCATGTCAAGGAGTGAGTGCATCAAAACGAAGAGAACTGGAAAGAGAGGCCAATGTTGGTGAGGGGATCGTGGCAACGACATCTAGGAAAACCAAGAATGAGGATCCTTTTCCATTCTTGAGGAAACCATCTAGCAAACACCCATTTGAGGGTGTGAGTGCAGCGACAAGAAAGAGGCCTGCAATGGGTCTAATGGACAAGATATTTCAACAAGAGAGGTGAGATGAGTTGAATCTTACCATTGGTTTTTTTTCTATCTCAACTTCATCTCATTTAATGTTGCACGATCTCCTTTGTTTATTGAGATGTGTCGAGGTCTAACTCAAGGGGCTCCAATAGGGTACATGCCTCCTAGTTCAGAGAGGCTAAGAACCACATTGTTGGTTAAGGCAAAGAGGTAGGTGGAGAAAATGCTAGAGCCTATTAAAACAGCTTGGCCCTCATTTGGTGTTAGTATTGTTTCAGATGGATGGACAGATGCAACATGCCATCCACTCATCAACTTTATGGTGTCTTCCTTTGATGGACCAGTTTTCTTGAAAGCGGCAGATGCTCTTGGAAAATACAAGGATGAACAATATATGGGTGAGTTGTTCATTAAAGTTATTGAAGATGTAGGTGTTGATTCTTGTGTGCAAATTATTATAGAAATGCACTTGTTTGCAAGGCTACTGGCATGGTTGTGGAAGCTAAACATCCACAAATATTTTGGACACCTTGCATTGTTCATTCCTTGAATTTAGCACTTAAATCCATTGCTTCGGATGTGACATGGATCAAACGTCTTATTGAGGATGCACGTCATATCCGCAATTTTGTACAAAACCATACCAATGCCCTCACAATCTATAAGAAGTACACACAACTATCATTGTTGAAGGTTGTAGATACACGGTTTGCCTCCTCATTCATCATGCTTAAGAGGTTGAGGGAGGTCAAGGCCGCTCTTGGGTCCATGGTTATTTCAAAGTTTTGGTCTTTTTGGAGAAAGACGGATCAAGCTTCTTCAAAAAAGGTTAAGGATACAATGTTAGATGATGCTTGGTGGGAGAGGGTAGATCTTACCATTAAGATCATGGAGCCTATCATCTTTTTGTTACGATTTGTAAACACAAACAAGCCCATCCTAGGAGATGTTTATGAGGGGTGGGATTCCATGATTGAGTCCACGAGGACCATTATTTTACATAATGAGTCCCCTGAGTATGGGACACCTGTAGAGATCTTTTTCACCACCATACAAGATATTCTTATCAGTAGGTGGAATAAGAACTGCACACCTTTGCATTGCTTGGCTCACTCATTGAATCCCAGATACTACAACAGTGAGTGGCTTAGTGGTGGGACTTCACGCAAATTCCCTCCTCACATGGATCATGAGCTTTCAGAAGGGAGGAAGGAAGCATTTAGATGGATATATCAGGATAGAGCATCCTTTGATGAGGTGGAGGCATGCATTATAGATTTTTCCACTGCTAGCGAGAGATTTTCTAGCTATGATGTGCTAAGAGATAGGGGGGCTAAGAAGCCCCGTGCTTGGTGGGCAACTCATGGGGCAACATGCCCTCCTCCACAGGAGTTAGCCATGAGGATCCTCTCTCAGGTTACTTCATCTTCTTGTTGTGAGAGGAATTGGAGCACATATGGGAATTTGTACAGTTTGAAGAAGAGCAGGCTTGAGCAGTCTAGGGCAGAGTCAATGGTGTATGTGCACACCAACCTCCGTCTTATTTACAGGCAGAGGGAGGAGTGGGTGAAGGGAAAGACAAAGATGTGGGATGTCTTTCCTGATGATATGGGTTTGGACAACAGTTTTGCGTTGGCATTGGCCAACATGGATCTTAATTACCTAGTGCTAGAGCTGGTCACTTTTGAGGATGATATTCCTCTTGAGGGGTCATCCTCCACAGCAGCAGATCCAGTTCCACCGATTTGATTGGATGATCATGTAGAGCAGTCGAAGATTGGAGGAGAGAGCAGTGGCAACGACGTTGATTTTGATGATGATGACATGGATCCAAATGACTACTGACCAGTGACTAGTGACAATCTTGTGCTATGGGATTCTTCCATCTACGGTTCTAGTATCTAGTTCTACCTTATTTTGTATTTTCCACTGGCATTCCCACCTATAGTAGGCTGTAGGCTGTAGCAGTGACTTAGGAGTCAGTGTCTATGTAACACATTTTGATTTTGGTGACTTAATGAGAAAACTGTAGTTTATGGTTTGAATTTCTTGTGTGTTTCAAATTTCAATGTTTGTCATTATGATTTTAATATTTATCATGATTCATGATTTATGTTAGTACTTACTACTAGTTGTATCATTGTATGACTGAATAATGAATTTGTAATAATGATCATCATTCATGTAAATGTTTACAATTTTATTAATTATTTCATTTTTGTATGTGTAATTCATAATTATATATATATATATATATAATGTGTCCTCCATGTCTTGTTTCCGGGGGTTGTCGTGCCCGTGTCTGACACTCGTATTTCCGTGTCCTGTGTCCACGTCTCTGGTGACTTAGGTCAGAAGTAAATTCACACAAATTTGAAAAATTCTGAAAAAATTCTAAATCAATTCACACAAATTTGAAAAATTCTGAAAAAATTCTAAATCATGTGTGATAGAAAATGGAAGAATCTTTTTTGCATTATCACTATCATAAACATGGTGTAAAGGTTGAAACAAATCTGAAGTATGCATGGGAAAACAAGGTTGCAAAATTTCTGATTTTACCCCCACATTTTCAGCCATCTCATCCACAACATATGGCTATCCAAAGGCTCTAAAATCTGCACTATAATCTTCAGAATTTTCACTACTAGTATCATAGATAGGGTCTCCATAAAATCTCCAACAATCCACATCCCCACTATGATTACTAATAGGAAAAATCATCTATACATGGCTGCCCTTAAACACATCTAGATTCTAAATGGCATTCTTCTTTCAAGGGCTTGTCCTATAACTTACTTTGTTCAAAGTCATAAGAAAATACGTCATCAAAATTATAGTTTTGAGAAATATCAAAATTTACCAAACCCTGAACTTCTTGAGTGGATGAAGTGAATTCTTCATCACCAACAATGTCCTCCTCATGTAGATCTCCAGTGGAAACATGAAGGGCTCCTTCATGTGCTTGATCTTTCATAGGGGATGAGGGACATACTTCAACAATATTTACTTCTCTTGCAGTTGTCTTAAGATCCTCGAAAACCTTCTCATACTTGTTTTCATCATACTAGGGATCCCAATGCTTGAGAAACACTTTAATAAAATCTGCAAGTGAAGAAATCTTTTTCCTACCAATATTTTCATACCATTCTAATGCTTCATCCTCAAAGGTACATGAAGGAGTCATCATCCTAACATCCTCATGAAAAATTATGAAAATCTGCCATAACTTCAATGAATAATGCAACATGTAACAAAGCTGAATCATGATACCCATGAAATATTCGAATGGAATCAAGCAAATTTGGATCATAACCTTCATTTGGAAATCTTGGAATGCCTAAGAAATCAAATGGAGCATAATAATAAGCCAACCATGGAACTTCCAATGGTCTGTCTATGAGAGGTGATAAAAACCCAAATGAGGACTTGGTGCAAATGTGGTATCCTATCCTTTGGAATGAAAAGTTTGGTCATTATTTTTGCTGAGTTAAGGTTGCCTTTGTATTTGGTGTCAGGAGGATGTTGACTGGTGTTGACGCTGCAAGGTTGATTGATAAAGCAAAGGAATTGCTTAAGGACAAAGGAGATTATCTCTTTGAGGAAAATTGCACTTACATCAGGGTGTATGGTTTTGAAGGAAACCCTAGACTCTTCCCCAAATTCGTTTGTGAGAGATACTTCTTTCCTGAATATTGTAGACAGAGTGTGAAATGGTATGAATGCATCAGTAAGGTTAAAAGGAAACAATATGAATGCGTCAGTAAGGTTAAAAGGAAACAATTTTTTGTTTGAGTCTTGTTGCAACAAAATCTAGCACCCCCAAATGATGTAAAGTCCCAAGCATCAAGGTGCTAGTCTTGTGCAACTCAGGAAGGCTACCCACTGTCACAACAATATCTCTTCCTCTCACTTTTGGTTGGCTTTTCTCAAACTCAAGGGGGGCTTTCCTAAAAGGTAGGATTGGTAAGGCTACAGAGTGGAGGCACAAGGTGATTTAGTGAAGAGTAAGCCTAGGCAAAACGGGTGGTTGTAGTATAATGGAAGAATGAATGGTCTGAGAAGGAAAGATGAAGGAAAACCCCAAGACCAAGTGCCTAATAACACCTTGGGCAGATGGAGTCAAGGAAACATACAATATGAGGTTTAACAAGTCCCATTCAAGTTTGTTGGTTATTTTGTGATAGATGTTGGACATCTCAAAAAGGTGGCCAAAGAATTAGATGTTTTCAGTTTGGATAAGGTATGTGCAATAAGATGGTATGATCCAAGATGTTTATTTAGGGCACATATGACAACCATGAAATACAGTAGTGCATTCCCTGGAGAGCTTCATGAAGAGAAGAGCAAGAAAATGAAGGGAAGCATTTTATAATTGCATAGACACCTCAACAGAGTGGTGTTGCCAAAAATAATCAGACCATATTGGATATGGCTCAATGTATGTTGAAGGATAAAGGCCTTGGAAATGAGTTCTTGGTTGAAGCTGTGCATTCAGAGTTTTACTAAATTTGTGAGGACTGTTAATCTGTAATGTCCCTTTCCGAATAGGAGCTCCAGAGAGGAGGGCTTAGTAGTCTAAACAACCCCATTAGACTATAGCCAGGGTCGTACAGGGGTAAACATGCTTACTAAAGGTCACTTTAGCCGAGGGTGTTATAATTCTAAAGTGACATTGAGCTAAAAGTGACTAAAAGCGCTTTTAAGCCAATTAGAGCTAAAAATAGAGTAGGCGCCTAAGTGAGGGAGCTAAAAATAGGTCAATAACGAATTAGGGTTTCAAGAAACTATAAGAGAAGGTAAAACGACCTAATTCATTATCATGAAGAATTAGACTTGACAGTTGAGGAGAGAGGTGCATCTTAGGTTCAGGCGAACCTAGAGCTTTGTGGATTCCAGGAGGAAGACACCCAGAGGTTGATTTCGGTGTTGAGAGACACACCCTAGTCACTGGGAAGATCATCCAGATCTTCCATCGTACTTCAACAATAGTTATCCAGTTTGCAACAGTGAGGGCGCACTTATCCAGGTAGCGGGTGCAGCCATTGAGCATCAGAGAGGTTCAACTTGTCCCAGCCAGGGAGATTCTAGAGATTGAAGATTCCCTTCCGACCCAGTTGAGAGGAAGGCAGGGCGCACCCATTGCCTGGTTTCTCATCAGATTTTGACGGTGAAATCATCCAAAGCGCATCATTTACCTAGTGAGGGGGCAACTTGAGAGGAGGCATATCCAGGGTTTTACAGGCTTCATCGGGTCAGATATGGGGAAACCCTTCCGACCTAGTACAGGGTGACCCAGGGCCCACATTTTGAGACCATTATCAACAGATTTCGACGGAGGAATCTCTAGGGCGCATTTGCAGCAACAGTTGGGGCACATTTCCCCATGGGGATCCATCCAAGGTCTAAACAGATTAGCAGAGGGCCTATTGTTAGGCCGTCAGTCACCAGGACTATGTGAGAGAGTAGGGCACATTGTTTGAGACGGTTTCCAGTCAGATCCTAAGTGTGTAGCCACCAAGGCACACAATCCAGTCCTGCAGCAGTTGTCGTGTGAGTTGCCGTAACATGCAGCAGATCATCCAGCTCATACCCCTATCCAACATCAGTCTTCTATTATCCGGGTATCATCCTTCTAGTTTATTTCTTTATTGTATTCCAGCTAAGATCCACTTATATTTGATCTAGCCGAGTGATTTTCTATTTTCAGTTGCATACGACATTGTAACCAGCAAAAAAATCATAATATATGATTTACAGTCTTTTATGTCATTATCTATCTGTATGCTTATTCATATGTTGTTAAACAACTTATTTATCTACACACACATGCAAAAAAACCAAGCAAGTTAGAACCAACAACTTGAACGCATTCAGAAACCCCCAGTGTATCAGATTAGACAGTAGACACAACATAGTAGCAACTTTTCCTAGACTAGCTGGATCTGGGATATTACAGTGGTATCAGAGCTTTAGTCCTGCCAACCTGTGACTAAAGACGATGAGTTCAACGGGTGACCCAGAGGGTCGTGAGCACGTAGGTGACGAATACATCACTTACAACAGACGTAGGGAGAGGAGATCTAGACCAGATTTCCCCCCCTTTCCTCCCAGTTCAGAGGAAGAGGAAGAGGTGCAGAGAGAAGCAGAGAGAAGGGCAGAGCGTGAGGCAGAGAGGATGATGGGAGACATGTTTGAGAGGCCAGAGGGTAGTGGCAAAGCACCCATGGACCCAGATGCAACTTTCATGCAGGTTATTAGCAATCTGGTGATCAATCAACATGCCATGACTCAGTCCTGGGCATAGATGGCTGATAGATTGGCTACAGGGAGCACACCGGGCACACAAGCCCCACATGCAGCGCAGGGGAACTCAGGGGCAGGCAGTAAACCCCATTCACCTACTCGCACATGCACTTCTTCGAGTAGGATTCCCATGCCATTGTTCCCCAGCTTCCAGAGGACACCCCTAGCAGCAACACAACAACCAATAGCACAAAGGAAACCCACTCAGCAGAGGACATTGCAGAGTACAGGAGGGAGTACGCAGCATTGGGTCGTGACTTCCATCAGGATATGACCCTGGTCGAGTATTGTGGACTCAGACTTAGGAATCGCCCCAGAGATCCTTAGAGAGGAGGACAACAACAACAACAGGGGCATAACATGGATTTCATCTGGAAAGTTGGTAAACTTACCTTACCTTTTTGATGGATCGTCCAAATGCACAGCAAGAGCTTGGGTACAAAAGCTAGACACGTACTACAATCTCAACCAGATGACCGAGACAGAGGCTACCAACTTCGCTACCCTACATTTGGAGGGCGAGGCACACAAGTGGTGGCATCATGGACTAGTGGCACTGGGTCACAGTCACATCACCTCGTACAGGGAGTTCACAGAGAGGATCATGGACAGGTTTGACAGGGGGGATCCAGAGATCCACTTCAGGGACTTGGCTCAGTTGAGACAAACATGCACCTCAGAGGCATTCATCGCAGACTTTCAGCGGGTAGCAGTGGCAGTGACAGATATCTCAGAGCCCAGATTGATTATGTTGTTCATAGAGGGGCTCACAGAACCCTTGAGAGGATGGGTGAAGGCATACATGCCTCACCCCTTGCAGGATGCCATCTTGTGCACTTGAGAACTAGCAGACTCAGTGTCGAAGACTAAACCCTTTTCCAAACCCTTCGCACCACAGAAGGACCGAGACAAGAGGCCATTCCAGAGAGAGTGGAAGGGCAAGGAGAAGTTGGATGATGAGACGAAGCAAGAGCTTATGAGGAAGAAGCTCTACTTCACCTCCAAGGACCCTTGGGTCCCAGGCCACAGGTGGATGGGCAAGGGAGAGATCCATTATATTAAGGTGGCAACAGACAATGTGGATAGTGAGGAGGAGGAACAAGATAGTGGATCCACTAGCTCAGAGGAGGAACCATCACAGGCAGAGGAACAACCTCCCTAGAGACCACCGACACCGGCAGGGACCCAACCTCTAGTAGTGCCACAACCTTGTGAGAAGGCTAATAAACGAACACTAGCAAAGGGAGGAGTCATAGCGACCCTTTCTGGTATTCCCAGGTATGACACCCTTCGGATCAGAGGGACTATTCAGGGACAACAGACAATCACCTTGATAGATGGTGGGGCCACCCACAACTTCATTAATGCTTCATTGGTGTCGAGGTGGACACTTCAAACAGAGGAGTTTGAGGGGTTTGATGTTGCAGTAGTAGATGGCCACACAATGGAGTGTTTTGTAACATCCCTAGTTAAATAATTAATTGTCATAGTTAAATATTTGTTTAAAGTATATTAGTTAATTAATTAATTAATTAATTAATTGTCCTGATTTTATAATTGTTTAATGTATATTAGTTAATTAATTAACTAATTAAATATTTGGTTAATGAATTTGAGTTTAATAAATTTTAATTTATTAAATGAAAACTTAATGTATCGAATGAGGGAACCATTTAAGAGAAAGGGGATAAGGTGGTTGGCATTGAATGGAGGGATAAGGTGGGTGAGTCTTAATGAAAGGGAGAAGGCGGTGAATGAGGGAGGGTGAAAGAAGGATAAGAGGGAAAAAACATTCGAGAGGGGCACTTTTGGATTTTGGGGGGGAGAGAGCATTATTTTTCATATTGGAGACTGTATTGGGCATTTTTATTTTTGGGAAGATTGGAAGACTGTATTACTGGTTTTTGGCTGGAGAAGCTTGTTGTAGGACTGAGACAGGGGGCATCTATTGCTGAGAGTTTTGGGCTCGGGGGCCAAGAATCCTTACGAAATCCTGGAGCTAGGGAGCTGGAGAGGCTCTGTTCCTAGCTGGCTGGGAGGTTAGACGATTTTGGGCAGAGCATCAGGCAGAGTTGGAGGACATCAGTAGCATCAGTTAGAGGTATGTATTTTCATTATTCTGCTGTGTTATGTAATTTATTATGATCTGCTCATAAATTTTAATTATGCTGAATGGTTATATGCTGGTTATGAATGGTTATATGCTGACTAAGGAATTGTAAAGATGTTAGGATAACACTTCTCTAATTAAATTTATGTTTTATAAGGCTCTGTTGGAAGAGACCTTACATATGGTATCAGAGCCCAGTTTCAAAATTGAAACCTAGGCTTCACCACCCACAACACTGGGATTTTGTCTTTGTACCAGCATGATGTGTGCAAGGGCGGCAACATTTAGTCTCAAAGTTGGTAGCAACATGCAACTAAATAATGGTCATATGTTCACTATAAAAAGCACAAACAGTGAACAGTATAAATTGACACGATGTTCTAGAAATGGATGATATTCATGAATACCTTGGCTAATATTTAAAAATACCTAAGAATGCAAGTGGTCAAACTAAAGTGTTAAAGAATAGAACTATTAGAATGCAAAGAAAGAAAATTACTCTCTCCAGAGTCCAGAGTACCCAATATAGTCTATGGGTTCTATAGTGCTAAGTGTGGCACTGCTACACAGGCTTCTAAATAAAAGTTATCAAACAACTTTAGAAAATATCAGTGACAAATTTCCCTAGGTTTAAGAATAACAACCAGAGTACAATCTTTATGGATGAGACATGTTTGTACTCTTTAAAACTCAATTCGAATGAGAAACTATTAAGATTACGCCAAAAGGTGAGCTATGAGAACTAGAGAAATCTTCATTAACCCTGATTACAAGGAAACTTGAAATGATTACAAGGAAACTTGAAATAAAACAATTGTTCTAAGAAAAATTATGATTCTGGATTGCAAACTCTTAGACCCATGTACTAGTGGTAAATGGAGATCATTTTAGTTTCAAAGGGTTTCTGCATTTGATTGGATTATGGTCATGGATGAATATGAGCAGGTTTCCAAAACCATGCCTCCTTCCTGCGCAAAAGCTCGACACATAAGTTCAACGGTCAAATCTACACCAAGTCTCTGTGCCCAAGAGCCAAAGCCGGCCAAGGGAGGAGCCCACACGGGGCATATATATGCGCTCTACAACGCTTTTATGCCTTCCCATCATTAGTGACTTTCCATTTTCATGAGATAAGACGCAATCCACCTAGAAGAAAATAATATAGTGAAAAGAATAGTTTCCTGCTGGAGTTCCCTATCCTTAAAATCTTGCTAAGAAATAATTCTTTCTAAAATCTGTGTAATAGTGCGTGCATGTATAAAACTAATAAAATGAAATGAAAAAGACAATCCGAGCTCTATTTTGCAACTACCAGTATGAAAAAAAAAAAAACACTGTAAACTACCATAGATGCCTCTAAATGTTGAATTCATTATGACATCGAAGGGGTTAAAGTAGCGAAGGTGCAAACCTCAATGTTTATTAAATAGCACATGATGGTGGAAAAATGTCAAGGATTGCACCTCCAGCAACCCACTTGTATTTTTATCAGTCTGAGTACTTAATAGGCCAAGGGTTAGAATAAATATACGACCGGTCTAAAAACCATCAAATAATTATCAGAGGGGTTACATATCATCCTATTCGAGATGATCAACACAACAAGAAATCCTGCTCAGATATATGCATAACAACCCAGAACTAAAAAAAAATAAAAATGCAAATGTAATCACTGTATAACAACCCAGAACTAGAAAAAAAAATACAAAAGTAATAAAATGAAACGTCTAAAATGCCTTAGTTCATCCTAGTTAGGATTATCAGCAAAGCATGAATTCCCGCTCAGGATAAGAAGGTTATGGACCCAACAATCTGCCCAAGGTCGAAGTTTCGAGGAACGAGGTTCAATAATGAAAGCCCAACGCCCACGACCAAGCACCAAAGCTAAGCCACCAGGCAAGCCCACGACTCCATACCCACCGAGCGCACACAGCCACTAAGGAGAGCCCACAAGGGCACGACTGTGTTGCACTACGTGTCTGATAGAAAAAAAAAACCAACGACCAAGCGCCAAAGCTAAGCCACTAGGCGAGCCCACGACTCCATACCCACCGAGCGCACACAGCCACGAAGGGGCGATACAGTGCTGAACGCATCATGCCTATACCTTCAGGTAGGTACGATGCTACGTTGAAGTGATGGCAATAGCAGCCATCGCTACTAGCACCCAAACCACGAGCCATCAAATGCCCAACGAGGAGAAGCCGTAAGAGAAGACCATGGGCGGAGTGGCAAGAGTAGGGAAATCCTCGATGATTAGGGTTTGTTAGGGTTTTAGTAGTTGTTCTCATTTATTATTTAATTAAATGTTTAAATAGGTGGGAAAAGGGAGGGGCCCAGTGGACCTCATGTGAGGACCCACCGCTACCTTGAGTTTTTATTATGAATTATTTTATTTTTGTTTTAATTACTTTAAATTTATTTTAATTACTTTAAATTTGGGTTTTAATAATTTAAAACATTTTTGTGGTTGTTTTAAATTTTAAATTTTAGAATGATTAATTTCAATTTTAATTTTTTTTATTATTTTAAATAATTAGTTTCAAATTTTAACTTTATTACAAAGCATTAATAATAGTGATTAATGGATTAAATGACTAGTGATTAATTAATTAAATGATTAATGGATTAATAATAGTGATTAATGGATTAAATGACTAGTGATTAATTAATTAAATGATTGATGGAATAATAATAGTGATTAATTAATTAAATGATTAATGGATTAATAATAGTGATTAATTAATTAAATGACTAATTAATTAAAATGTGTAATTAACATAACATTACGATACTAATAAAATTTATTTTTGAAAAAAATTAAAATAATGGGGCATTCGGAGAATCAAACTCGGGACCTCTCGCACCCAAAGCGACAATCATACCATTGGAACAAAGGACGGGTTTTGAACCGACGACCTATCCACCGAGTATAGAGCTTTCACCAAAGACCATACACCACTGCGCCATGATAGTAATGATAGGTTAAATATGTTGATTAAGGCGAGAGAGTCAATAGTTTTCTTAGGCGAAGACATCAAGCTTAGAGGCTTTTGACCCTGACCTAGCCACTTCCCCTAAAGAGAGTAACGTCTGTTTACAGACAAGTAAAAAAAACTTACGCCTAACCTTGTTTTCAAGTTTAAGTTCTGCAAATGTGAATTGCCCTAGATGCTCCCTGACAAACTTTTGGTTGATGCAGATTCAATCATACAGGATGGTTAGGACTAGAGGAAACCGAGGCAGAGGGGCATCGTCGCAGGGATCGCCAACGCGGCCACCACCATCGCCTGAATTAGCTCTCATACTGTGCTCTTTGGAGGCCATAAATGAGACTTTAAAGGGGCGTCAACCAACAGGGATCAAATTGGAACCCCCACCATCTGGAGTGGGTAATCCTGAAGCGTCGAGGGATTCAGGGGGAGGGCCTCCACCTGAAGACATCACTAGAGAACTGCAGAAGATCAAACTTCCAGAGTTTGACGGGGGTCGTGCCAGTGAACGTGCAGAGGCATGGTTGGAAGGCATGACAAGGTGTTTTGCCTTAAGAGACTATGTGTTCACATCAAAGGCGAAGATAACGATTTTTCAATTGAGAGACAGTGCCCTGAACTGGTGGGGAAACCTGGAGAGGCAATTGCACCTTACCCCGGACACCATCTCTTAGGAACTTTTTGAGGAGAGGTTCCGAAGGAAATATCTACCAGCTTACGATGAGGAACAATAGGTGGGAGCATTTCATGCTCTAGTACAGGGAAACAAGACCGTAGAAGAATACGAGATCAGGTTTATGGAATTGGTCAAATATGTTTCATACATGGATAATGATCAACGACAGGCAGAACACTTTGTCTATGGGTTAAACCCTAAGATAAGGGCCATGGTACGGATGTGGAAATTGTCTTCGGTAGCAGAAGCAATAGAAAATGCACGTTATGCTGAGGAACACATGAACTTAAATGGAGGTGTGAGGTCGACCTTTCCGCATCATCTTGGATTCGTGGGGAAGGCCCCTAGGACATTCTCCAGGGGAGGGAGCTCCAGGCCACCTCCATATGGTAATAGAGTCACACCAAGGACAGTCGCCACAAGAATTTCAATGGCAGCGAGTGCAGCATCCCGTTCATCACCAACGACGCAGGCAGGTCACGACCATCTCAGGGAGCAGCTAGTAGGGGCAGGGGTTCCAAGGGAAGGAGCTCATTTCAGAGACTGTCACAGAGCAGTGCACAGGTTCCATCTCGTCTTACGTGTTAGGGGTGTGGAGGACCCCATTACCAGCGTGACTGCCCAGAGTTACAATCAGGATTTGTGCATAGAGAAGGAAAGGCCTCGATGGGAAGAGCAAGTGGTAGCCACCAGATTTATGCAGCAGTTAATAATCGCCAGGTAGAACATCAATCCACGGTGGTGGAATCGTCAGGTACGCTAAATCATATCAATGTTAAAATTTTATTTGATTTTGGTGCTACAGATAGTTTCATTTCACCATCTGCATTAGAAAAGAGTGGGTTGGCAACCTACGAGCACGATGACTTTAAACAAGTCGAGATGGCTTCGGGGGAAAAACAAGCGGTAGGACCTAGCGTTGATAATTGTCTAGGAGACTTGGGAGTGTGTACTTCTAGGTTGAAGGTATACATCACTGCTCTAGGGGCCTATGACCTAATCATTGGAATGGATTGGTTAGAAGCCCATTGAGCTATGGTAGACTGTTTCGCAAAAAGGGTGCTTTGTGTTGATGATGAAGGCTGGTAGAGATCCACGGTGTACGAAGAAAGGTGTCTCTATGCTTTATCTCAACTATGAAGGTTAAGCGATGCATGAGGAAAGGGTGTCGACTTTATGTCGTTGAAGCAGTGAATGAAAGGAAAGGACCCTCCTTGGATCAGTACCCGGTATTGTCAGAATTTATGGATGTTTTTCCGAATGAGTTGCCAGGGTTACCTCCTGAGAGGGAGCTTGATTTTACTATTGAGCTAAAACCTGGTGCAGAACCAATTTCCAAGACTTCGTATAGGATGACAGCGCTAGAACTTTGTGAGTTGCAGATGCAATTGAAAGAGCTACTCGACTTAGAGCTAATAAGGCCTAGTGTCTCACCTTGGGGTGCACCAGTAATTTTTGTGAAGAAGAAGGATGGTTCCTTACGATTGTTTATAGATTACAGTGACTTGAACCGTGCTACAGTGAAAAATAGGTACCCAATGCCACGGATAGATGATCTCTTTGATCAGATGAAAGGAGTAGCGGTATTCTCAAAAATTGATTTGCGATCAAGGTATCACCAGTTAAGAATTAAGGAAGGCGATATTCCTAAAACTACCTTTCGAACTCGGTTTGGGCATTACGAGTTTGTTGTAGTACCTTTCGGATTGACCAATGCACCAACAGTATTCATGAGCCTCATGAACGGTGTATTCCGGAAGTACTTAGACCGCTTTGTACAAGTCTTTTTAGATGATATCCTCATCTATTCCAAGAACGAAAGAGAACATGAGGAACACTTGCGAGTGGTGTTGTCCTGCCTTAGAGAGAACAAATTGTATGGGAATTTGTCGAAGTGTTCCTTCTTCTAGAAAGAAATCCACTATTTAGGTCATATCATTTCCGGTGAAGGAATCTCTGTGGACCCAGAAAAGGTAAAGGCCATTATGGAATGGCTAGTGCCAAAAAATGCTCATGAGGTAAGAAGCTTCATGGGGCTAGCAGGTTATTATCGGAGATTTGTGGAAGGGTTCTCTAAAATAGCGAAACCTATCACCACTTTGCAGCGCAAGGGGGTTAGGTATGAATGGACAGAAGAATGTGATAGTGCATTCATCGAGCTTAAAAGGTTACTAACTAGTGCACCAATTCTACGAGTGTCGGATATGGAAAAGGACTTCACAGTCTGCACGGATGCCTCGAAGCAAGGGTTGGGGGCCGTGCTAATGTAGGATGGAGGAGTGATAGCTTATGCATCAAGGAAGTTGAAGAAACACGAGGAACTTTACGCTACTTATGATTTAGAGTTGGCAGTTGTAATGCTAGCTCTGAAACTTTGGAGGCACTATCTAGTAGGGCGAAACTTTGAGCTCAAAACAGACCATCAAAGTTTAAAACATCTCTTCACTCAAAGGGATCTGAATGCCAGGGAAAGGTGATGGAGTGAGTTCATGAGTGAGTACGATTTTGGTATTCTTATATCAAGGGAAAAGAGAATGTGGTTGCAGATGCCTTGAGTAGGAGACCACGTGTCTTCTCCTTGGTACCCTTAAAAGTCAATCTGAGGGAACGTGTGTTGACGCAACTCCTTGGGGACAGTTGGTATTTAAAGGTTACCTCAAACCTCCAGAGTGGGAGGCAATTAGATCCAAAGTATGAAGGATATAGTCTGGAAGCATACGGACTATTAAGATATCGAGGAAGGATGTACATCCCCGAAAGTGGGGATATTTGAAGCATCATACTAAAGGAAGCCCATAGAGCACTTTATTGTGCGCATCCGGGTGTGAAGAAAATGTACGCAGACATGAGAAAGCTTTTCTTCTGGGTAGGGATGAAGCGCGATGTAGTCCATTTCGTTGCCAAGTGCCTGAAGTGTCAACAAGTGAAAGCCGACCACCATCACCCGACAGGCCTCCTACAACCACATGATGTTCCTATGTCCAAGTGGGAAGTCATTTCTATGGATTTTGTTGTGGGATTGCCGCTCACATCTCATAGACACAATGCCATTCTTGTGATAGTTGATAAGTTAACCAAGAGTGCCCATTTTATTCCGGTTAGAGATACTTACGATGTTACTGATGTGGCACGCGTGTTTGTAAGTGAGGTCATCTGTTTGCACGGGATACCCAAGAAGATCATCTTAGATAGAGACTCCAGATTCACTTCTAGGTTTTGGACAAGTTTGCAGTCAACGTTGGGGACTCAGTTGAACTTAAGCACAACTTATCATCTTGAAACAGATGGGCAAACTAAGAGAGTAAATCAAGTCATGGAAGACATGCTTAGGATGTATGTCATGGATAATCAAACCCATTGGGAGAAGTACCTACCTTTGGTAGAGTTTGCCTATAATAATAGTTTTCATAGCTCCATCGGAATGCCACCCTACGAAGCTCTATATGGAAGGCCATGCAGAACGCCGTTGAGTTGGGAGATTTTAGAAGACCGAGTAACAGTTGGGCCAGAACTGATTCAAGAGATGGAGGAACAGGGGATTCAGATTAGGTAGAGACTAAAGGAAGCACAGGATAGACAGAAAAGTTATGCGGATGCACACAGGACTGATCGAAGTTATAAAGTGGGAGATCAGGTTTTCATTCATATCAGGCCTAATAAGAGTACCATACGGTTCGGTAAGGGGACAAAGTTGTCACCTTGATTTATAGGACCATTCAAAATCCAAGAGAAAATTGGACCCGTCGCCTGTCGTCTCGTATTGCCACCCCACTTGCATAAAACTCATAATGTTTTTCTTGTATCTGTTCTACATCATTATGTTGCTGATGAATCACATAAACTAAGTTGGAAGGAATTGCAGGTATCAGACACGGGAACCCTCACGGTAGAACCATTACGCATATTGGACCGTAGAATCCGACAGCTCAGGAACCGTCTGGTAGACCAAGTTAAGGTCCAGTGGGACAAGTATAGTCCAGGATCTGCTACTTGGGAAGATGTCGAGACTTTACAACGAGATTTTCCCTCACTTTTTTGACCACCTCGAGAATATGTTCTCGAAGGTTGGGTGTTTGTAACGCCACCTTTTGACTTAGACAACTAGGATTACCTGAGGCCTAAACACCTTTATTTTTCTATTCACAGTAAAACTATTAAATGATACACATGAACTTTTAAGACGTATGAACCTTTATGAATGTTTAAATGTATTTGAATAATGATGGATATGATGCGATATATTGTGAGAATGTAAATTCTATAAATGTTTAAATGTTATTGATGATGAGGGATATGATGTGATATACTGTGTGAATGCGAATCCTATGAAGGTTTAAATGCTATTTGAATGATGTTGGATATGATGCAATCTATTATGTAAATGACAATTCTATGAATGGGTAACGTTAATTGAATTATGGGATATTATGAGATCTATTTCTAACTCGAAAACTTTGATGTTAAAGTTGTTGGTACGAGGATACCGAATTGAAATTATGGTTGTATGCAATTACGTGATGATAATGCATAGATATGTATGAGTTTGTGCTACAGACTAATCTGCAGGTCATTGGGCCATGAAATAGCCAAGGGATAATGGTAATAAAAGTGGATGTCATGACCTTCGACCGAGAAACAATATAGTATGAATCTTGTATGTGAAATTATATTGGTTTGAATGCATTGCTATGATATGTGGACCAGTGTAGGATTTCAGGTGGTGAGATTGCCTAAAACCGAATAAACGATGACAAAACTCCCAACAACACGGTGCCACTGTATATTCCATTGTAGGGTGTGGACCCTAGTCCTGTTAGGAGGGGTGGAGGCATTTCCCACCGTGTATCCTCCGAAACCTGGAGTCATGGGAGGACGGTGTTAGCTCACGCTCCCCTAGACGTGTGATAATGACTGTCAGTTGCCTGCTGGGGAAGCTTGGTCAAGATAGTGACACTTCCGCTTACGGGTTCTATTTGGAGTTAGGTCAATATAGTTGACGCTCCAAGATAGTCCAGCAGAGGAAGGATAGGAATTGAAGATGGAAGTAAGTTAGGGAGGAATGATGAGTAGAAATAGTTGAGAGTGTATGGAGGTTCGTCTTATGGTGGAATTTATTGTTTTTCCTTCTGAAAAGAAAATGTGTATATATGAATATTCATAATTACTTAACTAAACTACAATTGTCTAAATAACATTGTTGAGCTAGATAATTGTAATTAAAGGATTTCACAAACATTTGATTGGGTTATTATCTTTTATAAAATGAATAGTCTTGTTGAATGGATTGGCTGCATACAGAAATTACTATAGAGGTAATAGTTATTGTCATTAGTACATGTGCGAGACTTGTATGTACTAGCTACACATGCATTTCTTGCACATGTACACTAGTATGTATGAGTTTTCTTGGCTTACTTACTAATAATGTTGGTTATTGGATATGAATGTGTGAACCCTGTGTCTTTTCCCTTGTATTATAAAATACTTTAAACTTCGGGACAAAGTTTCTTGAAGGGTGGGTGTATGTAACAACCCTAGTTAAATAATTAATTGTCATAGTTAAATATTTGTTTAAAGTATATTAGTTAATTAATTAATTGTCTTGATTTAATAATTGTTTAATGTATATTAGTTAATTAATTAACTGATGAAATATTTGGTTAATGAATTTGAGTTTAATAAATTTTAATTTATTAAATGAAAACTTAACGTATCGAATGAGGGAACCATTTAAGAGAAAGGGGATAAGGTGGTTGGCATTGAATGGAGGGATAAGGTGGGTGAGTCTTAATGAAAGGGAGAAGGCGGTGATGAGGGAGGGGGAAAGGAGGATAAGAGGAGGAAAAAACATTCAAGAGGGGCACTTTTGGATTTTGGGGGGGAGAGAGCATTATTATTCATATTGGAGACTGTATTAGGCATTTTTATTTTTGGGAAGATTGGAAGACTGTATTATTGGTTTTTGGGTGGAGAAGCTTGTTGTAGGACTGAGACAGGGGGCACATGTTGCTGGGAGTTTTGGGCTCGGGGGCCAGGAATCCTTACGGAATCCTGGAGCTAGGGAGCCGGAGAGGCTCTGTTCCTAGCTGGCTGGGAGGTTAGATGGTTTTGGACAGAGCATCAGGTAGAGTTGGAGGACATCAGTAGTATCAGTTAGAGGTATGTATTTTCATTATTCTGTTGTGTTATGTAATTTATTATGATCTGTTCATAAATTTTAATTATGCTGAATGGTTATATGCTGGTTATAAATGGTTATATGCTGACTAAGGAATTGTAAAGATGTTAGGATAACACTTCTCTAATTAAATTTATGTTTTATAAGGCTCTGTTAGAAGAGACCTTACATGTCTAGACAGAGTATCGAACTTGGAGATAAAGCTAGGTAACTACATTGTAAGAGACACATTTTATGTAGTTGACCTATCTGACACAGATGCGGTGTTGGGAGTCCAGTGGTTGATCACCTTGGGCAAGATCACCACCAACTACCAAACCCTGGAGATGCGGTTCACAGACAGTGAGGGGAAGAGGATTGTGCTGAGGGGCATGTCGACAGGGGCACCCAGGACAGTTTCGGCCAAGAGGATGGAGAGGATCTTCAGGCATGGGGTGGTAGTGTATGCTGCAGAGTGCTTGATCACTACACAGAGGGATTCGGATGGTCGACAATAGTATCAGACAGAGATCAAGACTTTGTTGGGGCGACATCAGTAGGTTTTTGGTTCGATTCCACCAGGGAGACCACCCGACAGGGTGTTTGAACACAATTGAGTTGGAGGAGGGGGCTAAACCCATGATCACAACACCCTATCGTTATCCTTGGAGGTTCAAGGATGAGACATAGAAAGCAATTAGGGAATTACTAGCGATGGGACACATCAGACCTAGCAGCAGCCCATTCGCTTCTTCAGTTGTATTAGTTCTGAAGAAGGATGGTACCATGAGGATGCGTATAGACTACCGAGCCTTGAACAAGAAAACCATCAAGAACTTGTATCTTGTCCCTCACATCGATGAGTTGATGGATGAACTGCATGGGGCAGTATTCTTTTCGAAGATTGATCTATGCTCTGGATATCATCAGATCAAAATTTGAGAGCAGAACATAGAGAAGACGACATTCCGGTGCCACTATGGTCATTTTGAGTTCCTGGTTATGCCATTTGGGCTAACCAATGCACCGACTACATTTCAGTGTTGCATGAACCACATATTCAGGGATCAATTGAGGAAATCAGTCTTGGTATTCTTCAACGACATCTTGGTTTACAGCAAGACATGGCAGGAACATCTGAAGCACTTGGATGAGGTACTCGACATCATGGAGGCACAGTCACTATACACGAAAGAGTCCAAGTGTGAATTCGACATGACAAAACTACTTTACTTGGGCCACATTATCAGTGTGCAGGGGGTATAGGTGCACCAGGAGAAGATCGGGGCCATTCTGGATTGGCCAATGCATAGGAATGTGACAGAGTTAAGGAGCTTCTTTGGGCTATGCAGCTATTACATGTGGTTTGTCAAGGGTTTTTCTCAGTTGGGAGCACTGCTCACAGATCTCACCAGGCAGGGGGCCTTCATCTAAACCGATGAGTCGCCGAAAGCCTTCGATCACATGAAGGAAGTCATGGGCACATGCGTAGTGTTGGCATTATCATAGTTTACATTGCCCTTTGTATTAGAGTGTGATGCATCTGGCGAGGGCATCGGGGCAGTTTTGATGCAGGGAGGACACCCCATTGTGTTCGAGAGCAGGAAGCTTAGTCAGCCAGAGAGGTTGTACTCTATTTATGACAAGGAAATGCTGGTGATCATGCATGCCTTGACCAAGTTCAGATAGTATTTGATGGGTAGCAAGTTCGTATTCAAAACAAATCATAACAACTTAAAGTATTTCCTTGAGCAGGAGGATCTCAACGATCGCCAACAAAAATGGGTGACGAAGGTGCAGGATTTCGATTTCGACATAGAGTATGTCATGGGGTAGAAGAACATTGTGGTCGATGCACTGTCTAGGAGACCTGCAACATGTTCTTTGATGAAGGTGTCAGCGGATTGGAAATCCCATTTGTTGGTGGAATATTCCAAGAACAAGTTCGCTTGTGAGGTTATGGATGGGCAGGTTCAGGATGATAGGTACAACCTACAGGGTCATTGACGATGTCATATTCTACAAGGACAGAGTGTACTTAGTACCAGGTTCAGGCCTCAAGAAGAATATCTTAGCAGCAGTCCATGATTCGCCACTGGCAGGCCATTAGGGGTTTTTCAAAACCTATAGACAGATCAAAGAGAGGTTCTCTTGGAAGGGCCTCAAGCAGGATGTTATGAGGTACATCAGTGAGTGTGTGACTTGTCAGCAGAACAAGTCAGAGCATACACTTCCAGGAGGAATACTTTAGCCGCTTCCCATTCCGGAGCAGAAATGGGAGAGCATATTGATGGACTTCATCACAGGCCTACCCAGGTTCAGGTAAGGACTACATCTATGTGGTGGTCAATAGATTGACCAAGTTTGCACACTTCTACACCATATCGAAATATTACAACGCAGTTCAGGTGGTCGATTTGTTCTTCAGGGAGATCTTTAGACTCCATGGGTTGCCGAGGAACATCGTCAGTGACAAGGACAGTCGATTTATTGGTATGTTTTGGAGGGAGTTGTTCAGATTAGTGGGGATAGAGTTGACACCCAACACCAACTATCACCCTCAGATAGATGGGCAGTCAGAGATAGTCAACAAGTGGGTTGAGGGGTGCTTGAGAAACTATGTGAGCGGACAACAAAGAACATGGGTCAGGTGGCTACATTTAGGAGAGCATTGCTACAACACCACCTTCCACATGTCCATTGGCATGACACCCTTTCGAGCATTGTATGGTTATGATGCTCCCACTTTGATAGACTTGGTTTTTGGGGAAAGCAGGGCTCCCAAAGCCAAGGATTGGATCACCGAGAGTCAGGAGATTCTCAAATTACTGAAAGAGAACCTACAGACAATGCAAAATCGACAGAAGATGAGTGTAGACAGCCACATGATAGAGCGCAACTTTGAGGTTGGGGACTTGGTATTCTTAAGACTCCAACCCTACAGACAGTCATCTCTGAAGAAGAGTGGGGCCGAAAAGCTCAAGCCTAGATTCTATGGACCCTATAGGATCATGTGTACAGTTGGCGAGGTTGCCTATGAGCTAGAGCTTCCAGAAGGGAGCTAGATTCATAATGTATTCCACGTTTCTTGCCTCAAGAAGGCCGTGGGACAATTCATCAACACTTCAGAGGAGCTTCCCCCATTGGATGAGGAGGGATAGTTGGAGTTGGTTTTGGAGGAGGTATTGGAGTTCCGAGAGCGAAAACTGAGGAGCAAAGTCATCAGGGAGTGTCTGATTAGATGGAGAGGGCTTCCTGTAGAGGATGCTACTTGGGAGAGTGAGCAGGTGTTACAACACCCTAGATTGGTATTGCTTGAGGACAATCAATCTCGGGAAGGGAGGACTGTAATGTCCCTTTCCGAATAGGAGCTCCAGAGAGGAGGGCTTAGTAGTCTAAACAACCCCGTTAGACTATAGCAAGGGTCGTACATGGGTAAACAGGGTTACTAGAGGTCACTTCAGCCGAGGGTGTTATAATTCGAAAGCGACATTGAGCTAAAAGTGGCTAAAAGCACTTTTAAGCCAATTAGAGCTAAAAATAGAGCAGGGGCCTAAGTGAGGGAGCTAAAAATAGGTCAACAACGAATTAGGGTTTCGGGCAGCTATAATATAAGGTAAAGCAACCTAATTCATTATCATGAAGAATTAGACTTGACAGTTGAGGAGAGAGGCACATCTTAGGTTCAGGCAAACCTAGAGCTTTGTGGGTTCCAAGAGGAAGACACCCAGAGGTTGATTTCGGTGTTGACAGACACACCCTAGTCATCGGGAAGATCATCCAAATCTTCCATCATACTTCAACAATAGTTATCCAGTTTGCATCAGTGAGGGTACGCTTATCTAGGTAGAGGGGGCAGTTACTAAGCATTAGAGAGGTTCGACTTGTCCCAGCCAGGCAGATTCCAGAGATTCCCTTCCGACCCAGTTGAAAGGAAGGCAAGGCGCACCCATTGCCTGGTTTCTCGTCAGATTCTGACGGTGAAATCATCCAGAGTGTATCATTTACCCAATGAGGGCGCAACTTGAGAGTAGGCACATTCAAGGTTCTATAGGCTTCATCGGGTCAGATATGGGGAAACCCTTTCGACCCAGTACAGGGTGACCTAGGGTGCACATTTTGAGATCATTATCAGTAGATTTCGACGGAGGAATCTCTAAGGCGCATTTGTAGCAGCAGTTGGGGTGCATTTCCCCCAGGGGGATCCATCCGAGGTCCAAACAGATTAGCAGAGGGCCAATTGTCAGGCTGTTAGTCACCAAGACTGTGTGAGAGAGAAGGGTGCATTGTTTGAGATAGTTTCCAGTCAGATCCGAGGTGTGTAGCCACTAGGGCGCACAATCCAGTCCCGCAACGGTTGTCGTTGCGTGCAACAGATCATCCAACTCATACCCCTATCCAACATCAATCTTCTATTATCCGGGTATCATCTTTCTAGTTTATTTCTTTATTGTATTCCGGCTAAGAGCCACTTCGATCTGATCTAGCCGAGTGATTCTCTATTTTTAGCCGCATACGACATTGTAACCAACAGAAAACTCATAATATATGATTTACAGTCTTTTGTGTCATTCTCTATCTGTATGCTTATTCATATGCTGTTAAACAACTTATTTATCTACACACACATGCAAAAACACCAATCATGTTAGAACCAACAGCTTAAATGCATCCAGAAACCCCCAGTGTATCAGATCAGATAGTAGACACAACAGAGTAGCAACTTTTCCTAGACTAGCCGGATCTGAGATATTACATAATCTGTGTGAGTGCTGGAGTTGTGTCAAGCCTATTGTAAGAATCTTTTGTAGTATATAGCATATGCACAAGCACCTGAGAAGAAAAGACATAAGTTGGATGACAGATTGCAGAAGTGTACCTTCCTTGTTTATGATGAATAGTCAAAGGCATATTGATTATGGGACTTAGGTGAGTGAAAGGTCATTATCATCCGAGATGTGAGAGTTGATGAAGGGTCAATTGGAGAACCTCCAAGCAGTTGACAATGCTGACAAGGACAAGAAGTAGTGGGAATGCCCTGAAGAACCTGTTATCAACAGCCCAGTACCTGGAATGAAACAGTGAGGATTGATGATGCAGGAGGTGAGTTGACGAAGACAAGAGTTATGATGCAGAGTACCAGCAATGGAAAACGTCAGTCCCGACTTAGCTATCAGCAAATTCATTTCAGATCAGATCTCATAAGCAGCAGTGAATTAGTGATTTGTGAAGTAGATGGATCAGCTTACCTGGATCTGTTCTGATATGGATTGTAGCAGCAGAAGCTCAACACACTTTGCATATACAAATCCATGTTTTGGGCAGTAGAATTAGTGCTTAAAGCAAGAATAGAGAAGTTGCTTGTTCAACATCCATAGAATAGCGAGCAGGAGCTCTGAAATGGCGCTATTGATGATGAGGATTCAAGTCAGCAATGAGGTCAACTTAATTAATATAGCTGAAATGTTAAGTTTAGGTGTCCAAAAATAGTTGCATCCCCAGCTAAAAATGCATCAAGGGTAATGCTGCCAGATTAGCATGCTTGAGCTTTGATTCAATTGCATACAATCTGTTTTAATAACTGTTGGAGACTGCTACTTCTCGGGACAACCACCTTAGTACGAACCAAAACGATTTATTTCCAACTGCTAGGTGAAGCGCTCTTGATTGGAGTTATTTTGGTATGAATAAGGCGTTTTAGGATGATTTGGCAGGGCTTAAAATGGAATAGCAGTGCCATTTTTGAGGGGGATACACCAGGAATAAAAGCACATTTCCTGAATTTATTCTCAGTATTAGTTGAAGTGCCATAATTGGCTTGTATTGATTGCTGTTGGGATGGATTTGCACATGTGGAGTACTGTTGGTTGATGTTTATTTTAGCGCAAATCTATTACACAAAAAGAAGTAAACGGTTGACAGAGCTTTAAGATTGGATAGTTATGCAGCTGATTTTAGTGGAAGGGATAAATCAGTCTATGGTTAGTGAGAAGGGCATTGTCGTTGGGAGCTAAAGATAGCAGTATGGAAGGCACTATCATGGAGATATTTTTTTTGTCAAAAGGACTAATTTTAACTTGCAGATGGGGCACTGCTATCCAGATGTTCTGCGACTAGTTTTAGTGAACAAGGGCACTGCCTTCCTGATCTTATTTGCGGCTATTTTAAGACTTTGCATGACTGGCTTTTGAGCCAAAGTTAGAATTGCTTGTGGGTGCCAAATTGAGTGAGTAATACTAATCAGCATGAACAAGGGGCTACCTCTCGGATGTATGGTATGCTATTTTTTGTGGTGATAAGTCTTATCCTTGATAGCACGAGAACAAGCGTTGGAAGGTGCTGCGCCTTTTGTCTCAAACTCTGCATGTGAGTGAGGATGATGGCAACTGCTGTTTTGTGCCAAATTTGGTCCAAGGATGGGTGCTTCTTTTCCTGATTAAGAAAGTTGCTTTTGTGCAAGTTTAGAGCAGGATTTTTGTGATAAAAGGGAATCAAGGAGGAAGTTGAAAGGATTGGGGCATCTTTAGTCTTCTTCCTTCCATCATCTACTCATCCCTTCCTTTCATGTTTTTATCTTCAAGCAGTGTTCAGGTTCTTCTCATAGATCAAATAGTTAACACTCCGCTACTGCAGATTTCCTTCTTATCTCCAGGATTAGTGGGGGATAAGGAGCCTAGGCCATGATTGTATCTCCATAGGTCCTTTGATTAGGAATGATAATGATTTGAATTTTATCAAACTGTGTACTTGACGAGGCAATGAAGACAAAAGTTGCCCCATCTCTTTGATTTATGGTGCATGTCTAATGAATGAGTATTCTTATGATTGCTCTCTATTGTTTTTAGATTCAGATTTTGAAATCTGAATATGTGTAGGATTGAATCTAGCAATTGACCTACAAACATACTTCTGATTTGTCCTCATTTCTTCTCTCCGTTGCCCAAGTTGACTAAGACACTGGTCACTCTAAAAGTCATAAATGACAGTTGCAAATTTCTTAGGGATACCCTCCTTGAGTTAGAAAAACACAGACTCAAAAGTGAAAGGGATTTTGTTGGTGTTAGAGGCACATTCCCTGATCTGTCCATTTGGAATCCCTTGAAAAGTTCTTTCCCTAGGGACAGTTTCGAGTGATAACAAAACCCAAACCTGAAGTGTCGTGGAAGATAGTAATTTGGATGAGGAAGCACTCATGCAACCAAGCATTGAAGTTGGTTGAAAGCAGCACAACACCTAAGTGGTATATGAAGACCATTGAAGACTCCAAGTTTTCGATATTGGAGTAGGGTGATGTTGCGAAGATGCTCACTCAAACTCAAGTTCTTGAGAGGTCAACCTTTCATTAGTTAGAAGGGTTTGGTCCTGATCTTACCTAGTCTGAGCTAGAAGGGTTATCCCAACCTTACCTGGTAAGATCTTCCTGAACCTTACCGACTTTTAATTAGGACTAACACAACTCTTCTAACTCGGTTGAACTTGTGTTAGGAAGTTTAGGTAAGATCATGACCATTTAACTCACTTACCCAGGGAAGGAAAACAAAGTGGACACATAAACAACATGGGGATTATTTGCAAAGTAGAATCTAAAAGTGAATTATGCACTCATGGCCCACAGTGCTTACTATGGATGAGCCACATACTTATAAGGAAGCCAATGAGAAACTTGAATGGAGGAAAGCTATGCATGCTGAGATGGAATCAATCATGAAGAACGATACATGGGAGCTGATAGAATTGTCAGAATGAAAAACA
This sequence comes from Picea mariana, assembly GCA_032191745.1. Taxonomy (NCBI): domain Eukaryota; kingdom Viridiplantae; phylum Streptophyta; class Pinopsida; order Pinales; family Pinaceae; genus Picea; species Picea mariana. Next base: position 83,526 of record JASDQU010102451.1, read on the forward strand.
ACGATCGAATGCAAATGGGTATATAGAAATAACTTAAATAAGTTCAAGTTGACTGGAATGGTTGATAAGCATGAAGTAAGATTATTTGTGAAAAGGTTCATACAAAAGAAAGGCATTGAGTATGAGGAAACCTTTGTTCCCATAGAAAAGATGGGTACAATTAGAACTATGTTGGCTTTGGTAGCCTAGTGCAATTGGTTTGTGCATTAGATGGATGTAAAAAGTGCATTTTTGAAAGGAGTACTTGAAGAAAAAGTTTATATGGAGGAGCTAGAAGGGTTTGTCTCTTATTAGATATTTCCAAATGGATCCCAACAGTTTCAAGCTGTTGCAATAGTTGCAACAAATGGGTCCCATCAGTTGAATGAGCTCAGCAATGATTCCTTATAAAGAACGTGCGTCCCCCCTGAAAAAAGGAAAGAACCAAAAATGTTTCTTAGCTCTAGACTCTAAAAGAAAAATTGAAATCCTTTGTGTATTAATTATACATTTCTGGAAATTTTATGATATGAATTTTCTGAAAATAGAATCTCAATATCATTTATGTATGTTTTATATGTCTGGACTCTGTATATTTGCAGAATTCATCCGAGTAATACTTAAATTCTAAAGAATCTGTGTACTCGAGTTCTACCTACTTCAGTTTTTGTAACTATAAGTTCTGTTCATCATGTAGTTGGAGATTTGTCTTTCAACTTTTTATGTATCTAAACTGATAATTTTGTTATGTTTATCATCATACATGCTCAAAATTGACATGTCTATGGCAACAGTAAGTTTTGAAATTGTTAATGTTTATGCCATTATTATAGTTCTTTGCATTTCAACAGATAATAGCAATATAAGAACAAGATCACTGAGAAATACACATTCACAAGAGACGCAACATTTATCCTGGGAAACCCTCTAGGGGAAGAAAACTCAGCAAAACTTCCTTAATATAAATAGCCAATACAATGCCAAGAGATCTTTATGCTAAAACAGAAAGTCCTCTCCAAGATATGTGCCACTCTCTCTCTCCTTTGCCGGTAACAGATCAGAACTTGTCTCTCAAACTGAGCAAGTGAGTTGTGTTCAAATGAGGCGCTAGCCTCCTTTATTTATACAAGTTCTGGCACGTGTGAAGTGTCTCTTCATTGGCAGGGCCGACTTCTCCATCTGGGTGGGTAAACCCACCTTTATTATATTTCTGGGTCTTTTAATTAACTGCTGGGGCCGACTTCTTATTCTGCCTATTACAATTGTCTGTTGACCAATCCGCAAAAGGGGATTTGGTCCTAATACAATAATCGACATGATCAATCCACAATGGGGATTGATCCTATGAATAATATATCAATAATAATAAGAATACTCTTTGTAGTTACATTATTTTAACACTCCCCCTTAATAAGAAGGGTATTCTTCAGCAACATCATGCGAGAGAGAGAGGACAACATCATCAACAGCATCAGGTGGGAGGACATCATCAATATCATCTTGGCTGACGTATCTATAAATCATCGAAAGTTTTCTTCATCGGCAACATCATCATTCACAAAGGAATGCCATCATCATCTGCATCAATATGTATCAGTATAAAAAATGATACCTCGTCATAGCACTAGGCTAGCCCATCACAGTACTAGACTGCCTCTATGTCACAACTGTTTAGTTGGTAGCTCAGTGCAAGTCACATCTTGCTTTACGTCTAACAACTAGGTCAGAAGCAAGGTATACATCATCTTGCTTTACGTCTAACAACTGGGTCAGAAGCAAGGAACACATCATCTTGCTTTACGTCTAACAGCTAGGTCAGAAGCAAGGAACATATCATCTTGCTTTACTTCTAACAACTAGGTCAGAAGCAAGGAACACATCATCTTGCTTTATGTCTAACAACTAGGTCAGAAGCAAGGAATCATCTTGCTTTACGTCTAACAGCGAGGTCAGAAGCAAGGAACACACACATCATCTTGCTTTACGTCTAACAGTGAGGTCAGAAGCAAGGAATCATCTTGCTTTACGTCTAACAACGAGGTCAGAAGAAAAGAACACACACATCATCTTGCTTTACGTCTAACAACGAGGTCAGAAGCAAGGAATCATCTTCTTTACGTCTAACAGCGAGGTCAGAAGCAAGGAATCATCTTGCTTTACGTCTAACAACGAGGTCAGAAGCAAGGAATCATATATACTCCCCCTTTCAGGGAGGGTCCTATACCAAGTTTATCTCGAAAGTGTTCAAACTTTACACGAGATAGAGGTTTGGTCAACACATCAGCAACCTGTTCGTCCGTGCTAACATACAGGAGATTCAAGGCTCCTCTCTGCACCATGTCACGGATGTAATGATAGCGAATCTCTATGTCCTTCGACCTGTCATGAAATACATGATTCTCTGTCATCTTTATGCAGCTCTGGTTGTCACATAGGATCGTGGTTGCTTCCATCTCTAGGTCAAATAGACTGGTCAGCAACTTACGAAGCCATATAGCTTCGCAGCTAGCAGAACATGTGGCAATGTACTCTGCTTCTGCTGTGCTGAGAGAAATACTGGATTGCTTCCTACTCTGCCACGAGATCATGGTTGATCCCAAACTGAAACAGCATCTGGAAGTGCTTTTTCTGTCAACAACGCTTCCTGCCCAATCTGAATCAGTGTATCCACTCAATGTGAAATTATGATCTCCGTCATAAGTGAGACCTTAATCTATTGTACCTTTAAGGTACCTCATCACATGTTTTGCAGCCACTAGGTGAACACGTCTGGGCTCTACCAGAAACTGACTCAAGGTGTTCACGGCAAAACAAATGTCTGGTCTGGTGTTCGTCAGGTACATTAGTGATCCAATAATCTGTCTGTATAGTGTGGCATCAATCAAATCTGAGGAAGTATCGACCAACAGCTTCAGCTTCGCTTCCATGGGTGTATTCATGGGTTTGCATTCCAGCATGTCGAATCTCTTTAAGATCTCGATGGTGTACTTCCCTTGGTTAAGGAAGATCCTCTCTGGACTCTGCCATACCTCAAGACCTAAGAAGTAATGCATTAGGCCAAGGTCTTTCATTTCAAATTCCGAGGCAAGTCTCCTTTTACATTTAGCGATGAGCTTTTCTTCTCCAGTTAAGAATAAGTCATCCACATATAGCAGTAAGATTATTGGCTCATTATCCATAATTTTGAAGTAGAGATTTGAGTCTGCTTTACTCTTGGTAAAGCCTAAGCTCGTCAAGAAACTGTCTATACGGCCATACCAATCTCTAGGAGCTTGCTTCAATCCGTATAAGGCTTTCTTCAATCTGCAGACATGAGACTTCTTGTCTTCAACCTCAAATCCTTGAGATTGCTCTATATACACTTCCTCTTCGATGACATCGTTTAGGAAAGCTGTCTTCACGTCCATCTGGTGCAACTTCCACTTCATCTTAGCTGCAAGAGCTATGATGGTTCTGATCGAAGTTTATCTGGCCACAGGAGCGAATGTCTCTTCATAGTCAATGCCTTCCTTCTGGGAAAAGCCACGAGCGACAAATCTTGCTTTATATTTCTCAATACTTCCATCAACAGGATGTTTTATTTTGAAGAGCCATTTTGATGATACCACATCCTTACTTTTTGGTCTGGGAACAATTTCCCATACATTGTTCTTTATTATGGATTGGTATTCCTCTGTCATGGCATCTGCCCATTCCTTCTTTTGAATGGCTTCTTCAAAGCAGGTAGGCTCCTCATCTAGGAGATCACACATCAAAGCCGTGTAACTGGAGAATGGCTTTGGTCTTTTCACCTGTCTCGAGGTTCCTTCTGGAACACCATACTTCTCTCCATCTTGAATAAGCTCTCTTGCCCAAGCAGTCTTTCTTTTATGGGAGAAGGTCATTTGAGGAGGTTCTTGAACTTCTGTTACATCATGGTCTTCAAGAGTTTCCTCATCAGGGGAAGTTACGACTTGCCTCACTAGTTCTGCAGCTCTGGGAACTTCCCTCACGGATTCTGTAATCCTGGGAATTGCTGGTTCCTCTTCATACACTTCTTCAAGCTGGCATCTTCTTGATTTCTTAAGTGCTGCTTCTTCATCAAAGGTCACGTCCCTGCTGATCTCAATGTGGCAGTGACCTGGTATATAGATTCTGAAGGCCTTGGAGACCTCACAGTATCCCACAAATATTCCCTTCTTTCCGGAGGGTTCCAGCTTGTTTCTCTTCTCTTTCGGAATGTGTATGAAGACTGGGCAGCCAAATATTTTGAGATGGCTTATCTCTGGTTTCTTTCCGGTAAACATCTCTTCTAGGGTCTTGAACCCAAGTGCGCTATGGGATAATCGGTTCTGCACATAAACAACCGCCATTGCTGCTTCTGCCCATAAGCACATAGGAAGATCTTGATCATGGATCATAGTCTTCACAGCTTCCATGANATTATAGGGAGTAGTGAGTTCCCTCTTGATCCCAACATCTTTGCAGAAGTTCACGAACTCTTTTGAGGTATATTCTCCTCCATTATCTGACCTGAGTATCTTAATCTTCCTTTCAGAAAGATTCTCTATCAAGGCTTTGAATTCCTTGAACTTGCTAAATACTTCATCTTTAGATTTCAAGAAATATATCCAGGTCTTGCGAGAATAGTCATCAATAAATGATACATAGTATACATACCCGCTAATGGAGGATGATGGCATTGGGCCACACACGTCTGAATGAATGAGTTTCAGTACTCCTTCTGCTTTGCTGTCCCTCTTTGGAAAAGGGTTCTTGATATTCTTCCCTTGCGCACATCCATTGCATATGCCTTCCTGATCAACCTTGAGTTCTGGTAAACCTGTGACAACTTTGCATATGTATGGTAGCGCCTTGTAGTTGATGTGGGCCAATCTTCTATGCCAAAGTTCGCATGAGTTTTCAATGGCATGAATCATGGCAGTCTCTGGGTGACCCTTTAGCTTATATAAGCCATTTTCTTCATTTCTAATGACGATTGCTTCATTTATGATTTCTCCTCTAGCCCACATAAGAACTTCTCCATCTATAAAGGCAACTCTACAGCCTTTCTTGTCTAAAGCTGATATGGAAAGTAAGTTCTTCTTTAAGCCTGGTACATAGAGTACGTCCTTCATCTTTATTGAGTTTTCTGAATCTAGCTGGTAGTTTGATTCTCCCACTCCCTTGATGGGATATTGGTAATCATCTCCAAGTGTCACTTTCTGAGAAAACTTCTTTTCTGAAATACAAGAGAGACTATTTCTCTTACCTGTCATGTGCTTTGATGCACCACTATCAATGAGCCATGTGTCCTCTCCAGGTGTTACCGATCTTGAGAGGGCCGAGATCAAGACATGGTCCTTGATCATCTTTGTAGGTGGCTCTTCATCTTCGACTATGTGGGCATGTTGCCTCTTGTATTCTTCTCGTCTGACTGGACAAGAATTCGCCTTGTGTCTTATCACAATGATAACATTGTATAGATGAGAGATCTCTTTCCTTGTGTTGTCCTTTCTTCTGAAATCTCCTTGGATGAGATTCTTTGTTATTGGATTTGATTGATGGTTGAGGTTCTCTATGAGTCTCCCTTTTGAGGTAGGGTTTCTTCCTTCCTCCTTTGGTGTGGGTGGCTAGGGCTTGATCATCATCCCTAGCTAGTAGCGCTTCACGATTCGCTACTCTTGTTTCTTCTTGGATGCATTCTTCCCATAGGCTGTCGAACTTCAGTTTCTCCTTTCTGGCACATATCGTTTGGATGAAAGCATCCCAAGGTCTTGTAAGACCATTTAGTGGCGTCATTATGAGTTCGTCTTTGTCTATGGTATCTCCAATAGCTTCTAACTGTTCTTTGAATTCCGAGATTCTGGAGAAGTATTCCTGAATCATTTCTCCTTTCTGCATCCTTGTATTCTTCAGTTGAGTTCTAAGATTCATCTTTCGGTTAATGTTCTTTCCTTCATATAGTCTGGTCAAGTACATTTCTTTCGGGGTCTTCTTGGATGACACATAAGGGATTAGATGGTCCTTGATTGAATATGCAATGATTCTTTTGGCCCTTATTGTGTCCTTTTGATGCTTTGCCTTTTCTGCAACATCTTTGGGTTCTGGTACTTCGTTTTTGACGAATCTTGCTAGGTCATTCTCTTCAAGAATGAGGCCAATCCTATACTTCCAGGTACGGAAGTTTTCCACTCCTTCTAACTTGTCAACAAGCTTAATGCTTGCAGACATCTTTACTTGGAGCTAGGAAAATGACTGAAAAATGAAATTGCTCAAAATCAAAATTTGAACTTACCAGGAGATGCGCTTGGCTGAGGCAAGCTGCCTGGTGTGTTTGGATCTGAGAAAATCCAACTTTTGCCCCTTCAAATCTGATCTGCGGATTTCTGGACTGGTGCTTCTGGTACTTCTGGTATTGGTTTTCTGGTACTTCTGGTACTTTTGTGAAACTAGGGTTTCACTTTTCGGGAGATCCAACTACTGAAAGGCGTGTTGAAGGTGCCAAAATGATTCTTGGGGGAGGGCACAACTTTCTAGGTGGTTTTGAAGCTGAAAAGCTTCACTTTTGAAAAACCCTAATTTGTAGGTACTGCAACAGTGACGTTTTTCTCTCGCGAAATATGCTTCCTTCAGGTTGGCTCTGAAACCATGTTAATGTTTATGCCATTATTATAGTTCTTTGCATTTCAATAGATAACAGCAACATAAGAACAAGATCACTGAGAAATACACATTCACAAGAGACACAACATTTATCCTAGGAAACCCTCTAGGAGAAGAAAACCCAGCAAAACTTCCTTAATATAAATAGCCAATACAATGCCAAGAGATCTTTATGCTAAAACAGAAAGTCCTCTCCAAGATATGCGCCACTTTCTCTCTCCTTTGCTGGTAACAGATCATAACTTGTCTCTCAAACTGAGCAAGTGAGTTGTGTTCCAATGAGGCGCTAGCCTCCTTTATTTATACAAGTTTTGGCACGTGTGAAGTGTCTCTTCACTGGCAGGGCCGACTTCTCCATCTGGGTGGGTAAACCCACCTTTATTATATTTCTGGGTCTTTTAATTAACTGCTGGGGCCGACTTCTTATTCTGCCTATTACAATTGTTTGTTGACCAATCCACAAAAGGGGATTTGGTCCTAATACAATAACCGACATGATCAATCCACAATGGGGATTGATCCTATGAATAATATATCAATAATAATAAGAATACTCTTTGCAGTTACATTATTTTAACAGAAATTACTCTGTTACTTGGAGTGATGAGAATGTCTCTACATTTATATGCTTTGTGAAATACTTGCCTGCCTACATAAATATACTGTTCTAGTGTCCGACTCTTACATTACACTTAAACTGAAGAGAGAACATTACAGAGTTTTGCAGGAATAGGAGTATTTTACCAAACTTTTAAAACTAATTGGATCACAGTCCTGAAGTAACCTATTCTGTGGACTTGTTTTTGTTTTATGCATTCATTTATGCACTTCTGATTTTAAAATGTTGTTTAGGACATCATACATGATTTCATAGAACTTAAATGTCATCAATTTACTATACAACTATTTTATTTATTGCAGATAACATTTACAGGTAATGATCATGGATACTGATAGATTGCTGAATATTTTGTATTGTCTGATTTTAAAATCTTGCTTTTTAAGATATCGCTATAAACATCATCCTGACATGTATATATATGAGTGAAAAATTAGTGCTTTGGCCAAATTTTACAGGGGACAAATTGAGTCCATGGTCTTGTTACGTAAGCTAAGGGGTTAGGAAGGCTATAATCTTTGTCAACAAATGATGGGTTCAGCATCTGTCTTGTATTATTACTAATAATTTATTCATGAATGATTAGAGCTTGAGCATTGCACTCCATTTAAATGCTTACTAAAAATTCTGTACCATAGCTGTGAAGAATGTAAGGGTCCCAGGCATGCTTTTTTTTCCATTTCATTTATGAAATTCAGTTACTGAAGTATTTCATTGTCTTGCAGTAGAGATGCCCAGTGTAATGTTGATGGCAGCAATTCGCAATGTTCAAGTTGTGAGTACTGCAGTGGATGAATTGTTTTTCTGCATTTCATTGTGCCTGTTCTTGTAGCTATGTCTATTAAACTATTTATGTCCTTGATCTTTGCCTTCTACACAAATGTGAATTTATGAGTTGGTGGAGATAGCCAGTCAACTGAATTCAAAACTTTGCTGCAGGCTAGACCAACAGTTTATCAGATTTTGAAGGACATGATTGAGAAGATGGGATATGAAGTAAGTTAGTAAGACATCTAGACTGTAGGTGATATGTTTCATATTTTTCATAACTTCTGGATGTGTTAAAAAAGTATGTTATTAGGCTTCCTTTTAACAACTTATGAATAAAATTCTTTTGTAGGTAAAACTTGTTCGAGTAACACGAAGAGTACACGAGGCTTACTTTGCACAATTATACCTGGCTAAGGTATATACATGAATGATTTGATGGACTATCTTGAACTTCTTCAACTATTATCTTTTATTAAACAGATTATTTTTCATTTAATGTCTTTTGAAATGACAGATAGGAGATGAGACACAAAGAGTTAGTTTTGACCTGCGCCCTTCAGATGCCATCAATATTGCAGTAAGGTGCAAGGTATTGATATCCTCTTTAAGCAATCTAATGATATATAAGGATTAATATGTAGGGATTACAGTTTACAATATATATATGATTAAACATTTGTACACCAATTATGACATGTGATAGGATGTGGCATTTTGCATGAGAGCTGGGCCATCTAATGGGGTGTGGTAAAGGATTCAACTATTTCCATTGAAAAATGCTTTCTTTTTCTTTTGAAAAGATCATTCTATGATTCATTAATTTCAAAACTTCAAAGTTCAAATATGTACAAATTAAAATTGGGCCTCATTATCACCTAGCCTAATCTTAAGGTCACTTGATTATCTGTCATGAAACCACAGCGTTGCCCACTAAGCTCTCATGACTCCCGAACTTTAAAGTTGACTATTCTACACCCACCATGATTGTAATCAACCTTACAGGGAAGAAACTGAGACTTGACAATGCACGTTGACATTGAAACCAAATATGGTTGATACACTAACATAGTGAACTGCCTCATTACACATCACTCCTCCTAGGTAGTCGTATTTGCCTAAGTGCTATTGTCCATTGCTTCAATATCATACCAAAATCTAAAATAACTTCTAGTATCCAGAGCCACCTTGCCATGCCAAAGTCCAAACTCTAAGGCTAGTAGATCACACTGGAGTTTGGAAGTCTATCAAAACCATATATGACCATGTCATACTAGAATTAGGAATAATAGTGTAACCCCAAAATTTTGGCAAATCATATATCGAGCCGATGAAATGCCTATATGGATGCACTCTACGATGCTCCGTTTTTTGAGAAATGCATCATATATTACTTCATGGAATGAATAATTACATCACAGAACAAAGAGAATTACAATAACCTAACAACATGGTTATAAGGAAATTGTCATCCTAAAATAGTCAGAAATGCGAACATAAGAGCCTCTGCACCAATAACAAGGGATTCAACATCTTTATGTAAATAACTGAGTTTGAGTTTAAGCCAATAATTGCTTGAAGGGTCTCGATTCCCCTAGGCCAAGAGGGGATGGTTCATCATGAAAAGTAGCATTACATTGATATTTCCACATAATCAATAGTGGACAAGCAAATTGTGTGCCATAAAGATTTGCAGTTGTCCTAATCACTCAAGTGTCTCTTACGAGAGGACCTTCCAAGAAAGTGAGGAAATGGAAAAAAGTTAAATTCCCCTTGAAACCATGCCTATAAGATCTCGGAAGGTAGGGATCTCCAAAAGACACGGTCAATTGTTGAATCCTTACCACAGAGTGTGTATGCAAGATTCATAATACCAACTTTATGAATCATGGTCTTCACAGCCAATGCTTGGTGAAGCATAAACCACCCCCATATTTTGTACTTGAAAGAAGAATGAGATTTCCAAATGGATTGGCCCCACCTTAACCAATGCGCTTTTGTTAATTTCTTTAAAACCAGTGCCTAAATAAATGAGATCAGATCTGATTTATACCACTGGAATTATTTGACCATTTAATGCAGTGGAAATTTCAGAAAAGTAAAATCACACATGGACAATTATTTTTCTGCTCTTCAAGATCGATTCTTCATTCAAAATAACTTTGGAACTTACAAGAACTCCTGTACTCAGGAAAATGGTTTGAGAAAGAAAACCACAAACACCCCGCGAACTTTATAAATCACAATGCCTCGATCTGCGTGCTGTTGATTTGCTGAGGCTGTCCATACGGATTTGCACGACCTGCATGGCTTGCTGTACGACCAATTTGCTGCTGTAATAAATCTCTGCAACTCACACGTTCGACTTGTCTATTGCTGCTCAACTATTGTATGGATCTTCTGTACAACCCTGTGCGTGCTGCCTCGATTTGCGTGCTTTCTCGATTTACATGCAGATGTTGCTGCCCTGCTCTCTCCTTGCCTAATTACTCACTCACTGTGAATAATCAATGTGTCTCTTGACTCCTCCCTTTGCTGTCTTTTTATAACATTGAGTTGGGCCAAATCCCTAATCTTAATGGATGAGATTAAATCTCGCTATTTTGTTAGATAGATCAATGGCTCACATTTAATTTAAATCACTAGTGCCAAAACTTAGGCACTTTATTAAATTAAACTCACTTTATAAAAAGACGTTCACTTTATTAATTAATTATAAAGTTAACTCCCAAAAAGCATAGGAGTCATTAAATGACGATTTCCACAAGTTAGACAGCCCTTGTGGAAATACCTGTCTGAGCTACAGTGATCAACACTCCCTCTTAGCGAGGAAGGTATTCTCCACCACTTCAAGTTTGTCTTGAAAGAAAACAATCTTCCCTTTCACCAAGGGTTTGGTGAGTATGTCTGCCAATTGCTCATCTGTCAAAATGTACTGGAGCTTGACTACTCCCTCAATGACCCCGTCTTTGATGAAGTGGTATTTGATCTCAATGTACTTTGACCTATCATGAAACACTGGATTTTTCGATAGTTTTATGCAACTCTGGTTATCAGAGTGAATCATTGTCGACTCTAGCTCCTGATCAAATAATCTCGTGAGTAGCTTGCGAAGCCACGTGACTTCACAACTAGCTAAGCTCGCTGCCATGTACTCAACTTCTGCTGAACTGAGTGCTACTGAGGCCTGTTTCCTGTTGAACCAGGAAATCACTGCTGACCCCAAGCTGAAACAACACCCTGAAGTGCTCTTCCTATCTGTATCACTACCTGCCCAGTGTAAATTTGAATAGCCCTGCAACTTCACCCCACCTCATCTCCACCAAGGTACCTCAAGCCATATCCAACTGTGCGTTGCAAATATCTGAGCACATGCTTTGCTGCTATCCAATGAACCTGCCTCAACTCCACCATGTACTAACTCAAGGTGTTAACAAAAAAGCAAATATCTGGTCAAGCGTTGACCAGATACATCAATGGGCCAATCAACTGCATGTATTGCCTGGAATTTGCCAACTCTGAATTTGAAGAATCTACCTTCTTCAGGTTGGTCACCATTAGAGTGGCCATTGGTCTACTGTTCTCCATCTTGAATCTCTTCAGGATCTCTAAGGTGTACTTCCCCTGTCCAAGGAAGATCTCACATGACCTATGCCATACCTCTAGTCCCAGAAAGTAGTGCATCAGCCCAATGTCCATCTCAAATTTTGACGCCAACTTTGACTTACATCTTGCATTGAACTTCTCTGCCCCTGTCAGAATAAGATCATCCACATAGAGTACCAAGTTGAGGGACTCAGATCCAACAAGTAAGAAATACAAGTTGGGATTTGCCTCACTCTCGGTGAAGCCCATGCTCTGCAAATAGCTGTCGATCTTGGAGCACCAAGCCCTCGACGCCTGTTTGAGTCCATACAAGGCTTTCTTAAGCCTGCATACATATGATTCTTTGTGATGAACCTCAAACCCCTATGGATGCTCAATGTAGACCTCTTCTTCAATGATCTCGTTGAGGAAGGCTGTCTTCACATCCATTTGGTGGATCCTCCATCCCATCTATGAAGCAATAGAAATTACTGCTCAGATAGAGGAGTATCTGGATACAGGAGAAAAAGTCTCCTCGTAGTCTGTTCTCAATTTCTGAGAGAATCCCCGAGCCACGAATCTCATCTTGTACTTCTCCACGCTGACATTTGCTGCATGCTTGATCTTGAACAACCATCTGGAGGTCACCATTGACTTTCCCATTGGTCTCAGTACAATCTCCTAGACATCATTCTTCACGATGGAGTTGTGCTCCTCCACCATGGCATCTCTCCAAACTTGCTGGCTAGTTGCTTCCTCGAAGCTGGAAGGCTCTGAGTCTACGATGCTGGTCATCAAAGCCATATAAGTCGGAAACTTTCGTGGAGGTCTACTCTCCTTGAATGTGGTTTTGGGAGCCTCAACATGCTCCTGAGCATCTCTCAAAGTATGCTCAAACCACCTGGGCCTCTCGACTAACTTGGAGGGAGCCAACTGCTCCTCCCCTGAAGGTTGGCTCCCTGCATTGGAAGTCTCTCCGTTCTGCTCATCCTTAGGATCCACTTGTTGTGTATCCTCTGCAACTGTAGGAATCTCATGAGATTTTCTTGATGCCAAGTTCTCCTCGAACTTGACATCTCGAAACACCACTGTCTTTCGTTGATATGGCAGAAAGACTTTGTAAGCCTTCGAATCCGCATTGTATCCTACTAGGATGCCCTTCTGACCTGAGGGCTCCAACTTTGTCCTCTTCTCCATAGGAATGTGGATGTAGACTAGATAACAAAAATCCTGAGATGTCCTATCTCAGGTCTCACACCTATGAATGCTTCCTCCGTGGTGTTGTCTTCCAGTATCCTGTGAGGGCTCCTGTTCAGCAAGTACACAATTGTGTTGCATGCTTCAGCCCATAGAACCATGGGCAGACTCTGATCATGGATCATGGCCTTCACTGCACTGACAATAGACTGGTTCTTCCTCTTTGCAACTCCATTTTTCTATGGGTTGTAGGCCATTGTCTTCTCCCTCTTGATCCCTGCCTCCTTGCAGAAATCTCTGAACTCATTGGAGGTATACTCACCCCCGCTGTCTTTCCTCAGGACCTTGATCTTCTTCCCTGTTAAGTTCTCCACTTGAGCTTTGAACTCCTTGAACTTACTAAAAACCTCATCCTTGGTTCTCATGAAATAGATCCAGGTCTTCTTGGAGAAATCATCAATGAAGGTTACATAATAAGATGCACCCTTCATTGAAGAAGCTGATATAGGCTCACAAACATCAGAATGTATCAAATCCAAAATCCCTTTGGATCGAGTCTCGCTGCTAGGAAATGAAGCCTTGACATTTTTTCCAAGAGCACAACCTCTTCACACCTCCTGCTATTCCAGAATGAAGTTTGGAAGTATGGTGACCATCTCCCTTAGTATGGGTAGTGCTCTGTGATGTAGATGTCCCATGATCCATCCTCCTGTGCCACAACTCGCACAGGTTCTTAGTGTTGTGCACCAATGCTTGAACATGCTTTCCCTAAAGCCTGTACAAGTTCCCTTCCTTGACTCCAATCCTCATGGCAGTGTCGGGACTGGCTCCCTCTTGTTAGATGAACACCTGCCCCCCTACGTAAGGTAACTGCATAACCTTTGTCCTCCATGACTGAGACGGACAAAAGGTTCTTCATACTAGGTACATAGAGTACCTTTTGAGCATCAAAGGATCCTCTTGACTCAAGCTATTGAACTGCCCCCTGACCCCGCATTGCATACTTGGCATCGTTACTAAGTTCTACATGGACTTATAAGTCTTCCTTTGATAATCTGTTGAATAGCTCTCGAGCTTCCGTCTTGTGGCGAGAGGCACCACTTTCCAGGTACCAAGCACTCCTAGCAACAGTGCTGGTCGAAAGGCATGAAACTAGAGAGAAATCTCTCTTGAACTTTGCTGCAAGTTCACTCAATTGAGTCTCCGCTATGGTTGCTACTTGTTGCGTCTTTCCTCTACCTTTCTTCTTCTCTGGACAGTGAGAAGCGTAGTGATTGTTCTTGTGACAAATGTAGCACTTGAGCTTGCTGAAGTCTCTCTTTTGTCCAGATTGCTGTCACTTACAACAGACGCAAGGAGGGAAGACCGAGACCTGATTTTCCCCCTTTTCCTCCTAGCTTAGAGGAAGAGGAAGAAGCACAGAGGGAAGCAGAGAGAAGGGCAGAGAGTGAGGCTGAGCATGAGGCAGAGAGGATGTTAGGAGACATATATGAGAGACCAGAGAGTAGTGGTAAGACCCCCATGGACCCAGAGGCAACCTTCATGCAGGTACTTGACAATCTGGTAGTCAGTCAGCAGGCCATGACGCAGTCCTTGACACAGATGGCTGATAGATTGGCTATAGTGGGCACACAAGCCCCACATGCAACATAGGGGAACTCATGGGCAAGCAGTAGACCCCAGTCTCCTACTCACACATACACCTCTTTAAGTAGGATTCCTAGGCCATTGTTCCCTAGTTTCTAGAGGGTACCCCCAGCGGCAACACAACAGTCGATAGCACAAAGGCCACCAAAGGCCACCCACTCAGGTGGAGGACATTGCAGAGTATAGGAGGGAGTATGCAACATTAGGCCGTGACTTCCATCAGGACATGACCTTGGTCGAGTATTGTGGACTCAGACTTAGGAACTGCCCCAGAGAGCCACAAAGAGGACGACAGCAGCAACAACAGGGGCATAACATTGATTTCATCCGGAAAGTTGGTAAACTCACCATACCTTCTTTTGACGGATCGTCCAAATGCACCGCCAGAGCTTGGGTACAAAAGCTAGACACATACTACAAGCTCAACCAGATGACCGAGACAGAGGCCATCAGTTTCGCTACCCTACACTTGGAGGGTGAGGCACACGAGTGGTGGCATTATGGATTGGTGACGTTGGGACACAGTCACATCACCTCCTAGAGGGAGTTCACAGAGAGACTCATGGACAGGTTTGACATGAGGGATCCCGAGATCCACTTCAGGGATCTAGCCCAGTTGAGACAAATTGACACAACAGAGGCATTCATCACAGAGTTTCAGCGGGCAGTAGTGGCAATGACAGATATATCAGAGCCCAGGCTCATCATGTTATTCACAGAGGGACTCACAGAGGCATTGAGAGAATGGGTGAAGGCATATAGGCCTCACACATTGCAGGATGCCATCTTACGCACTCGAGATTTGGCAGACTCAGTGCCAAAGTCTAAACCCTTTTCCAAACCCTTCGTACCACAGAAGGACCGAGACAGGAAGCCATTCCAGAGAGAATGGAAGGGCAAGGAGAAGATGGATGATGAGAAGAGGCAAGAGCTACGAGGAAGAAGCTTTGCTGCAACTGCAGAGACCCTTGGGTCCCAGGCTAGGTGCATGGGCAAGGGAGAGATTCATTATATTGAGGTGGCAGAAGACAATGTGGACAGTGAGGAGGAGGAGCATGACAATGGATCCACTAGCTCAGAGGAGGAGCATGACAATGGATCCACTAGCTCAGAGGAGGAGTTAGCACAGGAAGAGGAGCAACCTCCCCGTAGACCACCGACACTGGCAAAGTCCCACCCACTGGTAGTTCCACAACCTCATGAGTAGGCTAACAGACGAAAACCAACAAAGGGAGGGGTCATAGCGACCCTTTCTGGTGTTCCCAGGTATGATACCCTCCGGATCAGAGGGACTATTTAGGGACAATGGGCAATCGCCCTGACAGATGGTGGGGCCACCCACAACTTCATTGACTCTTCATTGGTATCGAGACGGGCACTTCAGACAGAGGAGTTTGAGGGGTTTGATGTTGCAGTAGCAGATGGCCATACAGTGGAGTGTCTAGACAGAGTTCCGGACTTGGAGATAAAGTTAGGCAATTACACAGTGAGAGACACATTTTATGTGGTTGACCTATCTGACACATATGTGGTACTGGGAGTCCAGTGGATGATCACCTTGGGAAAAATCACCACCAATTACCAAACCTTGGAGATGGGGTCAGAGATAACGACGGGAAGAGGGTTGTTCTGAGAGGCATGTCAACAGGAGCACCCAGGACAATTTCGGTCAAGAGGATGGAGGGATATTCAGACATGGGGAGGTAGCATATGCCGCAGAGTGCTTGATCACTACGCAGAAGGATTTAGAGGGTTGACAACAGTATCATACAAAGATCAAGAACTTGTTGGGACGACATCAACAAGTTTTTGGGTCTATTCCACCAGGGAGACCACCTGACAGGGGGTTTGAGCACGCCATTGAGTTGGAGGAAGGGGCCAAACCTATGATCACCCCACCCTATCGTCATCCTAGGAGGTTCAAGGATGAGATGGAGAAAGCAATTAAGGAATTGCTAGCGATGGGACACATCAAACCTAGAAGCAGTCCATTCGCTTCTTCAGTTGTCTTAGTTCTGAAGAAGGATGGTACCATGAGGATGTGCATTGATTACCGAGCCTTGAACAAGAAAACCATCAAGAGCCGATATCCTATCCCTCGCATTGATGAGTTGATGGATGAATTGCAGGGGGCAGTTTTCTTCTCGAAGCTTGATCTACGCTCTGGGTATCATCAGATCAACATCCGAGAGCAGGACATAGAGAAGACGACATTTCGGTGTCACTTTGGACATTTCGAGTTCCTGGTTATGCCATTTGGGCTAACCAATGCACCAACTACATTTCAGTGTTGCATGAACCACATCTTCAAGGATCAGTTGAGGAAATCTGTCTTGGTTTTCTTTGACGACATCTTGGTCTACAACAAGACATGGCAAGAGTATATGAGGCACTTGGATGAGGTATTGAGCATCATGGAGGCACAATCACTATATGCCAAAGAGTCCAAATGTGAGTTCGGTATGACAGAGCTACTTTACTTGGGCCACATCATCAGTGCACAGGGGGTACAGGTACACCAGGAGAAGATCAGATCCATTCTGGATTGGCCAACGCCCAGGAGCGTGATGGAGTTGAGGAGTTTCTTCGGGCTGTGCAGCTATTACAGGCGGTATGTCCGAGGTTTTTCCCAGCTTGGAGCACCACTGATGGATCTTACCAAGCATGGGGCTTTCATCTGGACCGATGAGTCACAAAAAGCCTTTGATCACATGAAGGAAGTCATGGGCACTCGTCCAGTGTTGGCATTACCAGACTTCACTTTTCCATTTGTACTAGAGTGTGACGCATCCGGCGAGGGTATCGGGGAAGTTTTGATGCAGGGAGGACACCCCATTGTATTTGAGAGTAGGAAGCTCAGTCAGCGCGAGAAGTTGTACTCCATTTATGACAAGGAAATGATGACAATCATGCATGCCTTGATCAAATTCAGACAATATTTGGTGGGCAGCAAATTCGTGGTCAAAACAGATCACAACAACTTGAAGTATTTCCTTGAGCAGAAGGACCTTAGTGAGCGCCAACAGAAATGGGTGACGAAGGTATAGGCATTCGACTTCGACATAGAGTATGTCAAGGGGAAGAAGAACATTGTGGCCGATGCACTATTGAGGAGACCTGCAACATGTTATTTGATGGTGATTTCAACAGATTGGAAATCCCACTTGTTAGTGGAATATTCCAAGAACAAGTTCGCTTGTGAGGTTATGGATGGGCAGATACAGGTTGAAAGGTATAGGTTCATTGACAATGTCATATTCTACAAGGACAAAGTATACTTCGTGCCAGATTCGGGGCTCTAGAAGAAGATCCTCACAACAATTCATGATTCACCACTAGCAGGCCATCAAGGTATCTAGTCTTACAACTCTTACATTGTTTTCTACACTGAAGAGGTCCAGCTCTAGCTTGTCTGGCCTATCTAAGCTTGTTTTTTTAAGTTGGCACATCTAATTTTTATCCAGAGGCATACCACAAAGAAACTCTTCGGACCCTAGGATCAGGATCCAAAGAGTTACCTTGTGGTATGTTTCTGGGAAAACTTACGAGCTTCTTTTTGTGCCATGCTCTGTCTCTCGGTCCACCCCTAGAATGAGAACGAGGTTTAGATTGAGATAGTCCACCACAATGGGTCAATGTCTGCCTTAAGGGCAGAAATTGGATGTGATTGGCTATTGCAAAGGGGCTAATACTAGCAATAAATTTTGCAGAAGGAAATAAGCCAAAAATATGAAAAATTGTGCTCGTAAGGTTGTTTTTGTGTTCCTCTATTGATTGCTGATGGTTACTGTCAGATCAAATCGAAATTAATATTGATAAATTTGTTAGTATGCCCCAAGGTACTTGAAGTAATGAAGTCATAGATAATTTAGAACTTGGGTGGATCTAACCTTGAGAAACTTTTATAGAAAGAAGGCTGCAACTGTGCAAAGAAACCTATCTGGAATTTACTTACCTATGATTGGAAAGTTTCTATCACCCCTTCTCTCCATCACCTTTCCCAAGATCCTGCCTAGGAATGTCATCTGGAAAAGAGTTTGTGGCTGTGGTGACATCCTGTATAAAATCACAGGCAGAAAATTCTGTATCTCATGACCTGGAAGTTGAATTTCTGACTTTCTTTGGAGAAGTGTATAAAATTTTGGAGCTTCAGATCACCTTGTAGTAGGGACTCTAAGGGTTAAAGGGACAGATTTTCCAATGGCGCCGTTATGCGCAAGTAAGAATTGCCTTCCTTTGAGTCATCACATTATATGTGCGGAGTGATGTGCTTGTTTGTTACAAAAGGTCTCAATTATGCGGCTTTATAAATGCTTAGTTGCACAGTTCCAAGTCATAATAGTACAGTCTGTTGATGTTCTGGTTTTCCCATGCAAGTTGATTCATGTATTTTTTCATGATCTGCATCTGGAGATATATATCATTAATTTACTTATGGGATAAACACTGCACTCAAGTTGGATACCCAACTCTCACTAGGTATCCATTTGTTTTATGTTTCCTGAAAATGTCAAAGTAGGTCATGTTTCTGATATGATAGTATCTGACAGGTACCAATACAAGTGAATAAATATCTAGCTTACTGTGATGGAGTGAGAATTGTTAGTGATCCTGCTAAACTACTGTCACGAACCTTAGGGCCAGAGGCTTTAAGAAGTAAAGAGTTAGACAGGTATTCTATAGTCCTACTTCTTTGTTTACTAAAAGAAAATGACAACTTGATACCCTCATTCTGAGATCAGCTGAGACATGTTTCCAGGCCTGATGGCAACCCCTGTTTTGCTACCGAGGAGTTTGATCTTATCCAGAAAATGATAACTGCTGCTACTGAAGAGCGATATGTCGATGCAGGTATAACTTCATAACAAATATATAATTATGTTCTGAAAATAATTATGATAGGCGGTTAATGTTTTACCTTTCATTATAAATTTCAGCTCAGTGGAGAGATGAACTCAATCAACTCCGTTCCAAAAGAAGTGACCGGACAAAGCAGGTTTGATCACTTCCTATTATTTGTCAGATGAGATGCCAGCTTCAACGACTTGTTTACAGTGTAACCCGTTCTTAATTGCTATTATCACATTTTTAGGCTTTAGCTGATGGTTCCTTTAATTGGACAACGTTGCATGTTTTTTGATGCAGAAGTAGTCTATCTTGAAGGACCAAAGGCAATGGCAACCTCTGTACATAGTTACATTTGGGAGCACATATTCTGAGTTGCATAGGATGATAGCTAATACTAAATAGTACTTAATATATATTGTAAAAAAAATTGCCCTATTATGAGAACCTAATATCTTCCTGTTTTGGTTCCTAGTATTACATGCGAGTAATTGAATTTTTTACCCAAATGGATATGTGCGAATTATCCATTGAGCGAACTTTTTAATTGCTCGGGTCTGCTTGCCGTATGCAACCTCGATTTCTGTATGTCAGCGAGATTGTGCATCTGTAAACCTTCCAAGCCACGGTAAGAACATAGATTCCTACCAAGCACGGAGTTGTGGTTGAGCCTTGAGCTTTACCAGCTGAAAAGTGAAAATCGATTGTGAAATTGCAATCTGGCACCAAGTTGTTTATTTCATGGGTGTGGAATATTGTAAATATGAAAACATTGTCATCTGAAAGACCCCTGGTCTTTTATTTTTATTTAACAATGCATGGCAATTACATTGCATGCTTTGACATACGCATATGATTACGGAAATTAAGCATCTGTTTTGGTTTTCAGTACAGTCTGCAGTGTGTAGGTGAGAGGTTTTCTGTTCTTCTCTTTAAATATAAGTATGCCATTTTTGTAATTAAGTTGTCTATTTTGTAGAAAGCTTAGATTTCATGGTGAATTCAGAAATAATAAAATAGGAAATGGGAGTTTTGAGGTAGAGTATGTTGATTTTATGTGTCTTGAGCTTGGAAGAAAACTGATGTTTTTATGAACCTGTGCATAATTTTGCGACCAAGCATAGTCCTATTCCAATAGTAGCTGAAGCAGGGAAGGGGGGGCTTTTTTGGGGCTCCCTTGGGCTATACATAATATATATGATACTGAACTGTTGGAATAATGTTGGAATAATGCCAGATTATAACGCCATTAATAAATAATGATTGAACTTGGATAAAATTACATGTACTTACAGAAAAATGGAGGATAACCAAAACCCACCATGTGCATCTTGGGAGGGGATAATTTAAAATTCCTCCCATGCATATCTTCATAAACACATCATAAGCCAATTCGTAAATATGAAATTGACATTGATTGGAGTTGGGGTTCCCTAATCATTAGACTTATGTCCTCATAGATTTGTCAAATAAGCACAAACCATAAACGAGCATCATGGGCCTAGCAATGAGAAAGCATAGAAGTTAACAGGTTGCAACAAACACATCATAAGCCAATTTGTAAATATGAAATTGACATTGATTGGAGTTGGGGTTTCCTAATCATTAGATTTATGTTCTCATAGATTTGTTAAATATGCACAAAACATGTGACATTGTCTTTATTTTTCAGTTTTCAAAATAACATCACTTGTCTTTATTTTAACATTTTCAAAATAACATTAATTGGTGGGATTGATAGAATAACAATAATAATGAATAAAATAGTGCAGTTTCTTATAACATCAATTGTATCAATTGGTGGGATTGATAGAATAACAATAATAATGAGCAAGATAACATCAATTGTATCAATTGGTGGGATTGATAGAATAACAATAATAATGAGCAAGATAACATCACTTGTCTTTATTTTAACATTTTCAAAATAATATTAATTAGTGGGATTGATAGAATGACAATAATAATGAGCAAAATAGTGCAGTTTCAAAATAACATCAATTGTATCAATTGGTGGGATTGATAGAATAACAGTAGTGTAGAGAGACAATATGATTGATTAAAAAGTAATAATATATCATTTGGAGATAATAATAATAATAATAATAATAATTTTAAGGTCACAACAGACATCAAATTGGTGTATGAGATCCCCTTGTTTGTAATAATATATCATTTCGATATAATGAATTTAATTCCAATATCATAGCTTAAAGAAAAGGTAATAAATACATCATGATATAATGAATTTAATTCCAATATCATATCTTAAGGAAAATGTAATAAATACATCATTTAAATGTAAGGAATTTAATTTTGATATGATTCATTTTAAAAAATGTAATGAGTGACTGTGGGTTAACATAAGTGGTTAAATATTAGGAGGATGTATTTATTGCATGTCTTATTCAATGTTCTTATTAAGCCAGACACTATAATAAGCTTGCACTAGCTATCATTCATTATGTGGGGAGTATTTGAAAGTTTTCCCACAAGATTTTAATTGGAAAAAAAGGAGGAAGTGTGCACTAGCTACCATTCATAATGTGGGGAGGACTTGAAAGTTTTCTCCCAAAATTTTAATAGGAAAAAAAAGAAGGTAATAAACACATTATTTGAAATAAATGACTTAAATATGATTCAAGTTTAAATCACATTTTTTCTTTTGACAGATTTGTTTTATTTCATAAATTTATTGGAAAGAAGAAGAAAATAATAAATACATTATTGGTACCTAATGGATTTAAATATGATTCATTATGATAAGGATAATAAATATATCATTTAGACATAATAGAGTTAACTCTTTAAATGTATGGATGTATTAATCACCATGTGGTTTACCTTTTCATATGATTCAAGTTTAAATCACATTTTTACTTTTGTTATAGATTTATTTTATTTCATAAATTTAACACAAGTCATCACATTTCAAATACCCCCTCTCCTCGATAATGATTAACTCTTCAAATTTTATACCAAAGATTGTCTTTGAATTTTACAGACTTGTGCTTGAACAATGGCTTGGTGATAGTCAATTGATCCTAAGATGGACGTAGAAAGTTCAACAAGCTGCTCATTCTCCACTTCTGTGAGGCTGCAGAGCTACATAGTGTTGAAACTAATTCATTCAACAATGCTATAAAAACCATCAAATTTGCTTAATATTAATTCTAGACAAACTCAAGAATGAAGACACTGCAAAGAGTTCAAGCATAGTTCATTTTAACAATCCTTAGGGCAAGATCTATCTTAATACATAGATTTAAAATCACTTGAAGTACAATGGAAATATAATAACAATAAATCATATCTGAAAGTTTCATTAAGCATAACATCATAGCATCCAATCTCGCTATCCTAATAAATTAACAGATTATAACAACCATGAAATTTGTTCAACACGTGAGAAAAACATCAACTTTAGGACAACAATGATACACTTCATTTTCTAATCGTTACACAGAAACTCAAAAATGGTTCTGCACATTGGTGGATGGAGAAATATTTTTTTCACTGATAAATATTTCTATTTGAAGTTAGCTTTAAAAGTTAAAATGTTAGAAATTTAAAAGCTTTCGTAATTCCTTACACTTTGTTAAATCGTTTTTTAGGGGCATATCTAGTAAACGTGTAGACATAGATTAATGTGTCTCACTTGGGGGGATTCAAATGTGGCACTTGTTGACATAGAACTAGCCAAATGCCCTATAATATTGGAAAGAATTGGTCAAGCTAACACTTTGGGCTTAAAATGTAAGATGCATTGTTAGCCCTAGAGAATGGGTTTAGAAGAGGATGCATCATACACCCACAACCTATAGTAGCACAATGGTGCACTTCATATTATCATAGCGACGAAGATAAAGTACAATATCTTGGCTCATCCCAAGTTGCTACAAGTCCTTTCAGCTCAACCAAACCAAAACTCTTCATTTGCATCCCAAACCCTAGCTAGGACATCTACAATCATTGCAAACCCTAACCTGCAATAAAAAGGCCAAACAAGGCATCCCATTAAGTTCTACAAACCAATCCTTGAATCTTCCAAACAAGCCAACATGACAACCATTCTAAGGAATCAAATTCTTGGTAAAAATTTTTGTCATTTGGTCCTTTATGGGACAACACTGTAGCTCAATAGATCCATCCTCTACAGGTTATTTAATGAAGTGACAATATATTTCAACATGCTTGGTACACTTGTGGAAGATTGGATGCTTGTATAGTTTGAGCACCCATTGATTGTCATAGAACATGGTTGTTGGCTTTGTTTTTTGCATCTTCATGTGTGAAAGCATCATCTTGAGCTTGTAATGAACCAAACATGCTAAACCAATTAAAATGCCCTGATACAATAAAATTAACAAAGGAAACATGGCCATAATTTTTCATGCATCTAACAACATATTAAAAATTTGCAAATGCAATTAATCAAGCAAATACATCATTCAATAATTCAATTTGCACGACATAATTAAATATACAAATATAACAAAGAACTTATCTTTTGAGAAATCACCAAATGGTTGTGTACATAGGACATTTCTCCCTACCGTAGGCTTGTTGTTCCATTTATGTTAACAACAATCCACCCCTGCATTGGGGCTATGAGTCCACAAGAAGGTTTGGCCCTCTTGGTTGTCCACTATCCACACACAATAGCCCAAAACCAATCCTACAACAATTCCAATATG
Source organism: Picea mariana (assembly GCA_032191745.1). Classification (NCBI taxonomy): domain Eukaryota; kingdom Viridiplantae; phylum Streptophyta; class Pinopsida; order Pinales; family Pinaceae; genus Picea; species Picea mariana. The sequence goes on from JASDQU010102451.1 coordinate 107,508, forward strand.
CCAACTCTCTTTCTCCTCAACCTGCACAACCCAAGGGATGTGATCCCCTTCTCTCCTATGCAGTCCCTCGGGCTATCTCACTTCCCTCTAGGGCTCCAACACAAGGTTGGCCAGGGAATCTCATAGTTGGGGACTCTAGGAATCTCAATTATAACAATGGAGTGCTCACAATAGCCACCCATAGGCTCTTGAGTGATTTTCCTCTACAAGAAATACACTACAGGCACACCATCTAATTTTTAGAATACAACCCAACCCTCTCATGGATGCTCTCATTCATAACATGATTGGTGCTCAACTCTAGCACCCAACTCTCCCCTTGCTATCCCAAAATATGCTTCTAAACATTGTCTCATGGCTACAACATGGATGCTATTCTTTCCCAACACCAAGCTCTCCTCTTGTAAAAACTGTCCTATTTTCCTACTTGAATTTCCTTTTCTCTCATGCAATCTTTGACTCTCACATTTCCCAAAAAGTGGTTGTACTTGGCCCATGCTATCATAAATTAGTGAGATGACCATTCCCACCAACCACTCTTGCATACATTCAATAGTTGTTTGATAATTCATAGGAGGTAAACTTTAATATTACAATGGATTGGATTATTAGGCATGTGGAACCCCTTGGACCCCCCTTTTAACCCCCTCTCTCATGGAATCATAGCCCTCCATTGTTATCGTCCCTCTCGTATCGCAACCAATGCTTTATTTTTATTAATAATTTCGATGTACTATTTACATAGATTGGCCTTTGGCCATATCAATCAATATAGGCTTTGGCCCAAAACATTTTGGCTCACTAGCCTAATTAATATTTGTACATTTACATTACCATTTACGGGGATTAAAAATGAGGATGTTATAGAGCCAAACTGACTCACATGCTCCTTTCACCGTGCCTCGATGTTTTGCTTTGGTTGATGAAATGACTATTGCAAGCTTCTTCTTGTTGGTCCATGTGATTGCACTCGTGCCAATGTTGAAAACGTATCCAGAGGTAGATTCTCTATCATCCACAAAACTTGCCAAATCTGAATCTATGTACACACACAACCTATGGTCTTTGCTTATGTTGTACATAATGCCAAAGTTAAGTGTCACATTCACATATTTCAACACCTTCTTTGTTGTAGTCCAATGTTCTACTTTTGGTGCTATCATAAATCTAGAAATGAAGCTCAAATCATGCCTAGTTATTGTTAGATGTATCATGCTCCCCACTACTTTCCTGCAAATTGATTCGTTAACTATGTTAGAATCAATGTTGGTTGAAAGTTTCAACGTTTTGTCCATATGTGTGGAAGAGATTTTATAATTTGTGATTTTGAACCTATTGAGCAAACACCTAACATATTTTGTTCGTGAGACAAAAAATGTTGCTACTTGTTTTCCAAAATTTTACACCTAGGCGATAATGTAGGAGGCTTATATTAGACATCTCAAAAGACTTACTTATATTATACTTGATGTGTTCAATAACACTTGTGTCACACCCTATAATAGTGATTTCATCTACATACATGACTAATGGAATGCTATCATTACCAATACTTTTGATGCATAGATTGGAATTTGAAAGACTCCATTGGAACCATGTTCATCCAAGTACCTATTAATTTTAATGTACCATGCATTGGGTGCCTTCTTTAGGCCATATAGATTTTTCTTCAGTTTGCACACAAAATATTCTTTCCCTGGAACTTGAAAACCCTGTCACTTGATACGTGTAGAATTCTTCCTCGAAATATCCATTGATGAAGGAACTCTTTGTTAGAATATAGAAGATGGTGTGCTCGTTTTACCTTGATGATACCTTCGTCACCCAACCATAGGCCGAAGCCTCCCTCCGAGCACCTTAACCTTGACTGAGAATTTCTCCGGAAGCAAACCCTAGGCTAGATAGCCAAACAAAGAGTAGCGCATCAATCCCCAAGGATAGTGCATCACAAAAGGCTGATTAGATAGTACAAACCCTAGCCAAGAGATATTCAAGCCAAAACTGAGAACTAGCTGCTGCTGCTGCTGCACCTGCACCTGCAACCCTCCTCCAAACGTGCGCACCAGACTGCAACTGCAGTGCGCACCAACTGGGAAACTGTAATTCTGAGATGCTGCAAATGAGAACTGGCGCCTTGTATTTATAGTAGATCTGCCAGTTTTGCTAGGGACGACTTCTCCTTCTGGATAAGTGTCTGTTCAGTATATTATTATTATTTCTGGCCGATTTCTTCTCTTGGAGGCTAATAGCCTAGTATAAATTATCTTCTTGAGTCGACAAGGCTTCTAGGGTTATTAGCCAACTCATTAGGGTTTCTCTTGCTTCCTGGAGTCTTCTATTCTCGTCAGGTTCACATGTGGGGGTAAATACCTCCCGCAATGACCATAATATTAACACTCCCTCCTAGCTAGAGAGGTATTTATCGGTAATGGACTTGAGCACAAAACATACCATTTACTCGGTAACATCAATATAGTCATCTAGACTATTTCATGACTAGATCATGAGCATCACCATCACCATCACCATCAGCGGCATCATCTCTCAAAACCGTACTTCATCTGAGTAGTTAGATATGATGCTGGATAAGTCACTCTCACCATAGAGTGATACAAGAGGAGTAAAGGCTCTGAACTATTTTCCGTCGGGAAAATCTCTGTTCATCATTCATCTGAATGATCATTATCTCCAATAAATTGCTGATAGTCTTCAAGTCAATTAGAACAAGGATAGAACACACCTGTGTCTATTCATAGTAGTACATAACTACAATCCAATGGTTCACTACCACATCAAGTAATACATAAGTACTTGATCAACAACGTATGGTTGCGAACGGTGAAACATATTCACCACAGTAGTCCTCATCTACTGTCATATAGTCTTCATAACAAACATCTGAGAGCATCCTGCATAGAAACAATGTTATGATAGAAACTGTATCATCTGGGACAATCTTTCACTCACATCTATGAGATCTAAAAGAATGTCTGCCACCACAATAGTCTTCATCTGCATAGAAACAATGTTATGATAAAAACTTAATCATCTGAGCCAATCTTTCACTCATGTCTGTGAGATCTGAAAGAGTGTCTGCCCTCAGTATAAACTATCAACAATAATTATCTGGGCCAATCTTTCACTCACGTTTGTGAGATCTGAAAGAATGTCTACCCTCAATATAGAATATCAACAATGGGCTATCTGCCCCATTCTTCTCAACCAAGGAGGAAGGATTATTTCTGATTTCTGAACCTGGACCATTTCTCACCCTGGGCCATTCTTCTGACACTAAACAAAGTGTAACCTAGAGAGAATGAGGCTGCTCTCGAGAAATGTTTGGACCATTCCTTACCCTGGGCCATTCCTCCGACACTAAGCAAAGTGTAACCTGGAGTGAATGAGTTTGCCCTAAGGAATGACTGTCCTGGACTATTCCCCACCCTGGGCCATTCTTCCGACACTAAACAAAGTGTAACCTGGAGAGAATGAGTCTTCCCTCGAGGAATAACTGCCCCTGATTGCTGAGCTTGGACTATTCCCCACCCTGGGCCATTCTTCCGACACTAAACAAAGTGTAACCTGGAGAGAATGAGTCTGCCCCCGAGGAATAACTGTCCGGACCATTCCCCCCCTGGGCCATTCCTCCGACACTAAACAAAGTGTAACCTGGAGAGAATGAGTTTGCCCTTGAGGAATGTCTGTCCTGCATCAACCTCCAAAACGAACGATTCTTCAAAACTGCTCACAACTGTGAACTTCGAAAGATTGACTGCCCGACAAGGCAGACCATTCTACTTGACCACTACTTAGAGTGACTGCCAGGAAGAATGACTGTCCTAGACCACTCCCCATGTTAACCACAATGGGAAGTAGCTGTCTATGATACATCAACAATCAGTCTACCTCCCATGTTAACTACAATGGGAAGTCACTGTCCATCAGAAATCTCAATCCACTTTCCGAACAGGAAAGCATTTGTCCAATTTGGACTATTTTTCAATTACAAATATTTTCAATGCTCCCTCCTAACTGGAGAGTTGTTTCAATTACAAAAATAAATGTTTGCGTACCTTCTTCTAGCTTGGAGAGTCTTCCCTTCCAGCTAAGAGAGTCATTTCCACGAGCTCTAGCTTGATTATGCAAGTTCTTTCATCTTGAATAAAGGCTTTACCAAAATGTATGCTTATCTGCTCATCTATGGAGATATGTATTTGAGAAATCATTTTCTCCCTTCTGGACTTTATCATGGATAATGTAATGCTTGTATTGTAGTCTGGAACAGTGTGAAGGCTTCATGTAGATCTGAACAATAGAGTATATCATGGTTGGAGAACTGGAACATATTCATGTGGTACTTCTTCTATCATCATGAGATTTGATCTTCTAAGTAGTCATCTTGGTGTTATAGGAAATCCTCACCACGCTTCTGCTGTGCACTGGAGGTTCTCCACCAAGTTGTCTTCTTCTTATCTTCATATAGGAGTCTCTTTCTGGTATGCCTCAAAGTCTTGAGATTGCTCCTCATACACTCTTTATTTAATTTCTCTGGAGAACATTCCTTGCATTCATCTGATGTAGAACTCCAACTCATGGATGTTGTAGATGATATAATGACTTATATAGAGATAAGTCTGGTGTACTGGAACAATCAATCATCATAGTCTCCTCCCTCCATATGAGAGAACCTCTAGTTCTGGATCTCACAATGCTTTCATTCATAACTCTTCCATACACTTTTCTTCATCACGACTTTCAATTCTTCTGCTTGATTGCTTTCATATCAGGCTTGGTAATATTGTGATTATTGATGTAATGATTGGTTGTTCTGGATTTTCTTTCTTTCTTGGAATCTTCATGTTCTTCTTCATGTTTTTCATTATCTCTTGGATCCATGGAGTTTCTTGTAGATTCCATGTTCTAGAGATTCCACTTCTTCCTTTCATCATAGGATCACGGATCTGAATGGACAACTAGGAATACTATAAGGCTTTTCTTCGAAGAGGTCTTCTTCTGTAGTTGAGCTGAACACGTACTGTCTTTTCATGCTTGCTACCATGGATATATATTTTATCATCTTCAATGGATCATAGGATTAGCTCCCTCCTAATCTTCATGTAAGAGTGCATATAATCAGCTCCCTCCGTCTGATAGAGTCCATACTTCCATCTGCATCCTTATTGTTTTCAGCAATATATAATTGGCTCTCTCTATCTAGTAGAGTCCACGCTTCCGTCTTAGTTGTCGTCATAAGTCTTTCTTCAATTTCTCTTGATGTCTAACTTCTAAGTCTCTTCAAGATTGATTCTGATTTCGGCTTATCTTGTAATAGCTTTCACATGATATATTTCATTCTTTCATGTGTAATATCTAATGATAACTCTTTTCATCTTGTTTGTTCTTTCATAGGTATAGTTCTTCTTGGAACACATTATCTTCCAAGATATGTACAAAGATGATGCAAGCAATATATGTACAAAAAATAAGAATAGCGTTGTTTACCTTTTAGTAGAAGAAGTCTCTTCCATCCTGCTTAGTCTTCTTTGCAGGTTCCTTTTCTTCGGCAATCGATGCTTCGTGTTTCTCCTTCCTTTTCTTTAGCTCGGGACACTGATTTCTGTAGTGACCGTACTTTTGACAGTTGAAGCACTGTATTTCTAGAATATCTTTTCTTTGCTTTGGCTTCCTTCTTGAGTCGAACTTTCTTTTGTCCCTGAAGTTCTTGAATCTTGCTGTGAAGGCTTGATCATCGTACTTCTTTTGAGGTTTCTCTTTTGCATTGATCCTTGATTCTTCTTGAGCACAACAAGTCCAAAGTTCTTCAAATGTCAAGTACTCCTTCCTTGTGTTCATGCTTGCGGCAAATGCATCCCATGTCTTGGGAAGACCATTGAGTACTATGTTCACCAATTCCTTTTCTGAAGTGATCTCTTCAATAGCTTGTAGTTGATCTCTTAGCTAGGAGATCCTTACAAAGTATGATGTTATGCTGTCGTCATCATTCATCTTCATGTCACGGAGCTCATTCTTCAGACTCATGACTTGTCCAATGTTTCTGACTGAGAAGAGATTTGTCAGGGCATCGTACATCTTCTTCGATGAGTCAAGATGGGAGATGTAGGGTATCAAGTGGTCTTTTATGGAATCCACTATGATACTCATGGCATTGATGTCAATATCTTTGAACTTTTCCATAGCTGCAACGTTCTGCGGTTCCTTCTCTTCTCCTTCTTTAAACTCTAGCTTCACGATCTTTCCTTTCACAATATCCAACACTTTATTCTTAGCAAGGATGAGGTCAATCCTTGTCTTCCATGCTTTAAAGTTAGAGGCTCCATCTAGCTTGTTCTCAGACTTCATAGAGTTCGTCATGGCTTGCTTGACTTGGTCAAACCCTAGATTTGACCAAAAATCCAAACTTCACATCTTGGCCTTCTGAGAGTACCAGGAGATGCGCTGGGCTAGGGCGCACTGATCTATCCAAAGATTAGGTCAATCTCATCACTTAAGGTGCCTCAATAAGAGTTTAGGGTTTCTGCAACTGCTTCTGCTGGTAACCCTAGCTGCAGTGCTTTTGGAAGTTGCTCCTGCTAGTAACCCTAGCGGCAGTTCCTCAACGAGCTCAATATCTAGCGGCCATGTTTCCTTCCAGCGTTTTAGGCTGACTGAAGGGGTGTGGGCCCATAACCTATTAGAATATAGAAGATGGTGTGCTCGTTTTACCATTGATGATACCTTCGTCACCCAACCATAGGCCGAAGCCTCCCTTCGAGCACCTTAACCTTGACCGAGAATTCCTTCGGAAGCAAACCCTAGGCTAGATAGTCAAACAAAGAGTAGCGCATCAATCCCCAAGGATAGTGCATCACAAAAGGATGATTAGATAGTCCAAACTCTAGCCAAGAGATATTCAAGCCAAAACTGAGAACTAGCTACTGCTGCAGCTGCAGCTGCAACCCTCCTCCAAACCTGCGCACCAGACTGCAACTGCAGTGTGCACCAACTGGGAAACTGCAATTCTGAGATGCTGCAAATGAGAAATGGCGCCCTGTATTTATAGTAGATCTGCCAGTTTTGCTAGGGCCAACTTCTCCTTCTGGATAAGTGTCTATTCAGTATATTATTATGATTTCTGGCTGACTTCTTCTCTTGGAGGCTAATAACCTAGTATAAATTATCTTCTTGAGCTGACAAGGCTTCTAGGGTTATTAGCCAACTCATTAGGGTTTCTCTTGCTTCTTGGAGTCTTCTATTCTTGTCAGGTTCACACGTGGGGGTAAATACCTCCCGTAGCTACCATAATATTAACACTCTTCATGTCCCCATGATGGACCTTCTAGTGAAACTGTGCTGCTTCCCTTCTTGACAAGCTTCATAAACACTATGTATATTCTTTTGGATGTCGAGAAGCCATCTACTAGATTTTTTCAATCCATCTAAGAGAGGTAGGTAAAGTTTAGGTGCCTAGACTGTTGATCCCAAATTGTACTAATGTATGATGCACTATTGGTTGCCAATGCATGCTGTCTGACCCATCCAATGCTAACCAATTTAAACACTCCATGGTCCTCCACACCAAGATAAATAGTCTTCTTGGTCTCTTTGTCAACTATGTAGCATTCATGATTGCTAAAATTAACATCTAGATGGGGGCAATGCCTCATAATTTGACTAACATAGAGTATATTAAGATCTATTCTTGGCACATAAGACACATTGAGGAAAACCCCTCCAGAATAAATATGCACATTCCCTTTCCCTACTATGGTGAACTCTTCACCACCACCAAATATCACTGAGTTTTTAGAAGAACAAGTAGTGTACTCCATGAAGTAATCCTACATGTTGGTGAAGTGTCATGATGCACCTGAATCTATGTACCACATAAATGAATTGCATTGATTCATGTGTCTCTTGGTTATGAGTGCATAGAAAGTTAACTCCTCCTTTTCTGTATGCTTTCTAACATGAGCCTTCTATGGAGACCCTCCTTGGCTGGTTTTTTGATAAGTCAACCTCTTTTTATAATGTTTCTTCATATGACTCACCTTACCACACGATATTAACATGTGATATTCTTCGGACTCTTGATTGTATCCTCATCGCCGCCTTGCCCTTTCTTATTTTCCCACTTATATTTTCCTTGGATATTCTCTGCAAAGGCTTGTTTTGTACCCTCTACCTCACTATTGCTACTAAAATATTTCTTCTACCTATCCTACTGTAAGAGCTTATTGCATAACACTTCAAACTTAAGGTCAACATTCGTAGTGGTGACATTCATGGTCTAGATAAAGTGCTCATAAGCACATGGTAAACGTTTTATCAAAATTACCTCTATACCTCCCTCCTCCATCTTATGACTAATGGTCAACAACTATGCTTTGATATCCTCGATCTTGAGTAAATGCTCTTGTATTGATGCATTAAATTGTGCATTCTGAACAAGAAGAAATATTTTCCTTTGTCTGAAGTCTCATGCAACTCTCACAAATGCTTCCAAATTCTCGATGAAGTCTTCCTTATTTGGACGTCAAGAATCATTTCATTTGTTATAGACAACTTGATTAGTGTTATGGTTTCTCTATCTCACTCATCGAACTTGTCCCACTCTCTACACATTGCCGTTGGTTGAGTATCTTTACCTAGGATGATAGTAGCCAAACACCTATACTCAAATATGGCCAACACAGGCTGTGTCCATGTATTGTAGTTCTTACTAGAGAAATTCCAGTTTCATTCCAACATGATGTTGGGTAAAGAGACCATTGGTACAAATAAAAAAGGCAGAAATATATACTTAAACATAGTAAAATGTTGAAAATCCTATTATTCTCTCCCTCAATCTACAATCCTAGATTAAGAACACCTAGTACTGGCTCTAAACATCTATAACAACCACATATCACTAAAAAAAAATATGAATTTTTGATAAATCTGCCCAAAAACAATACCCAAATATAAATCTTGAGAGATCTACTCATAAACATCACCAAGACACAGAGTTTGTAAATTTTGAAAAATCTTCTATGGATCTCCTGAAAATTAACAAAACAATTGTTGTGTCTTCCAGATATGCAAATTTGAACAACAATATAGACATAAACAACTTCAGTTTGCTCCCAAATCATTCGTAATGCCAAGCAAACTAAGAGATTTCATTGATTAATTGTACAATCTAGATTTTTGCTGGAAAACTTCCCATACAACTCGATTTCTTCCCTAGCAACACTATACAGTGTTGTGCGACTGATTCGTATGGTCAATTTCGTGCTCGTACGATTGATGTTTCCTTGGTGGCTTGTACGACTCGATTTCTAGCATCGTACAACCCCACGTGTAGCTGGAAATTTTCTTTGGTAGAATATGGATTTTCTTCCTAGTTGTATGGTCGTATGGATTGGTTCATATGAATTTCCCTTAAAATAAAATCATTTTTTTCCGATTTTGAGAGCCACGATATGCAAGGTTCCTTTAATTTTTTTGGTTGTTTCTTTGATTGAAAATCAAACCAATACGCAGTTTCAGTGAAATTCTTTTCGTTTTTTCGATGTGCTACATTAATGTTCATCGACAGTCCACAAGTCTTCACACTCTTAGAGAGTTAATGGCTATAACCGAGCTTCAATACCATATAATGATAACATGAAACCCAAACATGCAAAGAAAACCGAGATAACTCTTCACACTCTCAGAAAGTTAATGGCTATAACCAAGCTTCAATACCATATCATGATAACATGAAACTGAAAGATGCAAAGAAAACGAGATAACTCCAAAGATTTATCTGTAATGTGTTATATTAAAAATGAAAATTGCAGGCCTTCTTATAAATGGTTACACAATGGTCAAATCAATCAATCCACTTTATGAATGCCAGATTAACCAAGACACACATTAAATTGAAATAAAACATAAAAGTATGAAATAACATATAATCAACCCGACTTGATTAATGCCTATGTTTAATGTGCATTGAAAAATTATTATTTTAACATTTACTTTAGCATGCTAAACTCCAAAATCTCCCACTTGAATCACACAAGTTATCAAGGATATTCACATATTTCATCCCACATGCTACAATACTTAATATGGGCATCTTATAAGCTAAGGAATCTTGACAATACTTAATATGGGCATCTTATAAGCTAAGGAACCTTGATGCTAGTATTCCACAAGCACCAATCCTTGTTACAAGAATAATACATGATCTTTCAATATTTTCTATTCTCCAAATACATAGTATAACAGTCACTATCAATTTCCTAGATACAAAGTTGTTATTATGCTGAAAGCATATCTTAGTGTTATTTTTAGAATATCTGTCAACATGTTAACTGGTTTTGAAAAATAACTATCACTATTCACATATACCATTATTTACCCCTCTATAATAAATAGAGTTTTTGCCTCAAACCAGTTAACAAGAAAAAACTTGTTAACCAAAACTTGTCAAAACTGAGAAAACCACCTTATCAATCCATCCAACAAGCTAGCTATGGACAGTCTGACTTGCTTAGTTCTCGGAACTCACAGCTCTTCATCATCAATGCTAACTTGTTTATTTAAATCAGTGTAATAGTCTGACATATTAACTCTAACAATTTGACTTGCTTAGTTTTCCGATCTCACCGCCTCTTCATCCTACACCGCCTCTTCATCCTACACCGCCTGAATAACTGCAATACTCAAATAATATGTTTAGACGAATATGATGATTCGTGCTTCTGCTCCTCCTCGTTTCTTGCTCCAAAACTATCAAGTCCGTGTAAGTAGTTGCACTGGTTTTGTGTCATGGACAAGAGACTACACATTTCGTTCAGGATCAAGAGGCCGAAGTCCTACATTGCGGGAGCATTCTTTTGACCATTCTTTCAAACAACATTACTTAACGGACAGACAGTTGTAATCGCATTGCTGGAGCATTTTTTCGAACACCATGAAACAGAGAGGGTCATCATCCACCACCAGAAACTTCATTCCTCTGCAAGCCTAACGCGGGGCCTCATGGCAGTCTCCAACTTTTGCAGTATGATCCTCCCTTTTAATTACACTTTGCCATGGCCACTCTCAGCCAAAATCAAACCTCTGTCTATATAGACAAGGCATACCATGAAGGCTAGTGCCACTAAAACCAACTCTTTATAAACCCCAACTTTGATGTAGATTACAAACATCTTTGAGGAGTAATCTAAGGCACTGTACACCGCGGCTTGAATGGTGGAAGAATATTGTTCATAGATTCAAGCTCTTCTTTGATCTTTGATATTGTTATGTTAGGGACCAAAAGTTCCCTCACTTGGGGTAGTACGTAGAGAAGGTTTTGACTTTGTCGGTGATTTGGAAATGTAGTTGAGGAGTTCATTGATCTCTCCATCTGTGGAGGTCTCCATGATTTCATGTTGTGGCCGTAAGTATCCAATCCATCCAGCATGCCAAGGGTGCTGTTGGTTCACCTCATAACCCAACTTATCTGCTCGATTGTGCTTCTCACTTCTAGCTGCGTCAAGTTGCGACAAAGAAAAGCATAGTGACAATCATATTTACGTCAAGAAGCGTACACCTATCGACAATGGGCAGATTTAATAGGGGTTTAGTGCTTAATAAGTTTTTTATGGACATGATTAAATATGACTGGAATATTTTTAGTAGTCACACAAAATAAATGGTTGTAATTTCAATCATTAACTTCCAGCTAATCATTTACATGGGTTTATGTGTTTACTTTTTTACATTTACCTAATCATATTTAAAAATTACTTTGATAGCTAACTGATTGCCACGTAAGTGATTAACATAAATTAAAATATTAACACCACATAAATGAAGCTCAACGGTTTATTTGTTAATCAATAATAAAATTTAATATATTCTTTTAAGGACCTTTTGGCATTCACCAGCAACTATTTAAATGCTGTGCTAGTGATAGATGAGAGCGGCCCTGGTCCAGGCTTGGACGTCTTTAACTGTTATCAATAGAGGATTTTCCATGCTTTTGGAAATGCCTACAATGGAAGCATTCATTGCCATGCTTTTGGAAATGCCTACAATGGAAGCATTCAAAGGCTCCAGGCAATTTAGAGCAGCTAATGTCAAGTTGAAATCAGCAGAAGCAAATGCACTTCACCAGTAAACCAACAAATCTATTTATGTTGATACAAATAATATTCTGTAATGAAAAAATCTAAGTGCAAATGTGAAAAGTTCATACAACTTATCACTTCAATGTTCGCTATAGAACATCTGGAATATTGTGTTTAACTCTTTATTTCTCACCGCCTCAACTATAGCCAAAATAGACGCCAATTACAATGATGGTGTATTTATTTCTCATAAGAAAAATGAGTTCGAGAAAAAACGACCGACTGATCACCACTGGCCGAAAGGTTCATGCTTCCTGAAATTAAAGTAGGTCTTGTGAGAGGGAATAGAGGTTGATTCCTCTTTGGTGAGTATTAATTGTTATTGACAATATGATAATCAAATGAACTTGTAAAAACTGAGTTTAAATAACATTAAATCTAAAAGCTGCTGAAATTCTCTCTCTTTTATGATGTTCATAAATATATCATTCCAAGCCTCCTGAATGGAATAGGGCAGCCACACTAGGCTACTGCAAGTATTTTTGTAGTCTCAAATACTTTGGAAAGATTCGAAGTCGTCTCTGCCAACATAGATGACTGCCTTGGTCTTTTGGACGAAATATACAAACTGGCCAAATATGTAAGGCGCTTAAAGAACGACCTAGATTGAGGGATGGAATGGAAGATTTAATTCAAGTAGCAGTAGAGATGATAGTGAAAGCTTCTATCATGTGCCGCGTTCAAATTAATTACCCTAAATATTCCAGGTTAGTACTGAACGCTCTCACACTTTTATGTTTTGCTTGCATCCCTCTTATCTAGTAATCTGGTAAAACTAAATTTGCTTCTGGAACTTAACTCATGTCAGGTTTTTCTGAACGTCCGTGGGCAAGGAAGAGCTACTTACATTTCAACCAGAGTTGAAAAAAAATGTAAAGCATATGAAGAACCTATGAAAAAAATTTGTTGTTGTGTTTCTCCTTCAAAATAAGTCAAAGTTCAATCCATCTCTTGTAATTTTTTATTAAAAAAAAAATTAAAATTCGTGAAACATACATGCTCTGAGTTATCTTTTAGATATAGTTAAAAACTGGATTATGTTAGTAAGAATTGTAGAGTTGATGATAATGTATAAAGTGATTTTTATCAAAGTTGAATCAAAACAAAGTTAAAAATAAATTTCAAATTTATTATTATTAAAATGAAAAAAAATAATATTTTAGGGAAAAAGAATGTATAGTTATTAAGAATTTATTTAAAAATAAATTATTATTATTTATCTTAATTACTATTTAAAAGTGTAATTTTATTAGTAATTATTTATAATTTATAATTAAAATAATTAATAAGAAAAAAATTAGATGATAGAAAAAATAATATTAGTATTAGTTGTCCATTTAAATGGAGACAAATAAAGATTAGCGAGTCTAGCAATACTAGCTGCTCATTTGGAGACCTCTAAAAGAGGGTCTATCAAAAGCTCTACAAAAAAAGACCTCTAAAAGAGGGTCTATCAAAATCTCTACAATAAAAGGCTTCAGTGACAATGCCTCCACACATTTATCAATTAATTGTCTCATTTATGAATGATGTGGGCCTTATACTAGAACTCATCTTCATCACCTTCATGGAGACATGCAGGGGCTTCTACCAGAACTGCCTCAGGTCCAAGAGGTGCAGACCTTGGTAATAAAATTCAGAGGTCTTGTGCATGGATGGTCCCCTTTTATTTCAGAGGTAAACTTAATATCTATTGCTTACAATACATCAATCAATTGACTCATATCACTGAGATGGCGGAGAATAAGTTAGGTATGAAGGGAATTGACTAATGTCACCTAGAAAGGACATCATCATCAAAATTCATCTACAAAGCTAAATCCTTTTGGACACATAGAAGAAGTTAGGTATGGAGGGAATTGACTAATGTCACCAAGATGGGACGTCATCATCAAAATTCATGTACAAAGCTAAAGCCTTTTGGACACAGAGAAGAAGTTAGGTATGAAGGGAATGTTGAAATTATAGGGGTTTGTCTCTCATTGATTCTTAAAGTGGCTTTAGTGAGTTTTATTACGGATGAATACATTATTATTACTTACATTTTAAGAAAACTGACAACTTATTCAATAACATGGATAGTGTTTAAAACTGACTTGAGTAAACAATGTCGAGTAAAATGCATAACTTCACCAATAATGTGAATGACCTATCCATAGCCAAGTAGTATACTAAGTAATGTTGATAAAAATAACAACTTCATAAATAACATGGATGCCTTTTAAAAATAATTAAGTTAATTCTAATAAATAGAAGCATGTATTGAGAGACATGTAGTGAGGGAAAATAAATGGTGCTTTAGGGGCTTTATGTAAGGTTTTTTCTTATGTATGGTAGTGGCCAGACTCTTTATGTGGACATAAAGGGTTGAGGTAAAAGGTTGCAATGCCAAACATTGTTTGTCTTGTCAAAGGAGAGAGTGGTGAACCATTCCATGTTTTCTTTATACAAGTTGAAAGGCATTGGGGGCATGAACCAAACATCATCACAATAGTGAACCAACTTCAAATACAATCATTTTAAATGCAATATATTTATAATCCCAATTAACAACATTATTATGAAACCTCCCTAAAAGTTCAAATGCAATCGTTTTAATTGTAATATGTTTATAATCCCAATTAACAATATTAATATGAGACCTCCCTCCAATTACTTCGGCATCCTCATTCGCCCACTTAGGGGGTATGCTAGTTTTAGCAAAGATCCTTTCCTTTCATTATAGACTAAGGTGTTAACAAAGTCCTTTCATTATAGACTAAGGTGTTAACAAAGATACTCTCATCCCCTTATATACCAAGGTGTGTTTTTTTAAACCATCGATGTAACACCCCAAATGGATTAATTAATAATTATAATTAAGGTCATTAATGTAATAAAATTAATTAAATAATTGAAATCATTAATTTAAATAAGTCAAGTAGATTATTTAATTAATTATATTTTATCATTTTTATTTTTATTTTTTGATTAAATTATAGAACAATGAATAAATATATTATTTCTTGTATTATGTGTGATGGGCAAGTTGGAAGAGATAAGGGTAGATAGGAATGTATGAGGGAGGGTCCGAAGGAAGTAAGAGGCACAAGTTATGTTAGAGGGGAGAGTGTTGAGGAAGGAAGGGGAAAAGGGGGGGGTTTTTTTTTTGGAAGGAAGAGGAAGAGAGAAATGAGCAGAAAACCGTGAGTAAGAATTTGATTTGGGAAATTTTGGATGCATACGAGATTGGATGGTTGTTGGGAATTTTGGGCTCGAGGGCCAGGAAACCGCAAGGATTCTTGGAGCTAGGGAGCCGAAGAGGCTCTGTTCCTAGCTCGCTGGGAGGAAAAGATTAAGTTTTAAGGCAGTTTCAAGCAGTTCAAGCAGTTAGCAACAACATGAAAGAAAGGGACACACTTCTTCTTCAAGAGGTAGTTTACTAGTTTACAATTTTGTTCTAAATGAAAGTTATGATATGTATCTATATATTGAAAATGTGTAATGTTTTTTGTGACTACTTTGGATGGTATAATTGGAGAATTTGATATTTAAGTGATTAATTTGCTAGAAATTCATCATAAATTAGATTTGTTGCAATGATAGAAATGATATGTCATGCGAACACAAATACAACATAAACTTGTTCATAATGAATCTTTCAAGAAAAGAAAAGTAATTTAGATTACAAATTTACAGTTTAACTTTGAAGCTCTAGTGAAGGGTTTTACATTTGGTATTAGAGCCTAGTTTCAAAAAACCGAAGGGCTTTACATTTGATATTAAAGCCTAGTTTCAAAAGTGAGACCTACAACTTACCCACCCACATGAGTGCAATCTTATGCAAACGGTTCCATAAACAACTCAAAAACCCTAGACATGTAGCCTTGAAACCCTTTAATTACAATTCTTAAAACAACCAGAAATAATCCAAAAATAGAACCAACTTAGAATTGAAAAGAGTCCAAAACTGGAAATAACTCTAACCCTAAAAACTCCTAAGAAACTACCCCAAAAACAAAACAGAAAAAACAAGAAAAAGAAGAGGTAGCAGGAAAGAATCCTGCTAACCTATCCATCCAATCCCGTCCAACCCCTATCCAGTTGTTCAAGCCCTGTTTTACTGTAAAAATAAAATGTTACAACCCTCTTTACTGTAAAAATGATCACTTTAAAAAAAGAAAAAATGAARGGTTAGATTTCATAAATTTCATAATATAAAGAAGGATTTATGAAAAATAAGTAGGAATATTAGATTTCATAAATTTCACACTATAAAGGATTATGAGAGATTTGTAATAATAAATTGTTTTCATATATATATACTCCTTAATTCTTACATTAATAATTTTTTTTTTCTTTGTTTTAAAATAAAAGAACYGATAATAAAAAAAATAAATATTTTCTTGACTTAACATTGATTATAGATATAAAATAGAAAAAACAAAAACCAAATAAAAATTATAAATATAATTTGTTTAATTAAAATATATTCTAATAAAACAGATATACATGTAAATATATATTTGTTAAATAAAAACTTATTAATAAAAAAAAAAAAAAATTTATATTAAAACAAACCTATGTTACCACTCTCTCCAAA
Source organism: Picea mariana (assembly GCA_032191745.1). Classification (NCBI taxonomy): domain Eukaryota; kingdom Viridiplantae; phylum Streptophyta; class Pinopsida; order Pinales; family Pinaceae; genus Picea; species Picea mariana. The sequence continues at coordinate 124,236 of JASDQU010102451.1, forward strand.
GATGTGAAATACAAACTCACTGTACGCTCAAGCTCCAAGTTATACCGCGACATGCCAAACCTAATTACAAAATCCAATTTATAATTACCCATAAAAATCCTTTTTAAACTAATTAATTTTTTTTTT
>JASDQU010102451.1:158528-169493 GCA_032191745.1 Picea mariana
AATAATAAAATTTTAAGGAACATCCTGTTCAAGCAAGCTTTGATTTTTTCAACGCTGTTGAAAAACCTAGGAAAGTTAGGATCACTATAAACGTTCCTTAGCTTAGCAGAAGATTAAGTAGTTGTGAGGACCAGCTTTCTTATTAAGATCTGTTTCGAAATCCCTGAGGTTTAAATGAAAAACTTTTACTCATTTACAAAGACTCGGGAAGATAGTGACTTGCTAAAGTTAGGCCCAAATATAGACAGAAAGCAAGGTAGCAATTCAATGGCTTAATATACAAAAGGTCACAATAGTTCAGGACTGGTTTTCGGATATATTTAGGAACAAAAATTATGACTGACTGTTTTTGGATTTTAATATATTCACTCAAATTATTTGGTTTGAGGATTATGAAGCCAAAAATAATCATGTTATCTAACTTTTTATATTCCAATTTGAACAATATTACCTTAGATTGCTAAAACACCCTTTCATGACCTGGGTATTGAGAAAACTCACCTCTGTCTTTTCGTTTCAATTTCTTTGTGGACTATGAATTATCTTATGTATCACCTGTTTTATGTCGTCCTATTTCCAACACCGATCTGCACTTTATTTCTTCAGCTAGTTTCGTCTGCAGCTGGAATCCTGCAAAAACAAATATGAATTTGATTTAAAATGCGTTGAGAGTTTAGGAAGAAAAACCAAAAATTAAAAATAAATGCTTGAGCAAAAACATAAATATGTACAAGAACTCATAATAAAATTTATTTATTTACAAATATATATATATATATACAATTTCTTATTTTTTATTTTATTTTATTTCCTTTTTCATCCGACGACTATCATGTCATGTAGTGCTTTAGATATCGCCCGTTGATAGGGGCGCTGAGAACTTCTCCATCAATATTTTCCAGAAGAAAGGAATTTTTTCCTTCTGGAGCCGAGACCCTGAATGGTCCATACCAAAGGTGGTCAAATTTTCCATGTTTCGCGGCTTCTTCCCTTCTCGCATCCCATCTTAACACCAAGTCACCTGGGAGGAACTCTCTGTCTTTTGCCTTGAAATCGAACAATGCTTTCATATCGTCCTGGTATTTCTTCATTTTCTCATCAACCTCCACTCTGAGCTGTTGAACCTCAATCAATTGGTTAATTCTTCTGGTTACATGATTGGGCTCTTCGTTTTGATCCTGCCATAATTTCATCACTGGCAATGCTAAGTTTATAGGCAGAACCGCCTCGGTCCCATATACCATCTGAAACGGTGAAATGCCGATAGACCTTTTAGTGCTGATGCGGTTTGCCCACAATGCGTGCTTCAAATGTACATGCCAGGACCTCTTGTTTTCGTTCATTACCTTTTTGATTACGTTTACCAGGCTCTTATTAGATGATTCGGCCAACCCATTTCCCTGAGGGTAATAAGCAGTGGAATGGCCGAGAACGATACTATATTTCTGGCAGAAGTCGACCATAGCCATGGACTTGAAAGCCTGGGCGTTGTCGGTGACAATATTTTGGGGACACCCGAATCTTGACAAGATGTTATCTTCCAAGAAGTCAATCACCACCGAGTCTGTTGCCCTTTTGGTCGAAATTGCTTCCACCCACTTTGTAAAATAATCTGTGGCCGTTAAGATCCACTTATGCTGAGCACTGGAATGGGGATTATTTTCCCCTATAAAGTCTAATCCCCATTGTTGAAATGGGGCTTGAGTTTTGACTGGAACGAGTGGTAGTGCAGGGAGTTTCTGCTTACCAACGAATATTTGACATGAGTAACAGGCACGTACTTTGGCATTAACGTCCGAAAATAGTTTCGGCCAATAATATCCGGCCCTTAGGATCTTGTAGGCTATGGCTCTCCATGCACGGTGTCCTCCACAGATTCCTTCATGAAATTCCTCTATGACCCATGGAGTTTCCGAATCAACCAGACAGACCATTAAGAACCCGAGTGGATCCTTCCAGTATAGTTGATTTTCTGAGATGCAATACTTTACAACATGGAGTTTTAAAGTTCTGTATTTGGCTGGGGTTAGTCCATCTGGACATTTCAGGTTTAACAAATAGAAAACTATATCTTTATACCAGCCCGACGACGTGGATTTTTCTTCAACCTTGTTTGGATATGTCTGGTCATCCGGCTCTTGCAAATGTGTGTCTTCGTCTTCCCCTTGTAGGCAATTGATGTCAAGAGCCCTAAGGTTCGACTCAGCCAAGAGTTTGGCCAGACCCTTTCGCTTTATTAATTTAGTAGGCTTGATTTCCAGATCAAATTCTTGTATTTTAGCGAGCCAACGTCCTCATTTTCCATCACTATCTGGCTGTACCAATATATCCTTCACAGCACTGGTTGGTACGTACGCGATAACTTTCGAATGCAGAACGTAATTTCTGAATGCTTTCAGTGCTTTCACCATTGTGTATGCCTGTTTTTCTATTATATCATATTTTAGTTATGCGTCTCTAAGGCTCTTGCTAAAAAATGCGATCGGGCGTTCAAAGCCTTCATCATCTTTTTGCAACAACACCGCAGCGATAGTATGTTGAGAAGCGAATGAGAAGATGAGGAAATCCTTCAAGCAATCTGGGCTTGTTAACACAGGTGCCTCGCTGATGACTTTTTTAATACGCTCGAACGACGCTTTAGCCTCAGTCGTCCAATTTACTCTGCTATCTTTCTTTAGCATTCCAGTGATCAATTTGACAATCTCAGCGAAATTTGGTATAAACCTTCGTAAAAAATTTATTGTACCTAAGAAAGACTGAATTTCTTTAACGTTTCTAGGGATACTGATAGTTTGTATTGCTTCAAGCCTCTTAGGATCGATTCTGATCCCATCTTTAAATACGATATGCCCCAGAAGCTTACCTTCCTGCATAGAGAAATGTGATTTCTTTGGGTTCAAAGATAGGCCATACCTGCGACATTTTTCGAAAGTCTCTTTTAAATGGATCAAATGTTCTTCATCGGTTTTAGAGAAAACCGTCAAATCGTCAAGGTAAATTACTACGAACTTGTCTCTTTCCCCGACGAAAGCGATGTCCATAGTGCGCTGGAAGGTAGCCCCTGCATTCATCAAACCAAAAGGCATTTTATCATACATGAATGTACCCCATGGTGTGGTGAAAGCAGTTTTTTCTCTGTCTTGCTCGTTCATGGCGATTTGGTTGTAACTAGAAAACCCATATATCATAGACATTCGATTTTGCTCCAACTACCCTTTCTAGGACGTGGTCCATTTTAGGAAGTGGATAATTATCCTTAAGAGAGGNATGTCCATAGTGCGCTGGAAGGTAGCCCCTGCATTCATCAAACCAAAAGGCATTTTATCATACATGAATGTACCCCATGGTGTGGTGAAAGCAGTTTTTTCTCTGTCTTGCTCGTTCATGGCGATTTGGTTGTAACCAGAAAACCCATATATCATAGACATTCGATTTTGCTCCAACTACCCTTTCTAGGACGTGGTCCATTTTAGGAAGTGGATAATTATCCTTAAGAGAGGACTTGTTCAAGTTTCAGAAATCCACACACAGTCTGATTTCTCCGTTCTTTTTTCTGACAGGGACCAAATTTGCCACCCAGTCTGAGTACCTTAGAGGTACAATTATTTTCGCATCTAAAAGCTTCTTAACTTCCTTTTCAATAACGGGCAACAAAATGGGGTTAAACTGCTTGAGCTTTTGTCTAAAAGGCTTGACTCCGGGCTTCAAAGGTATCCTGTGCTCAATTATAGAAGTATCATATGTTCGAAGCTCATCATAGGACCAGGCGAAAACATCTTTATACTATCTGAGTAGGTCTCTGTACTGGTTTTTTACCTTAGGAGGGAGGAATTTAGATATCTTTACTATCCTGGAATCCTTTTCAGTTCCTATGTCGCAGTCTTCCACTTCTTCTGGTTGGGGCTGCAAAGTGGACTTCACAGATATATCGTTCCGATCGAAGAGTCTTTCTAAAGGAATTAAGCCTTTCGGGATTTGGTTATTTTTAAGGACCAACATGCGATGATCCGCTATTTTTTCTCGGAAGGTTTCAGGATCTCCACCTTCTTGCATAATCCACATCGGGTCGTTTTGGTTTTCTTGGTCTGGATGGATTTCAGAGAACTCACCTATTTCCATAAGAAATTTTTGAATTTGTTCGTCATCTTCAAAGACCTGCCAGTGTCGGACATTGTCGGGTATAGAGGGTTTATATCTGATTTCAATATGATATTTCAGTTTAACGTTCGTGGGAGGAGAAAAGGTTGAGGCTGCCTTAGCCAATGCATCAGCATATAAATTCTCTGTGCGAGGAATAAAATGGACTTTTATAGATGAGAAAAAATTCTCCATCAAATCCCAAGCACAATTTCTGTATGTTCTTAGTCTGGGATGCTTGGCTTGGTATTGTCGGTTTACTTGTCTTACTATCAATTCAGCGTCACCATAAACTTCCAAGTTTTTTATATTTAACTTCTTTGCAGCCTCTAAACCTAAGATTAATGCTTCATACTCACATACGTTATTGGTGTAATCTATGTCCCACTGCAAACAATATGAGAAAGGAACAATAAAATTTCCTTCAGGTGCTACCAAAAGTATGCCAACACCAGCTCCTTCAGAAGATGAGGTGCCATCGAAGTACATTTTCCAGATACCACTTTTGCATAGTTCTTCAGTCAAGGGGCTAAGCTCTTCTTGCTTCATATCAAGTTCTTCTGGACATCCATCTAAACCATCATCAAAAGACAATATGCAATTCCCCAGATCTTGGTCTGCAACGTAAATGGGAAAGTTATTTGGGTTCTGAGGATCACTGACAGTATACGCTAATCTCGTTTCTCGGTACAAATGGGTAAACTGTCCACCAAAAATTGGGATTGTGGCATATGACATGTATAATTGTAGAGAACCTCCCAACTTGGCTCCCCATGATCTGGATAACAACATACCATATTTTGGGGGAATATCTGCAATAACCACATCCATCAGGATACTCTTGACCGGGACCTAAGCCAGGGTAACTACCGGATCTTTTATCATTCCCATACATTTAACCTTTCTTGAATCAAACGAGTATAGGTCTCCATAGGGTCTAGTGATCTGGAGCCCCAACCTCTCCATTATAGTTTTGGGCATAACATTATGTGAAGCCCCGGAGTCTAACATGCAGTTATGCAGTAACTGGTCATGTATATTCAGGGTGATATAGAAAGGAGCGACGTTGTCTTTGAACCCCTCGAAATGAGGACCAAAGGTGATGTTAGGTCTGTCATCTTCTAGGTTGATAACGTCGGAGTGACTTTCTGGCTCATAAACACCCATCACTTTGGCAATTTGCTTCCGATAAGTGGGGTTTTTTGCTAATTCTACCAAAGGAATCGATATCTTAATTTTATTTAATTCATTTTCAAAATTGTAAGATGTATTGGCCTTGTCCGTTTCTTTGGTTAAGACTTCCGAGCTTTTTTCTTCCGACTTGTTTGTCTGGATTGTTTTATCATTTGTGACCTTAGTCGAAGATGTAACTTTATCTATCGGTCCTGTTTCCTTTGTTTGGGTTTCATCCTTTTTCACCTTAGACTCTTGAGTCTTTTCTATCTTGACTTTATTGCTGGGTAACAATGTCTCTTCCAAAGGAGGTTCGTGAGGTTGACCCCTTTGTATGATTTTCTTAGGTTGGTCAGTTGAGGTGGGTTTATTTTTAGATCTCAGATTGTATCTGGGTTGAAAATCAGCCGCTATTATTTCTGTTTCTGGTTGAGATACGCGGAGGTCAGTATAATCACCTTCTTCTTCTTCATTGGACGGTTGAGGAGTATTTAAAGATTTTTCATAGTCTTCCCTGGTCAGAAATGGCTGCGAACACTCATCACCAAAACATGCAACTTCATCTTCCGAATCTACAAAATCTTGGAGGTCACTTGCTCCTATAAAATTTTTGTTTTTTAGTGGAGCTTGTATTTTTTGATCTTCATTCTTTATTTGCTTCTGTTGATTTTGGGGATTTGGGTTTCTCCTGAAGTCCCTTTTGTTAGAAGAATCAGCGTTAGCCTGATCCAACTCCATCATAGAGATTTTGTTAGACAGATCTTTAATTATTCGAGCCATATCATCTACTCTGTCGTCAGTGTATCTATTTGACCCGGAAGGACCCACTGGTTCCCTATAGCGTCTATTTTCACGGTTGACTGTTTCTACTTTAGCCTTTAACTTACCTGAAGCCATCATATTAGATTCTATTTCGATAGCATCGTCTTGCATTCTATTTAGGGTGGCTCCTCTTCTTTCTCGCAAAAGTAGGGCAAAATCAGGCTCGAAAGCTCCCACAAAGGTTACTTTGGCTGATGGTTCAGAAGGTTTAACAACGGCTGGAATTTTATTATACAGTTTGTTAAATCTTAGAATAAATTCCATAACTGTTTCTGAGTTCTTTTTCTTTAGAGACCCAAACTCGGTAAGGTAATATAAGTGATCTTTCCGCTCTCCCCATTGTCTGAGGAAAGCATCTTCCAAGGCGTCATATGTTCGAATAGAAGCTGCAGGAAGACTCCGAAACCAAGTTCGGACTTGTCCTTCGAAGGTCTGTACAAGTAGTCTAGAATAGACATCCTCGTGCTCAATACCACAGATGTCTGCGAACTGGTCAAAAAAGTTTATATGCTTGGCTGCGGTTAGATCTCTCTCCCCAGTGAACTTAGGAAGATTTTTGATGTAGTTGTCAGGTAAATCATGGAGGTGAGCGGGTAAAACTAGGGGAGCGTATCTCACCGCTACTTTTGCAAATACTCCGAGAGGAGGGACATTCGGTTGTCCTCCACCTCCTCCTCCGATGCCTGCCATCGACTTGGGAGTAGGAAATGAGGGCGTAACACACTTTTTTGAATCAAGCGAAACTGGGAAGTTCTGCTGAAGAAAGGTTGGTATGTCAAATGATAACGATCTTTCTAAAGGACCTTTTCCCTTGTTTATAGATGGGAAAGTCTGATGTGGCTCACTCCTAAATTTCGAGTAGTTTGTTTCCGAATCTTTGGTATCAGACAGAGGGCTGCAGGAAGTAGGAGGTTCTGAAGGGAATTTAGTCTTTATAAGTGGGTTTTTGGGTTTATTAACTGAAGCGGTTGCCTCAAACGAGCCTCTTGCTCTTAAAATTTTTTCAGGATTATTAACAGGCGTAATCAGCTTGCCACCCGGGTTCTGTCTGGTATGCTTTCTACCAGACGCCAGTTTGTTTTTCAGTGGAGTCACCAAGTGAAAGATTTTAAAAAGACTTAAAACTGCGTGCACTCTATGTTCACTATCAAAGAGTAACACTATCAAYGAAATAGTTGTCGTTTTCCCAGGGAAAAGATTTCGTAACTTCGCTCCCCGACAACGGCGCCAGAAAGATGTTGTTCCTGAGTCTGTACTTAAGGCTTAAAAGTATAGTGTCAAGGCATCCGAAAGTATGTTAAATATTTATACAAAGAATGTGTTAACCTTCGGTGTAGGAAACTAATGAAGGTTTCTACGTTCTCGCTGTCTAGCTTCCAACTGTTCCTGGGTAGTAATATCTTGTTCAATGGCTGCCCATGAACGTTCCAATTCCTCCCGGGTGTTCGCAGTTTTAAGGATCGTGTCAACAAGATTTAAAGTGATATGTATTTGATTAGATAGTCCGGGTTGAATATTAGGTTGAGTTACTGCAGGGACAGTCATTGAGGAACAATACCAGTATGGAAATGGTTTAAAGGGAGATTTCAACGCTGTTTCAATTCAGTTGAAATAAGAGAAATTTTTGCATGAAGAACAAAATAGGAATGCAAACTGAAGGCCCTTTCCCGTAACTGTATTATTTTTTAGTAAAAGATGTGGAATGAGAGAAAAACATTTAGCTGTGGATAACGTAAGGTTCCTATCAGTAGAAAACTCACACATACACAGAAGAAGAAATTGACATAGAAATAATTGACATAGTGTAAATAAATATAAAATTCTGTAAATGCAAATTGGTCTTACACCCGCTGATAGCTGGTGCAGAGGAAAGACAATAAACAATTACAAAAAGATAAAATCCCTTCACTATAGTAGTGTTCGTACTAAATTATAGTGATACACATCAATTATGTAGAGCAAAATGAAAAGAAACAAAAAACATAACGAAACAAACTTGTAACACAGTCGTGACGGAATTTGGAATCTTCAAATTTTCTTGTATTAACTTCTCGAATGCAGAAACTCTATTATAATCACTACCAAAAATCTCCAGCCTTTGTTCCTTCTTTTGGTCATTTATTTATACAAAAATCTGTGGCTAGAAACCCAACGGTTTCGTAAATGCAGTTACAATCGAGAGGAGCAAAATTACTCCACCTCTCTTACTCTGTTTTCAAAAAGTGCCACATGCTTGTCTTTGCGTGATTAGGTGCATATGATACATTTGTCCTCAAACTGGGATACAAGCTGTAAAGATTTCGCTTGGCAGCTGGGAGGAGCAAAATCACTCTATATCTCTTATTCTATCTTCAAAAGGTGCCAGGTGCTTTCCTTTGCATGGATTCGGTGTATACGATACATTTGTCCACAAACTAGGACACAAGCTGTGAAGGCTCTGCTTGACAGCTGGCCTCGGTAAAATAGCACTCTCGGGCTAACTGTGGAAGTTTATCACCCATTTGTGTATCAATGATATTAAGGGCACTGAGTTGCGCATTGGGCTGGATCAAATGTTCATCCACTCGAGCCATGTCTACCCTGTCCATGTTAGATATTTCCGTCGAATTTCTTTCATTATTCTCCTTCATGTCGAGGGAAATCTGATCTATATTCATCTGCCTCAGTGTTTCTGAGTCACCTCCACTCTCCATCCCTAACAGCTCACCATCCATAGCATTGAAATCTTCTTCTAACGAATTGGTCATTTTCTGGACCTGTTCTTTGCTTAAGGTAATATTATGTTCCCAATCCTTTAACAGAACATTACCTCTAGTTTGTTCAGCAATGGTGAGTCCGGGAGAACCTGCTGAAAACCTGTTGTTAGTAGCTATCACTGCCTCTTGAAAGGCAATCCGAGCAGCCTCTGCGTTCCTTTCTTTGACAATCAGATTTTCAGAAAGCCGATGCATTAATAGGAAATCTTCTCGGATCTCTCCTACTTTGCCTAGCAGACTCTGTTGTGCAGAAGAGATCCTACTCCGAATATCGATTGCTCGAGATTTAAAAATATCGATGTCGATCGCCTTGCTTTCAGCAACCTCTAATTGAGTCTGCAGCTCTGTGATCGTACTCCTCTGCTGACCCGACTGTACCCGACCATCTCGGATGACTGAATTCGCTTGTTCCAATTTGGTTCTGAGGACTTCTATTTCTTTTTTATCGACCAATCGGGCCAGTTCTATTTCTCCACTCGCCTGACTCTTAGCGCTTTCTGCGGCTGAAGCTACTCGGGCTTCAAGATTCTTGATCAGGCAATTCTTTCTTTTGACCTGATTTTTCAACATCTTGACCGAGAATTGGTTCACCGACGCGTACGCTCCTAGCGTTCCTGCGATCTCTGTGGAGAATTCATCACTCTTTTTGTTCTTTCCATCGGTCATTACTTTGAATTTTTTGACAGTTGATCCTTCATCCTGGCAGAGCTCCCTTTTCACAACTGCTTTTCTCTTTTTTTCAAAGAAGAAATCATTGGGAGGAAGTTCTTCTGCTCTGATGGGCCTTAGTTCTTCACCGAAAATCCATCTTTCTATATTCCCTTGCGTTGACTGCAAAGGGGTGATAGAAGTGATAGGTTCCCTGATTTGCTTCGCCGCCTTTCCTGGTGTGTCGAGTGAGTCTTTCTCCTTCGGAGGATCAGAGGTCTTCGTCTCTGTCTCCGGATTCTGAGTCTCCGACGGGTCTGTGTTTTTTACTTCCACCTCTGGACTATGTTCCTTGGGTGGGTCAGTAGTCCCTTCTTCTGTTTCTGGATTCTTTTCTTGCTCGGGATTCTTTTCCTGCTCCCCTTCCTGATGTTTTTCGGGGTTAGAAGTTTGCCCCTCAGAGCTTTCAGCCTCCTTCTCTTTATCCTTGGAAAGACCCAAACCTCCCAGCACAACGGGGAGACATCTTTTTCTATGCTCCTGAAACCTTAAAACAGAGGCCCTATCTTCGGGTGTTAAAGATTTGATTYGATCAAGCACTTCTCCATAGGACCTCGCCCCTCGAAAAATATCATCCGAGGGTGAACACTCGTGTTCAAACTTCTTCAATCCACAATTTTCCAAATGAGTGCTTACAATTCTCTGAGGATCATTCTTTTTGTACTCAATAGAGACCAAACTCAAGTCTTCTAAGGTTGCAGCTTCAGCCTTAGCATGTCCAAAATCCAATAAAGAATAAGAAGTTAGCTGAACGGGGAAAAACGACCATACCTTCTTCGATGATGCTTTGAGCTCTTTACTCACTCCATTGATCATTGTTTGTCGAGCAATCTCGCGATAGGCCAGCTTGTCGGAGATGAACAGTGGTAGCGCCAGAGGAGGAACAGTAGCTCCGAACACTCTAAAATAGGAGAACTCTGCTTCTACGTACCAGCCCGCGATACTGCTCAGATTCGCAGCAATGCTATCTGAGATGCGAGGTGGCGATAGCCCAAAAATGGTGGTGTGCAGAGGCACCATTAGCCAGTTGAAAATCTCATAAATAAATTTATTTGCATTATTTTCCCACAATTTATCGTGGTACTCATGTACAGTTTTTTCTTGGGCTGGACTCCAAGCCCAATTCATCAAAGGGAAAGGTGTCATGGAGCATATCGCGTCCATGACATATGCAGACATGAAGAATGAGGATGGTCTCCTGGCTGCTTTTTTCTTCCGGTACTCTATGACCCTGTTGAACAAACTATCGGAGAGTATCCTCGCCCAATTGAATGAGGAACCTTCTGCTACCCGAAAGATGAGAGGTACCCACTGGATGTAAAAATGCGCGGTATCCTCCCTTCCGAAAAGTCGACATGTCATCATCGCC
>JASDQU010102451.1:169513-184502 GCA_032191745.1 Picea mariana
AATCTTGTTTCTCGGTACAAACGGGTAAACTGTCCACCGAAAATTGGGATTGTGGCATATGACATGTCTAATTGTAGAGAACCTCCCAACTTGGCTCCCCATGATCTGGATAACAACATACCATATTTGGGGGGAATATCTGCAATAACCACATCCATCAGGATACTCTTGACCGGGACCTGAGCTAGGGTAACTACTAGATCTTTTATCATTCCCATACATTTAACTTTTCTTGAATCAAACGAGTATAGGTTTCCATAGGGTCTAGTGATTTGGAGCCCCAGCCTCTCTATTATAGTTTTGGGCATAACATTATGTGAAGCCCCGGAGTCTAACATGCAGTTATGCAGTAACTGGTCATGTATATTCAGGGTGATATAGAAAGGAGCGACGTTGTCTTTGAACCCCTCGAAATGAGGACCAAAGGTGATGTTAGGTCTGTCATCTTCTAGGTTGATAAAGTCGGAGTGACTTTCTGGCTCATAAACACCCATCACTTTGGCAATTTGTTTCCGATAAGTGGGATTTTTTGCTAATTCTACCAAAGGAATCGGTATCTTAATTTTATTTAATTCATTTTCAAAATTGTAAGATGTATTGGCCTTGTCCATTTCTTTGGTTAAGATTTCCGATCTTTTTCCTCCTGACTGGTTTGTCTGGATCGCTTTATCATTCGTGACCTTAGTCGAAGATGTAACTTTATCTATCGGTCTTGTTTCCTTTGTTTGGGTTTCAGCCTTTTTCACCTCAGACTCTTGAGTCTTTGCTATCTTGACTTTATTGTTGGGTAACAATGTCTCTTCCAAAGGAGGTTCATGAGATTGATCCCTTGGCAGGATTTTCTTAGGTTGGTTAGTTGAGGTGGGTTTATTTTTTGATCTCAGATTGTATCTGGGTTGAAAATCAGCCGCTATCATTTCTGTTTCTAGTTGAGATATGCAGAGGTCAGTATGATCACCTTCTTCTTCTTCATTAGACGGTTGAGGAGTATTTAAGGATTTCTCATAGTCTTCCCTAGTCAGAATTGGCTGTGAACACTCATCACCGAAACATGCAACTTCATCTTCTGAATCTCCAAAATCTTGGAGGTCGCTTGCTCCTATAAATTTTTCATTCTTTAGTGGAGCTTGTATTTTTTGATCTTCATTCTTTATTTGCCTCTGTTGATTTTGGGGATTTGGGTTTCTCCTGAAATCCCTTTTGTTAGAAGAATCAGCTTTAGCCTGATCCAACTCCATCCTAGAGATTTTGTTAGACAGATATTTAATTATTTGGGCCATATCATCTACTCTGTCGTCAGTGTATCTATTTGACCCGGAAGGACCCGCTGGTTCCCTATAGTGTCTATTTTCACGGTTGACTATTTCTACTTTAGCCTTTAACTTACCTGAAGCCATCATATTAGATTCTATCTCGACAACATCATCTTGCATTCTATTTAGGGTGGCTCCTCTTCTTTCTCGCAAAAGTAGGGCAAAATCAGGTTCGAAAGCTCCCGCAAAGGCTACTTTGGCTGAGGGTTTGGAAGGTTTAACAGTGGCTGGAATTTTATTATACAGTTTGTTAAATATCAGAATAAATTCCATTACTGTTTCTGAGTTTTTCTTCCTTAGGGACCCAAACTCAGTAAGGTAGTATAAGTGATCCTTTCGCTCTCCCCATTGTCTGAGGAAAGCATCTTCCAAGGCGTTATATGTCTGAATAGAAGCTGCAGGAAGACTCCGAAACCAATTTCGGACCTGTCCTTCGAAGGTTTGGACAAGTAGTCTCGAATAGACATCCTCGTGCTCGATACCGCATATGTCTGTGAACTGGTCAAAGAAGTTTATATGCTCGGCTACAGTTAGGTCTCCCTCCCCAGTGAACTTAGGAATATTTTTTATGTAGTTGTCAGGTAAATCATGGAGGTGAGCGGGTAAAACTAGGGGAGTGTATCTCACTGCTACTTTTGCGAATACTCCGGGAGGAGGGACATTCGGTTGTCCTCCACCTCCTCCTCCGACGCCTGCCATCGACTTGGGAGTAGGAAATGAGGGTGTAACACACTTTTTTGAATAAGGTGAAACTGGGAGGTTCTGTTGAAGAAAGGTTGGTATGTCAAATGATAATGATCTTTCTAAAGGACCTTTTCCCTTGTTTATAGATGGGAAAGTCTGATGTGACCCACTCCTAAATTCTGAGTAGTTTGTTTTCGGTTCTCTGGTATCAGACAAAGGACTGCAGGAAGTAGGAGGTTCTGAAGGGCATTTAGTCTTTAAAAGCAGGTTTTTGGACTTATGAACGGTAGCAGTTGCCTCAGACGAGCCTGTCACTTTTAAAAAAAATTCAGGATCATTAACAGGCGTAATCAGCTTGCCATCCGGGTTCCGTCTGGTATGCCTTCTACCAGATGCCAGTTTGTGTTTCAGTGGAGTCGCCAAGTGAAATATTTTAAACAAGCCTTAAAACGGGTGTGCACTCTATTTTCACTATCAAAGAGTAACACTATCAACGAAATAGTTTTCTCGTTTTCCCAGGGAAAATATTTTGTAACTTCGTTCCACGGCAACGGCGCCAGAAAGATGTTGTTCCTGAGTCTGTACTAAGGCTTAAAGTACAGTTTCAAGGCATCCGAAAGTATGTAAAAGATGAATACGAAGATATAGTCACCTTCGGTATGAGAAACTAGAGCAGATTTCTACGTTCTCGTCGTCTAGCTTCCAACTGCTCTTGAGCAGTTATATCATGCTCAATGGTTGCCCATGAAAGTTCTAATTCCTCCCGGGTGTTAGCAGTTTTAAGGATTGTATCAAAAAGATTTAAAGCAATATGATTTTGATTAGAGAGTCCGGGTTGAATATTAGGTTGAGTAGTTGTAGGGATAGTCATTTGAGGAACAGTACCAGTATGGGAATGATTTAACGACAGATTTCAACGCTGTTTCAATTAAGTCGAAATAAGAGAAATTTTTGCATGAAGAACAAAATAGGAATGCAAACTGAAGGCCCTTTTCTGTAACTGTATTATTTTTTAGTAAATATGTGGAATGAGAGAAAAACATTTAGTTGTGGGTAACGTAAGGTTCCTATCAGTAGAAAACTCACACATACACAGAAGAAGAAATTGACATAGAAATAATTGACATAGTGTAAATAAATATAAAATTCTGTAAATGTGAATTGGTCTTACACCTGCTGATAGCTGGTGCAGAGGAAAGACAAGAAACAATTACAGAAAAATAAAATCCCTTCACTATAGTAGTGGTCGTACTAAGTTATAGTGATACACATCAATTATGTAGAGCAAAATGAAAAGAAACAAGAAAACATAACGAAACAAACTTGTAACACAGTCGTGACGGAATCGGGAATCTTCAAATTGCTTGTATTAACTTCTCGGATGCAAAAATATCTATTACATTCATTACCAAAAATGTCCAGCCCCTTTGTTCTTCTTTTGGTGATCTATTTATACAAATTTGTCTCTCGTCTTTAGAAGAGCAAAATCACTCCATCTGTCCTAATCTATTTTCAAAAAGGTGCCAGGTGCCTGTCTTTTCTTAGATTCAATGTATATGATACATTTGTCTATAAAATGGAATACAAGCTGTGAAGGTTCCGTTTGACAGCTGGGAGGGGTGAAATCACTCCATCTTTCCTACTCCATTTTCAAGAAGTGCCAGGTGCTTGTCCTCGCATGGATTCAGTGTACATGATACATTTATCCACAAATTGGGACACAAGCTATGAAGGCTCGGCTTGACATCTGGCTTCGGAAAAATAACACTCTCGGGCCAACTATGGAAGCTTATCATCTATTTGTACATCGACGAGTTCAAGGGCACCGAGTTGTGCACTAGGTTGAATCAAATGTTCGTAGATTTGAACCGGGTCTACCCTGTCCATCTTAGAGATTTCCGCTGAATTTCTCTCATTCTTCTCCTTCATGTCGAGAGAAATTCAATCTATATTCATCTGCCTTAGCGCCTTTGTGTCATCTCCAATCTCCATCCCTAACAGCTCACCATTTATGGCATTGAAGGCCTCTTCTAACGAATTTGTCACTTTTTGAGCCTGCTCCTTGCTTAAAGTAATATCATGTTCCCAATTCTTTAATAAGATATTACCCCTAGTTTGCTCGGCAATGGTGAGCCCGGGAGACCCTGCTGAAAACCTATTGTTGGTAGCGATCACTGCTTCTTGGAAAGCGATCCGAGCAGCCTCTGCATTTCTTTCTTTGTCAATCATATTCTCAGAGATCCGATGCATTAACAAGCAGTCTTCTCAAATCTCTCCTACTTTGTTTAGCAGACTCTGTTGAGCAGAGGAGATCCTGCTCTGAATATTAGAAGTTTGCCCCTCAGAACTTTCAGCCTCCTTTTCTTTATCCTTGGAAAGTCCCAAACCTCCCAGCACAACGGGGAGGCATCTTTTCCTATGCTCCTGAAATTTTAAAACAGAATCCCTGTCTTCGGGTGCCAGAGATCTGATTCGGAATTGTACTTCTGCATAGGACCTCGCCCCTCGGAAAACATCATCCGAAGGTGAACACTCGTGTTCAAACCTATTTAATCCACAATTTCCCAAATGGGTGCTTACAATTCTCTGTGGATCATGCTTTTTGTACTCAATAGAGACTAGGCTCAATTCTTCTAAGGTTGCAGCCTCAACCTTAGCATGTCCGAAATATAATAAGAAATAGGAATTAAGCCGAACAGGGAAAAATGGCCATACCTTCTTTGATGATGCTTTGAGCTCTTTACTCACTCTGCCAATCACTGTTTGTTGATCAATCTCGCGACAGGCCAGCTTGTCGGGGATGAACAGCGGTAGCGCCAGAGGAGGAACGGCAGCTCCGAAAACACTAAAATAGGAGAATTCTTCTTCTACGTACCAATCCATGATACTGCTCAGATTCGCAGCAATGCTATCCGATATGCAGGGTGGCGAAAGACCAAAAATGGCGATGTGCAGGGGCACCATCACGCAGTTGAAAATCTCATAAATAAACTTATTTGCATTATTTTCCCATAACTTGTCGTGGTACTCATGCACAGTTTTTTCTTGGGTTGGACTCCAAGCCCAATTCATCAAAGGAAAAGGTGTCATGGAGCATATTGCGTCCATGATATACACGGACATGAAGAATCCAGATGGTCTCCCGGCTGCTTTTTTCTCCCGGTACTCTGTGACCCTGTTGAAAAGACTGTCGGAGAGCATCTTCGCCCAATTAAATGAGCAACCTTCTGCTACCCGAAAGATGAGAGGTACCCACTAGATGTAAAAATGCGCGGTATCCTCCCATCCAAAAAGTCGGCATTTCATCATCGCCACATACATATACTGTGGCTCCAGCGAAGAAATTGAATACACACCCTTGTCATTCGCTCTAAACGTCGCGGAGCACGAGACCCAATCTTGTATCAAACTAGGCATGGTTTTGTCATATTCCTCGCATTCCTTCTTTTTGAATTCCTCCAGGAATTAGTTGCCATATGTATATTCAGAAGTTGCTCGGATCTTATACATAGATTGGATATGCTCTGGTCTGAATGTTCTGACCATGACCTGTCGGTCATTTACGATAGTTCTGGCGGGAAGGTCGATGTGATCCAATGCCCATCGGATCATGTCGTAGTATGGGAGCAACCGAGGTCTGTTTGCAACCAGGTGCATTCTCGACTGAACAATTGTCTTATACTTAGTGTTCAGATCGTCCTTTACAATATCATTGTCATCGTCATCTGAGTCTGAATAGTTTACCAGCTCGGATTACAGAATGTCTGAAATAAATGACCAGGTGGGTACTGAGCCGCCAGTCCGAGGTGAAGTATCTGAGACGTTGTCTGGACCCTGCACTACAACCTCGACACTCTCTTTCGCTGCTCTCCTTGGAGCCATGGATGACTCTTACTTTTTAGCTCTTCTGCAATAGACCTGTGTATACATGCGGAAATGAGTTCCCTCGGAGAAAGATGAGCTCTGTGTGCTTATGAGAAATGTTCAAAAAGAATGAAATTCTCGTATATATTTCAAAAATCTGTACCTTTTGAAATAAGTCTGTCAAATCGCAAATAAAACCAAATTTAATGTGTAAATCTGATCTTATTTATTCGTGGATTTACCCTAATTCTTCATTAATGTCATCAATGTTCGGCGGCTTGACAGGCAATCGGATTATGGAGAGCAAGTAAATCCCTCGTGAAGTGTGCCAACCTCGATACGCGGGACGTATCTCGCTTAATTTCATTTTTCTAAAATTTCAAATCTTAACGACTTAAAGAATTTTCTCATCTTTCACTATATCGTGAATTTTCTTTTCACATTTTGACTCTTCAACTCGCGAGGCTGCGAGCGCCGATTTTACCTTAATTAATAATAAACCGTGATTTGGCGCATTCTTAATTATATAACTTAACCTAATCGCCATATCGCGACTCGGGAATTCGAAGACAAACTTTTGGGAGAATGATATGCCGAGTCGCGATATCGCGATGTGGTGATAATTAAGGCTCGAATTAAGAGAAGGAAATCTTAGATTAGGCGACTAATTAATCTCGCTATAATCATGTCGCAACCTTGTGAATCAGAGTTTTGGACACCTTAACTCGATGAAAGAAAGTACCGCGTGATGAAGTGCCGAGAACCAAATTTAACCATGGTTAGTTTTTTACCCTTAGTCTCTGACCAAGGTTATTACAAAGTCATCGTGTTCTCGGCTATCGGGGCTGCAAGAACAAAAAATCAGGTCTGACGGATGCCGAGGCGCGAAACCCCGACGACGTCTAATCATGGGTTACAGGTTTTATTCTAGTTAATTCCTTGGACAAAAATTAAAACCGAATTCGCATTTTCACGACTCGGGACTTGTGAATTCAAGAAATAAAGTTTCTAACTTGCGAGACCCCGAAATAAAACCAGAAGAACAAACATACTTGCGAAAAATGGACCTTTGTTTTTGAAAGTGACAAAGCATTGCTATTCATGGGACAAAATTTCAGAGCTTTATGATTTCGGAAGGAGAAGAAAAGCAAATTTAGATCTCAAGTGTCAAAAATTGAAAATTGAGCGAGCTGAAAAACAAGGGCGGCTCCAACATACTCCATGATATCACTTGAAATGATAATGCAGTTTGAACCGTTGCATGAACGAGATCACTCTATACCTGCAAGGACCTGTATCAAATCAGTTCAATTTCCAACATAATTATATAACACTGTCATATTTTATTCTAATTCCGTTGGATTCTGTGTGAAGATATCCATTTAAGGAAATCGTTATGTAGTAACAGTTACAGGTTTTAAATTAATGATTTCCAACAGCGTCAAGTTACAGCACTGTATCATCGACATGGCGCTAAAGAAAGGTGGGTAAATTGTCATTTTGGAACCTGAGGGCAACAAGCTACTTGAAGCGTATCCACGGATGGCACAAAGGTTCAAGGACGTTGGCTGGTTTGAGTTCTTTACCACCTTCCAGGGGAATGACGAACAAGTGTCCATGATGTTTTCATAGAACTTCGATGGTTTTGAAGTGGTGATTGGTAAATTATTGATGTTAGTGACAGAACAATCCATTTCCAAAGCTTGCATATTAGCGATTGGGGGAGAATGATGGTGGAAAAAGGAGCATGTAGTCATGGAGTTTGTGAACCAATTCTTGCTACCAGATAGGCAAAACCCAGACTAGAAGAAAGGGGTCCCTCACAGTTGGATTAGACAAGAGTGCAATACCACTCTGATCATAATTCACAGGTATATCACCTGTGAAGGTAGATTCTCGTTGGTTTACATCTAGCATATTAGGTTATTAATGCATATCAATGGAGACTATCCCTTAAATATACCATACTTTCTACTCAAAAGCCTATCGAAGATGTCAAAAAGGGTAAAGTCACACCCTACCACTGCTAAAGGTAGCTTGTTCCATCAAGTTTTAATTAAGACTTTGGTCATTTTTGCTCTGAGTGAAGTACAAAAACCATGGAACTGGTTGATCCATTCCCTAAATATTGATCCATAGCCAAGCAAATAGAAAAGGGGCAAAGGGAAAAAGGCAACTACACAGAAACAAAGTATCACAGTGATGAAACTCCAGTCAAAGAAGAAATGTCTACAACCAGGGTGACAAGGACCAACAAAAGAAAGAAGCAGACTCAGCACATTCCTATTTATACCCCTGTAGATGACATTCAGGAAGAAGCCATGACCAGCAGAGGTAAGAGACCCAAACTTGATGCAAAGATCGAAATGTTTTCTGATGCAGACATAAAAATGGAAGAAGATTCAAATGAGGATTATAATATTAAAATCAGAGTCAAACATAAAAAGAAATCAACTAGTAAGAAAGGTACCACAGGTAAAAAACAAGAGAAGAAATCTGCACCTGTGTCTCAATACCCTAGGAGAAATTCAACTAGGGTTGCCAACAAATAAAGGCTAAAATCCAAAGCTATGTTTGACTCATCTATAAAAAAGGAAAATGTCATAGTCATAGAGGACCATTCTGATGACTCTAAAGCAAGTGTCAAAGAAAAGGCAGAAAGACCTCCATTACACAGGAAACCAACAGAAAGAGGTAAGAAGATTGCTCAATTTCTTGCAGGACCTGTAACAAGAGCTACTACCACATTATCAATAGTTGAAGCACTTGCTAAAGGTACCAGTAGGATTTCTAAAAACAAAGAAAGTAGCCCTGTAGACTCAGACCATATATCAAATATTCCAGAAGCCATGGACTCATCTATTTTAGATGATGATCATAGTTCAGGATTAGCTTCTAGATACCAAATTAAACTGAGAGAACCTAAGGTTTCCATAGATCTAAACAAGCCTGCACTTGTAGAAGAGTTTCCAGAATTCAAGATCAAGGTCAAAAGTTATAAAGAGAAGATTAGAGAATTTCAGAGAATGGTGAAGTAGTTGAAGAAGGAAAGGGATCAAGTAGAGAAATGGAGTTGCAGGCAGAAAGAAAGGATACAGGGGTTCAAGAAGAAGAAAAGGGAGCAAAAGGCATTGCTCAAAGATCTTAGAGAATCCAACTTCAAACTCTATTGGCACAACATTGTACTCACCTCTAAGTTGAAACAGAGGACTGCTAAAGCTAGCGTTGTTATTATATCATGATATCCCTATGAAGGATCTGGAACAGTTTGAAGTCTTGATATTTACCATGGAATGAGGGAATATTTACTTTTTTTTGGATTATGAAGATGATACTTTGAATACATGACTAAATCAAACCAATTCCCAATTTGTAGGATCGAATGTATTGTTGAAAGAATCATTTGGGATTAAGTTGTTGAGTTGATATCTATTTTTGTAATTTAAATGCTCATTTTGAGATAACCTCCCTAGAAGATAGATGTTGATCAGATCCTATCATTAATAGCACACTAGAAAATAGGATCTGAGCTACTTTTTGGATAGTTTAAGTAGACAGAAGAAAGACTCTGTGGAGGTCGAAAATTTGGATATTCAGGGACCTGTTTTGAAACTCCTTGTAAGACATTCCTATTCTATGTGACACTTAATGGCAAAGGCATATTGATGGTTAGACTTTCTCTTCTTCTTTGTTCTTTTTCTCTTTATACTTGAGATCATTTATCAAACTGCAATGCATTTTTTGCTTGATTATGAATTGATACAGTAAAGAATTTGTTGTTGTGATTATTTTCAAGCTTTGATTCCAGGCTAATGTTCTTATTTCTTAATGATATTTTGAGATAAGAATTTTATGTGAGGTTGAAAAATTGAAGACTTCATATTATCTTTTCCTTATTTGTCTAATTCATCTATGTGACTACCCTTTAACCAGTCAGTGGGATATCATTTGTCCTTATTATTAAATTCTTTTTTATCTTGAAACCTTGAACCAGTTTTCAACCACCTTTTCAAAAACCAAATCATAAAACCCCTCAAAATACTATTGCAATAACCTGATGATGCCCTAGCTTTCCTTCTCACAGTCAAGTGCAACTTTAGGGACTAACATCTTTTGGCATCGTTGTCGGGGAAGAAGAAATGAAGATATCTTCCCTAGGGAAATGACAAGATTAGATTCAAATCTTGATGGTGAACAAGATTTTGGACATTACATAAGACTGTGATTATTCACCTGGCGACTCCTCTGTGGTAATTATGGATCCTAAAAGAGAAGGGAAAGGACCTAAAACTCCTCCAACTTCTTCATCATCTACTAAGAGACTAGTAACCAGAAAAAATCCAGATCCACATCCTGTTGCAGCAGTTCCAGATCTTGAAAAGTTATTAAGAAAATCTAAAGTTATTTCTGGACAGTCCCCTCTCTCAAGGGGAAAATTACCTTCAAAAATTTCTCAAGGACAGTCCTCTGAAATTATCAAACCTCAACCAGATGAAGAAGTGATTCCTGAAAGTGAAATCAAACCTGACATTGAGCTTGCTACAATTTCCTTTCCTTCAACCATCTCAGAATTAAATCTAAATCAATGGAAGCTACTTGCTGAACTCATTAAAGAGGAACACTCAAATACTTTGTTTGTGGCTGAAGATTTGAGAGATCAGAGCAAATATATTAAAAGTGAACCATAAACACTCTCTTCATTTTTTGAATCTCTCTCCTCTGAAAAAATTAAACCATGTTATTCTTCTTTTGAAAATCCTTGTTTTCTTGGTCCATCATCTGACTCCAGTCCAGAAAAGAAACCCTTGTCTGTTGAAGATCAAGATTCATTATCAGTACAATTAAGTTTCCATACATAGGGGACAATTTCTCCTTCAACATTACCAATCTTTCTTACTCCTAAAACTCAAACACCAAAGATAGAAAATATGGTTGTGAACAGAATGGATGCAATTGTTGCAGCTAAATATGCCCCTTTGATCCTTCCACAAGTTCTATATGATTTTCCACCAAATGACTATATGAAATATTTTCCTAGATTCAATGGAGAAGGAGGAGCTACTGCCGAAGAGCATTTGAATTCCTTTTATAGTTTTGCAGACAATTTCAATGTAGAGCATGCAAATGTGTGGATGATATTATTTGTGCAGAGTTTAGATGGTGAAGCAAGAAAATGGTTCAGAAGTTTTCCACCTAATTCAATTGTTGATATTGAGGCCTTGGATGACACCTTTCTAAGACACTGGGGAGACAAGAAATACTACTTATACTGCATTACTAAATTTGGTGCTTTAAAAAGGAAACAAGGTGAATCAATATCTCATTTTACTAAAAGATTCAATAAAATGTACAGTAAAATTCCAGACGAAATTAAACCTTCAGAAACATCAGCTAAAATCACTTTTGCCAATGCTTTCGATGTTGAATTTTATTTGTTACTAATATAAATAAGGTATGCCACCCTTAACTAGATGCAATAAGTTTCTATTGAGGTAGAATCTAACATATTAGCAGCAGACAAATTGAAGTCCAGGGGTGATAGAGACAGAAAAAAGCAAAAAGACGAGTTGCCTTCCTCTTCTGATACAACATCTGACTCTAAGATGGATGAAATGGATAAGATCATAAAGACTTTGACATTTGAGATGGAAAGGTTGAAAATGGAGCAAAAACAGCCCAGTAAGCCCACGTAGGAGGGTGGATACAGAAATCAAAATCAGTTCAAGAGGCTAAACAATGCACCTCAAATCTTACCAAAAGAACAAAAAAATCAAGAAGACCAAAAAGGTTTTCCTCCTTTCCAGAATAATGAAGTAGATGAGGAGGAGGATGAAGATGATACAGAAGATGACCCTGTAGTAGATCTAAATGATTTTGAATCATCTCCGATGCATGTGACATAGAGATATTATGAAGATTCTTTGATTTTAAACCAGTTTGAAGAAAGAGATGTTGATGAGGTCATCCAGAAGAAACCTAAAAGGAAGAAATATAATCTTAGATATAGTTCAAATAAACCAAAAGTTGATACACATGTTTCTACAAAGAAGGCCAACACTCCAGTTCAAACAAGGATCAGTAAAGATAGTCCTGGGATTCAGATTGATCAACCATTGAAGCATCTTGTCAAGGTTAGTAGTATAGAGTTAAAGGAACTGGAAAAGAATGTTTCTTCTTTCAGCCTATAACATGAAATTAACAAAATCAAGATTTGTGTGCCTTTGCTAGAACTAATGAAAATAGATCCTTTTAGGAAGACTGATCTCAAGGCTCTAAAGTCTCATGCTCAGGTTACCTTTTTAGATACTGTCAATCTGGAAGATGAGAACCCTGATGTAACCATTGGACATCATATTGAAGACAGAACTGATACTTCTCCTCCATTCTACATATCACTAAATTTTCATGACAAGATATTGTATAACTGCCTAATGGATTATGGTGCCTTGCATAATGTCATGCCTAAGGTGGTGATGGATGAATTAGGGTTAGATATTACTAAACCTTACCATGATATATATTATTTTGACTCCAGGAAAGTCAAATGCCTGGGAGTGATCAAGGACATGGTTGTTACTCTTTCCCAATTACCTATGAAGAGTGTGGTGTTATATGTTATTGTGGCTAACATAACTTCAAAATTTGGAATGCTTCTATCAAGATCCTGGGCCAAAAAGGTAGGAGTCACTCTACAGATGGATCTTAGTTATGCCACCATACCTGTTTTTGGTGGGGAACATCGGATATTATACAGGGGAGTAAGACTAGCTTATTTGGTAAGTGATCATGAAAAACCTACTAATCATCTTATATATGTTGTAGAAGATGATCTTGGTTCCTTTATTTTTCATATCGGTGATCAGATGGCAGAAACATTAGTTAGGAAAACAACACCTATAGTTGGGGACAGTGCAAATAATTTTGTTAGGAAAATGTATTTTGATGGGGCTTGTTCTAGAGAAGGTTCTGGTGTTGGGATTGTCTTCATTTCCCCTACCCAAGAGGTCATTCCTATGTCATATAAACTTGAATTTGACACAACCAATAACATCAGTGAGTATGAAGCCTTGTTGTTAGGGTTGAAAGCTGCTAAAGATATGGGTATAGATAAGCTTTCTGCTTTTGGAGATTCATAACTTATTATTCACCAAATAAAGAACATATATCAAACCAAATGGAAAATGTTGAAACAATATAGGAATGAGGTGTGGGATTATGTGGATAATTTATTTTTGGCATTCAAAATTACTTTTGTGCATAATAATTTAAATCAGTATGATGACTCTTTGGCACTTGCAACTAGCAACTTTAAGACTCCAATGTTTCCTAATTTGAAATTTGAAGGTTGAGGTTAGACACAGACCATCAATAATAAACAATATAAAAAATTACCAAGTCTTTAAAGATGATGAGGAAATTCAAATATTCTTAAAGACTATTGAAGAATTTTCTAAAATTTCAATAGATCCAGGTAATGAAGATGATGAAGTAGAGGTACATGTTGTAGATGTTCTTCAAGACAATGTTGTTGGGAAAAAAATTATTGAATTAAAGACAAATCATTTGCCTAAAGGTTTGGTCATGTTAGCACTCTATAAATTGTGTCCAGCTGATAGACAAACGATAGAGGTAATTGTTTCAACCATCTTTAGAGCTGAGGCACTAGCCTGCTCAACTCAGAGACGGCTCTCTCGTGTCACTTGATTCTTCTTTGAAAATCAGTGGCTATATTTGGTTTGTTTTGGGGTTTTTATAAAGTTGCTGGCAAAGAAGGGGAGGGACACTATGGGATATGGAGTCAAAATTCTAAAAGTGAACGAAAACAATGCATCAGGTAATAGAATTCTCCAGAGGAAAAAGGATAAATGAGGTGATGAATCTGAGTTATTCTTAAATTTAAATAGAGTGTAGCAAGATAAAGGAAACAAATGACTGCATCAAAGCATTATCAAAATGAATTATGAATTAGTTAAGAAGAAACATACACAGTTTAAATTGCTCAAGCCAAGAGCATCAAATGATGAATTATGGGCCTTTAAATCTGCAATTTAAACAGAAGAAAATGCAAATGAAAGACAGGTCGCAGGAAATACATATGATTGAAGGAAACAAAGCTCATATCGCCACCCTTTAGAATCTTTTCAAGGAAACTTCAAAATCTTTTGCATTTATATTCAATTCATATTCAGAAAATTTACAAAATAGAGTCTTATACAACCAAAAGGTGCTCTTACACTTCTTCCAACATTAATTAATTCAAGTCTTTCAGTACTTATACAATCTGATAAAAAAACAACTGAAACCGAAATGTTTCATCTTCTATAACAGTTTCAACTGACAGTTTCGGTATACGAAACGATTTACAATAATTAGCAAAATGAAAACGTTTCAAAATCATGAAATATTTCTCTGACTACCCAACTTCCTCTGCGCCATTTGTCTCGCTCTAAGCTTCTACCGGATATGCAAAACTGGTGACATCTAGAGATCACTTGTTGGTTTCGGGTACTTTGCACTTTGTCTTACCCAACTGCACGATCTATTTCCATTGTGGATCAAAGGGGATTTCATAATCCATCATCTCTTTAATCAAAATTTCCAAGTCAATGCATGTAGCATAGGACATGGTTGGCATGTTGATCTTCATTGTTTTGAACTTATTTAAAATTTTGAAATCTGTAGCCAAATACTCTACCATACTCGGGCCTTTCAGACTTTCTTCCATATCTTCAAACTTTGAATGGTCCATTATGCATTTCATGAGGAGAGAGTGATAGTATTCTTAATTGTATAATGAGCCTTTACCATCCCAAAATGATGGAAGTCCTTTGGAAAACAATTGTTCAAAAGCGTCTCTAAACTCTTGTATGTTGTGCTCCATTTGCATAGCTTTGTTCTGGACCGATCTGAGTAATCTATGTTTGGCAATGATTCTCCTAGCTGAAATGATCAACACGGTCCTATCTTTCACACCGATGGTTTGAAGGTCAGCAGTGTTGGGCCTCAGAAATGTCACATTTATATCCTCTTTTCCCTTCACCATTCCTTACATTTCATCGTCCCATTAACCTTTTATCATACTATTTCCATAATGATACTTGAGTTTCTCCTTATTATTTTCCATTGTA
>JASDQU010102451.1:184602-198471 GCA_032191745.1 Picea mariana
AGAAAAATAACATATTTTCATTATATATCAAGGTTGGATGAGTTTGATGATGTGTGCAGGCATATGTGAAGATTTTAACAAAGTCAAATATTACCACCTAGCCTCAAATTCGAATTTCACATTCAAGCATATTCAAAGGAGAAGATCATGGAAGATTTGAATGGCATATCTTATCTAAGATATGTGAGAGATGTGTGGAGGATTTGAAGGGATCATATCTTCTAAAAATAGGAAAGTAGTTGAGAATGTTTGAGAGAATAGTGGATCTGTAATTATGACACTCTTCAAGACTCTCATGTATATAAGAGAGTGTTCTCTCTTCACGAGGGAGAATGTTATTCATAGGGGAGATTAGCTTGAAGAGTTAGAGATCATGTAATTCATAATTTAGTCTTGTAATGAGGAGAAGGGGATTCTTAGCTTTGTTATTCTTTCATGCTTTGTCATTTGACTCTTGTAATATAATTTGAGATTGATGTATTGTGTGAGCTCACATATGTCTTTTTTCATTCAACTCTTGACATGTTATATTTCTTTCCTAGATTAATTTCCTGCTTTCCTAGTTAGTCTTTCAAATGCTTTTCTAGACTAATTTCATTTCAGCAATTTAGATTAGATCACTTCTACTTCAGTCCTGCATATATAGTGTGTGTGATTTGTAAGCCTAAGAACCTCAGATTGACAAATTAAATAGTTGGGCAAGTACTACAATGGAATTAAATGACAATATTTCCGCCTAACATTTTGGCATCGTTGTTGGGGAAGCACGATGGATTGAAGTTTAGTTTGATTTTCTTGCAAGCGTAACTAGAGTGTGAATTTCAATTTCAGCAAGTTTGCTTGATTTTTGCAACTGTGAAGAGGTTTTCATGTGTTTCAGCAAGTATGATTTTCAGTTTTTTTATTTTTATTTGGGTGCTATAAGAACCCCTTTTGCAATATGATTTAACCATGAGTGTAAGCTTGGAACAACTCGCTCAGATCCTGGAGAAAGCTTGGGTTTCTTCTTCTCCGGAAGAGGAGATCTTGACAATAGCCCAGAGCTTAAATACTCCTCTAGAAACAAATGAGAAATCAAAATCTGAGGAACTTGAGGAGGACAATGAGGAGTTGCAGCAAGATTTGAGTGAAAAAGAACATGCCTATGAAAGCATTATCGAGCAATGGTTCCAGGTAAGTACTCAATTAGCTCCATTTTTTTAATTAGAAATTTTGTAGCAACTATATTCATTCACTCTTGAATATTTCTATTATTCATTTGAAAAATTACCATTGAACATATTCTTGTTACTATTGCGTGCTTGGCTCCACTAGAAATTTGCCTACACGTAACTAATTTCTAATTCCATTTAGCATAGAGTAGGTAGGTTCTATTTTTCATTTTTTCTTTTACCTAGAATAAGTATGCTCTCCTCCGTGCTTCGTGCGATCGTGAGGATCAGAAAATAGGAATGATTTTGATTTCAGGAATGAATGTTTTTGCGTCCATCCTTTGACCTGCAAATAAACACAATAAAAAAAAATTTAGATGAATAAAAACAAAACCAAAATTTTTCTATGCTGAAACAATGAAATTTTTTTTACATGCTGAGACAGTCGCTGAAACAGTGAAATTCTACATGCTGATACAGTAAAATGTTTACATGCTGCAATAATGATTATTTTTTTTACATGCTGAGACAGTCGTTGTTACAGCGAAATTTTAATTGTGTCTATATCATGCTAAAACTTTGGTTGAATTGCGTTTTCTATCCATGCTAAAACCTGCAACAAAACAAAAACAATAAAATGGACATTGTTAGCATAGGAAGTCACTCTTGGATTGCTTGCAGAAGCAGAGCCCAATGCCCATTAGTTTTTTATGTCATGGTTTGATAAATGGGATGATCAGATGGGTAGAGACTAGGGGAGATATCACTCAAACTCAGGGATTGGGTCTGGTACGTAAAGAACAAATGAGATCTTGATCTAACTTCAGTCAGGAAGTTGATTAAAGGATGAGCAGGTGGAAGACTTGGGAGAAGAGTGAACAAACTACCTCAGGCAACAGGCCTTTCAGCAGTCTATAGAGGAAAAACTCTGAATACAAGATCCTCTTGGTTTAGGGATTTGGGAAACTGAAGGGAAGACTTGAATGGATCCTCCAATTCCAAGTCATTCAGCGCTAAGAAATTAATAGAGATTGATTAGAACAACGTAATGATTACAGTGATCAAAATATCATCCTATAACAGTCACAACTCAATTGGATCCTCCAATTCCGAGCTACTCTAATACAAAGTAAACAAAGACATGGAAAGAACTGACATTCATAAGGCAAGAAGTCTCAAGAGTCCATGCATAACCAGTAAGCAGTGCTTCATTAAAGTTCTTACAACCGGGAGCCTAGCTCAACCATAGATACCTTACCAAAATACAAAGACCGAGTCTATATACTTAGAGAAAATTGCCTCACGGAGGCGTGTGCGGTCATCTGAAGCTTGGTGTCCCTTCAGCCAAATTCGGATGGATATTTCTCTGTCGAACGCCACCTTAACTGTGCATGGCTCCTGCAGGGGAAGTAGCTGAGCCATTAAATACCGATCTGGTGTGTGCAGACTTCTCTGGCTAGCCGAGGACTCGGCATGACCTTTTTTCTCTGGAGACATGGGTACATAGAACCCCCCTCGGGAAGACCGCCAGCCAGGCTCTCCATATCTTGCACTTAATGCACAAAGAGAGGTTTCACCCACCTCTTCCCTACCTTCATTTACTTTTAGGCAGAAACCAGTCTTGAGATCAGATCAATGGTGCCCGAAGAACACGATGAACCTTTCGGCGACTGGGCCCGATGCCTTTGGCCCCCTTTGCGAAGATTTTTCATTTCCCAGGCGACCACGGGCTGTGACCTTGTGGCTACCTTTAAAGGTTCTTTCAGCCTTTCTCTAGTCGGAAATATCAGCTTCTATGAATGGGAGGTCCCGAGTTTCCCGAAAATCTGATTCCCGATATGCCGACTAGATGCCACCTATCCCAAGTGGATGGACGGTCGAGAATGTTCTGTAATATTGCAGGCCTGACTTTTGGGTGCCTTTGATGCTTTCAGGGTTTGGGGCCTCGAGATATGGGGTCCTATCGGCATTTCCGGGTTCAGGGTTTCGAAATGTGAAATAGCGAGGAGTGTTTACCCCTCGAACTCCTGAATTCCGACATGATACAGATGCGTGCCACGCGTCCTTCAGACAGACAGCCCAAATAGTATCCGCTTAATATAAAAGGGGTTGTCCCCCCTTCGCAAGATCGCTTGATAAGACCTGGGGCTAAGACCGTCGGCACGGCACCAAAGGTGCTTTCGGCATTTCATCGATTGGCGATTTCCACTGCAATGATTGGGCAGCTCCTTGACTCCCGAATATCTGATTCCTGATACGCCGACTGGCTGCCACCTATCCCAATCGGATCGGATGATTGAGAATGTTCCTGAACTATGGGCGCTACCCTTCGTGCTAAATCCCGGGCAATTTGACAACACTGAAAACCCAATGGCTGTTGATTTGTTTTATGGCTGAATCTCGGCTGCCGATAGCAAAAATTTGCCCGCTCACTTGACTCGCTACTGGAAAAACAAGGATTCTCTCGTGCTACGCTTAGCGCTTCCCGCGCAACCAACAGGTCTGGGTGCTCTCGAGCCCAGGACAATAATTATCGCTAAAATTAGGCTCCATGGGGGATAGAGTCGTCCCTGTGATTCTCTAAGAACTCATTCCGCAGCTTCAGTGCCTTGTTGTTGGGCTATGGAGTCAAGCTCAAAACATCCTGCTGCTGAAAATACAGGCTGAAAAATAAAAGCAACATAATAAAGATACATGCTCAAAGGAGCTTATTTATATACAATCTTATACTAATAAAACACTTTAGATGGGGCTAGGTGAACACAAACTTCCACTATATCCATTCAAGCAACTTCCTGAACGAAAGTTCCTTCCTTCTGTCGATGATCATCAGCAGATGGTGTAACCGTGACAGCAAAACTATTACACTTTTCAACTCCTCCTTACAGGCTAGAGTTGAGATGAAATAGAGTGGCTCCAAGGCATAGGGGAAATGCCACTCCATGTACTTGCTGACAGGGTCATAGAATGAGTGGCCAATCCCAGAAAACTGGCGACAAACAGCCGCCTCTACTACACAGCTGTTCACCTGTGGCTGAATATCTCTAATAAGCACAGGTTAGTGGTGGAAAACTGATGTAGGCTCGTTGCTCTCGGGTGGTGGCTGCTCGTTGACTGGCTCTGGACAGGAAATATTCTGCTCCTCTGGTTCGGTCTCCCCCAGGTCTGATTCTTATTCATCATAAATAGGGACCATGGGGTGGTTCTGTTTGGTGACTGGCTCTTCAGTATCTCTATAGTGATCAAAAGTAGGATAAGCTTGCTACTCATCATCACTATAATATATATCAAAAAGGGAGTGTCCTTCATTGATATGATCATCCTCCAGAACAGTGATCCCGTCAAAAATTTATGTTTTAGGGATAGTGGGACCTGTTGGTTCTGGCTGCTGCTCACACGTAATCTTTTTCTCTTTAATCTCAGGTAAACATATATCATGAGAAACCCCCTGGAGAAAAAGAGAGGAAACCTCTTCCACAATAATCTCTTCTTTACAAATGGGAAGGTATCCGTCCTCAGAAGAAGGGTTGCTAGGAATATTTTCTTCAACCTGACATTTAGGTGAGCCATCTACCATTGACCACATCTGCTCTATAAACTCATAATCTCCGCAAAAGGCATGTTGATATTTATGAACACCTAAAAGAACAGACGCATCTGATATGATTTCAGATGCTTCCGTTCTCGAGCTAATACCACTAATATCATTCAACACCTCTATACTTTCACGGCAGATGCTTTCCTCCACAGTAAAGGCCTCATCATGGACATGATCTTCAGGGCCAGCAGAGGCTTCATGAAGCAAAGAAAACTCCTCACAATATCTTTCAAACAAACAATCAGTTGGATAGTAGTCTTTACAAAATGAATTGAAAGCTATATGAAACCTGTTAAAGAGTGGATGCTCGTAGCGGGAAGAGATCGACACCACTCAAGAGCATCTCCCTTCAATGAATACCTGAAGAGCTTAATTTGGACATCCTCATGCGTGATATTGTGTTGGTGAATAGCTTCATGGAAGTCCAGTAAATGCTCAGCTGGTTCCTCCCAACTTGTTGCATGAAATTCAGGGAGGAAATCTTCCCAGATGTCTCTATCAGGAAGTGCATTAGGAAAACCAACTATCTGGGAAAAGTCACAGAAAGCAAACCTTTGAGCCAGAATTTTCTCCATATCGAACCAGTGGAGTCGTCGATCGATCCTTGAATCATGGAGTCGCTAGGTGAAAGATGCGCAGCTTCAAATGTGCCTGGTCCTTGTTCACCATCAAAGGCCAGATATTAACGTTGTCGTTACCCCAGGAAGCTTCTCAGGCTGAGAAAGCAGCCGCTGAAACCTTCTCGAGAAAGATCCTTCAGGTCATCTTTCAGGTGTGCTAATAGTAGCCACAGCTGAAACAGTGAAGTGGAAACAATGGAGTCGCCACAGTGGAGTCACTAGGTGCACAGTAGCAATCTTGAAGGGCTCTAATGTCTGATGCACCTTCAGAATCAGAGGCTCAATGTCGTTCTGCCCAGGGAAAATCTTCAACTTCGTCCCCGGCAACAGCGCCAGAAATGTTAGCGTCGGAAGTCACTCCTGGATTGCTTGCAGGAGCAGAGCCCAACGCCCATCAGTTTTTTATGTCACGATTTGATAAATGGGATGATCATATGGGTAGAGACTCGGGGAGATATCACTCAAACTAAGGGACTGGGTCTGGTACGTAAGGAACAAATGAGGTCTTGATATAACTTCAGTCAGGAAGTCGATTAAAGGATGAGCAGGTGGAAGACTTGGGAGAAGAGTGAACAAACTACCTCAGACAATAGTCCTTTCAGCAGTCTGTAGAGGGAAAACTATGAATACAAGATCCTCTTGGTTCAGGGCTTTGGGAAACTGAAGGGAAGACTTGACTAGATCCTCCAATTCCAAGTCATTCAGCGCTGAGAAATTAATAGAGACCGATTAGAACAACGTAACGATTACAGTGATCAAAATATCATCCTATAACAGTCACAACTCGACTGGATCCTCTAATTCTGAGCTACTCTAATACAGAGTAAACAAAGACATGGAAAGAACTAACATTCATAAGGCAAGAAGTCTCAAGAGTCCATGCATAACTAGTAAACAGTGCTTCATTAAAGTTTTTACAATCAGGAGCCTAGCTCAACCATCGATACCTTACCAAAATACAAAGACTGAGTCTATATACTCAGATAAAATTTCCTCACGGAGGCGTGTGCGGTCATCTGAAGCTTGGTGTCCCTTCAGCCAAATTCGGATGGATATTTCTCTATCGAACACCACCTTAACTGCGCATGGCTCTTGCAGGGGAAGTAGCTGAGCCATTAAATACCGATCTGGCGTGTACAAATTTCTCTGGCTGGCCGAGGACTCGGCATGACCTTTTTTCTTTGGAGACATGGATACACAGAACCCCCCTCGGGAAGACAGCTGGCCAGGCTCTCCATATCTTGCACTTAATGCATGAAGACAGGTTTCACCCACCTCTTCCTTACCTTCATTTAATTTTAGGTGGAAACCAGTCTTGAGATCGGATTAATGACGCCCAGAGAACGCGATGAACCTTTCGGTGACTGGGCCCGATGCCTTTGGCCCCCTTTGCGCAGATTTTTCATTTCCCAGGTGACCACGAGCTCTGACGTTGCAGCTACATTTAAAGGTGCTTTTGGCCTTTTGCTAGTCGGCAATCTCAGCTGCTATGAATGGGAGGTCCCAAGTTTCCTGAAACTCCGATACCCGATATGCCGACCGGATGCTACCTGTCCCAAGTGGATTGACCATCGAGAATGTTCCGTAATACTGTGGGCCTGACTTTTGGGCGCCTTCGATGATTTCGGGGTTTGGGGCCTCGAGATATGGGGTCCTATCAGCATTTCGGGGTTCGGGGTTTCGAAATGTGAAATAGCGAGGAGCGCTTACCCCTCGAACTCCCAAATGTTGACATGATACGGATGTGTGTCACGCGTCCTTCAGACGGATGACCCAGATAGTATCCTCTTAATATAAAAGGGGTTTTCCCCCCTTCGCAGGCTCGCTTGATAAGACCTGGGGCTAATACCGTAGGCTCGGCACCAAAGGCGCTTTCGGCGTTTCCCCGATCGGTGATTTCCACTGGAATGATCAGGCAGCTCCTTGACTCCCGAATATCCGATTCCCAATATGCCAACTGACTGCCACCTGTCCCAATTAGATCGGACAATCGAGAATGTTCCTGAACTATGGGTGCTTCCCTTCATGCTAAATCTCAGGCAATTTGACAACACCAAAAACCTGATGACTGTTGATTTTCTTTATGGCTGGATCTCGGCTACCGACAACAAAAATTTTCCCGCTCGCTTGACTCACTACTGGAAAAACAGGGATTCTCCCATGCTGCGCTTAGCGCTTCCTGCGCAACCAGCAGGTCTGGGTGCTCTCGAGCCCAGGACAAGAATTATCGCTAACAGACATGACATGAGTATTAATAATATGATGCCCCAAAACGATTGCACTGAGAACGCATTACTAAGATGAGAAATCTTAAGAGTGCATTTATCCTTCGATCTGTTTCTCTCCTTCGCCCTGCACTATTGTTGAATTATTTTTCGGTCCAAACTATCTCTAGAACTTTTGATTAAAGTTTCACTACCCACGCCACACCTGCAATAGCCATGCTCTATTGCCTAGTCTTCGAAATTGCCAGAAAACATAATTTACAGAAATGCGTAACTGTTAAACACATGATTTTAAAACGCATCTTTTGAGCAAACCAAGGCGAATTAGAAAAAAATAAAACATGGTTTTTCTCGACAACGGAGGCAGTTAGGTAACTCATGCGTGATTTTTGGGATTTCTATTGAAGGAAAATCTCCCTGCGGACAGGTAGATCTCCTCTTGAGAGCTAAACTCTTAACTCTTAAGACAGAAGATGCTTATCATGGACACTGACTTCCTTTTAGATCTAGATAAACTAATGTGTGAGGAGGAAGAAGAAAAGAAGTACCTTTTACCAGTGTTTGTCCCTGCATGGTCCGAGTTGAGCTCCAATCTTACGCTCCTCGATAAGCCCTGTAGACAAACAAAAGTACAAACAACATCCTACTCTACTGAGATTAGCTCGAAATAGACCTATTTATTAGAGACAAATTCATGTGAGATCAAACACAGATTTGAAAGAAATAGTCCAAGCATATTATATTAAAGAGAACAACAATGAAGAATGCTTACAGCCATAGATGTGAGTGTAGCAGCTTCGTCAAGCCTTCCTCGTCCGAACCCTTGCTCAAACAGTCCACACATCGAATGTTGATGTTCCGAAAGACACCTTCTTCATGATATCATAGGTTGGATGCTTCACAATACTTTTTCCCATTTTCACCATGAGAAGGCCTGTTTAAATAGGCTTGGAGAGGCCCAACCACTTGAGATATCTTTGGAGTAAGTTGAGGATTTTCCTCCTTTAGTTATGGATCTACCTTAATATCATGGCTTGATCAAGGATTCAAAGCCAACCACCTTCAGATATTGAGGGGATCCTTCCCTCAATCTTCTCAACAAACCAAAATTCGCCCGGAATAGGTAGCGCTCCTCCAAAAATGACATTAGAGCGTTATAGCACTCCTTGAAAGAAGAACACAAGCGCTAGTGTTATAACGCTCCCCCAAAAGGGTGGACAGAGTGTTATAGCACCCCATGACAGTGTATAAGGGATCCCTCCTCTCTGAAACTCATTTTTTAGTGGTTCTCTCAATGGTAACAAGGTTTATATACTCAGTTAACCCATTCCTCTTCTTCCAAATCAATTGCTTGAGGTGTTTCAAGTGTCCTTCCGATGTCATTATAGGAACGACATAGACATTATGGCAGTATGATTTTTCTGACACTTACGACACTTGTGACCAAAATGAGACACTTGTAATGATGACACTTGCGACACTATCGAAGTGAGTAATTTTGAAGTGTAACAGATTGCCTCCCAAAGTATGAAGTTAGAAGATGAGAACTAATAACTGAAATACTTTGCAGACTTTCAAGCAAGGGTGTGGGCTCAGAGAACTTGACAGAAGCTGCACACAACCATCAAACAAATGTTAAGACATGCTTCAAACCCATGGCAGGCATACCTATGCTTGAGTGATAGAGATTTGCAAGATATGGCCGCCATAAAATACACTACAGATCCATAATTATATTGACAAAATGGTATAGCCACTGAAGATACATTGTGGATCTATACTCCCATGACCTGAACTGATCGTAGCCACGAAGAATACATAGTGGATCTATAATATGACAAGACATAGCCACGACCAATACAAAGTGGATCTATGTGACAGTATATGTTTCATTGTTCAAGAGAAACTCCGTCACAACCTGGGCAAAGTACATATAAGAGTGATCACTCAACCCAGGGTCTTCTTACCGATCCCGATGTAGTACGAATCTAACCATGTGAATAGATGTCCTTATGTCGAACATGGCAGAAACCACTTGATTACTGGTCAATGATGTAAACCATTAACAAGCGCGAGGGAGATCACCATTGATGTCAATGATTCCAAAGGTACTTCTAGTACATTCCAACGAATGTGAATGGATGAGATGAAGTCAAACATCCGTGGAATCATTCGATCAGAGGTCAATTATGTAAGCCCACTGTTGAATGTGAGGAGGCCTACCATTGAGGCATGCAGGTCCCAAAGTACTAATTGGTTTCTAAGTCTAGTTCCTGGATAATGTGTTGAAGTCGACAGGAATAGACTCGTCGAAGGAGGGCCTTGATGTATCCGCCATCAACAACAGGAAACAGACATAGAGATATAATTGGTAGATCAAATGAACATGGACTGACATGGGTATTGAAACAAGATATTTGTGATGGCTGACTCTCAAGGCAGATACTTCCCTTAAACACTGAGGCATGACAGCAGAAACATGACATGGACCAAAACTTGATGATGTTGTGGATGTTGTGACTTACGTCGGGTGACCTAAAGGAGTAAAAGAAACACAAAGGATTGGCTCAGTGTAGAGGTTCAGTGGATTAAAATGCGTGCAAATACAAGGTGTCGTGTTCAAGGGAGACTCTAAGAGTTACTGGTAATGTTTCCAAAAAACTGCTTGGCTTACTTCTTTCAATTTTTTCCCCCATCCAGATAGACGAGTACCTCTTTTTAATTTAACAAGCTCGAGGAGGGTAACACATGCTTGATATAACTTACCTTTGGTAAGTCCCTCTTCCTTTTTTTAATGAACTGGAAGAAGTAAGGGTTCGGTCCCATATGGGCCTGTCGATGTTTGTTTAACAAGTCCAAAGATAGAAAACTCGAAGGTTTTTCATGATTATAGAGTCTGGAAAAACACTTAAAAGAGAACTTTCTGAGTTTCTTTTTCGTAAAGTAGTCTGATGAGACTGAAAAAGAGATAAATTATCACTCAACAGACATTTTCTTCAAATACTTTAATGAGCATGAAGAGAATAAGGTCACTCGGCAATCTTTTCATGTTTCGAGAGTATGAAAAGAACTTAAAGATGACTCCAATGATGTCCTTTTTCGTGTATCCATACAGGTCCGAAAAAGAGATAAAAGTTTACCCGGATGCATTCTCATGTATTTACGAGCACGAGAAAGAAAAAAGACTAAGCTCGGTATGCCTCCAGCTTGAAAGCTAGTGGTTTGACTCCATAATGATCATCAAAGGCTGGAGACATGCCCCCCAAGCTTCAATTCATTCACCGACTTTGAGTTTGTCACCAATTTCTCTACTAGATGAGAAAAAGGAGAAGGGTGGATGAAAAGAAGGTTCAAGAGAGGTGACTATTTCATTTTCTAATGAGCTTGACACAAGAAAAGAACTATGCTCAGGGCCTCTATTTCATTTTTTAATGAGCTTTCCATAGAGAAGAGAAACTATGCTCATGACCTCTGTTTCATTTTTTAATGAGCTTGCTACAAAGAGGAAAAACTATTCTCGGGACCTCTATTTCATTTTTTAACGAGATTTCTACAGAGAGGAAAAAATATCCTTGAGGTTTCTTCTTGATCATGGCTTCTGAGAGGATAACGCTCTGGAAGGATACCATGTCTTGGGACAAAACTTGATCATGGCTTCCAAGATATCTTCATTGGATGGAAGATAATCACTCTAGAAGGAACACATGTCGAGGGCCATGACAGGGGTAAGGAGATCAGGCTCCAATAGCCCTATCGAAGAAATCACCATGTCAACTACCAGATCCAAATCATCGAAAGTTGAAATCATGGGAGATGATGGAAAATCAACACCAGGAGGGGAGATAGAGTGTATATCTTCCCGAATTTCTTCACGAGGGGGAAGAAAAGAGGATCCGTGACGCTTATTATCCCAAGGTAACTTGTTACTGCGAAGCATTTCTGGAATAGATTCATCGGAAGGAAAAGTTGGGGAAATGTAGTTGATCGCAGACGACAAGGAACTCAACCGTGATTGCATCGAGGAAACGTCATGCGCCAATAGATGTTGGTCATCTGACGAGGGAGAAACAGATTGGATAGAAACGTATGATGTTTTGGCTGGACTAAGTGGCACGATGTCACCTAGTGCATCGAATTCCAACGAACGAGGTACAATCCAAGGGTCAAATGATTCCAAAGATTGATAAACCATGGTTGAAATCATATCGATAGTGGCAATATGATGTGTAGTTGGTGGAAGTGGTGTAGGGAAGGTACCCATGAAGCTAGAATATTTCAGTAAGCCAACACCAACGCTTTCATACGTGATCTTGTGGTCTCCCAAGAAAGGAATATTGCTGGTAGTGGGAGCGCAAGCATCGGTCGTACAGAAATACAACTAATCAACAGTGATAATTTTTCCTTGATGAGGAAATTGTACACATCGAAAGACTGATGAGGCAACGGCAGTCATAGCATAAAACCAACTTCTTCCAAGTAACAGTTTGTAATCGAGGGGAGAATCGACCACCTCGACATCGACAGTAACAGTTTTGCCACCCAATTGGATGGGCAGAGACTGTAAAAGCTCATGGGGATGAAAACCTCACCCATTGAAGGCACATAGCATCATTGGGGATTTGTTGAGTGCTGGTGATTTTAAACATTTCCAACATGCGAAAGACATGACACAAGTCGAGGCTCCCTCATCCAAAATAGTTCGGTGTATTTGTTGGTTGTGAACAACAACATCAACTTGGAAATCAAGTTTGTGGGAGAGTTGAGACGCATGATTGTCCAGGTTAAAAATGATATGGTTGGACGACTTAGGATCAATAGCACCAAGAGCAGCCAAGAGCGTTCTACGTTGACTGGGACAGTGCTATAGAACTTCTAACGCAGACATAGCACACGGTGCTTGAGCCAAATCTTCAACAATGTTGTAGTTATGGGTGGCACATGAACTAGGATTAAAGGCAGCTTTACATATAGTTCTCTTAGGAGGGCGTAAGATAGAGTCGAATGTAGGTTTCTCAATCTAAAGTGGTCTAGATGGAGGATTAACCGATGGAGGACTAACGGAGGATGATGATGGATCCGGTAAAGTACCGATACCGTTAATGTCTTTTCCTTTATCAGGGTTACCTGGTGTGTCGTATGCCTTAGATTGAGTGGTCAAATTAATCCCATTAAACATATAAATATGTGCACTTGACAAGGCCTCATCCTTAGGATGGCTAGAACTACCCACAGAAGAGGGGATTTCAGCAACCATGGATTGTTGTTGTGGAAAAGGATGAGTAATAACAACGGGTTGTGACTTTCCTTGGAAAATTTTGGCCACTTCATTGTGAAGTGGACAGTCTCGAGTGTAGTGATTGTCACCACAAATGATACACGAGAATTTCAGTTTCCGTTGTGTTTACTTTTCGGTAGCAGGTGTTTGATTTTTTGGTTGTTCATCGTTATTTTTTTATTTATTCTTTGTCTTCTTCTTACCTCCGAATTGTTGTGAAGGGGCAGATTGAACTACATTCACCTCAGAGATCTCAGTTTGGGGGGAGGTAGAGGAGAGTGTGAGCGATTGGGAAATAGATTGAGTTTTGACGGAACCGATAACACCATTCGCATGAGATGAGGATGACGGTTTAGATGGATCGGTATTAGCTCGAGAAGCATTCGGAAGCAAATCATACAAAGTACCAAATTGGGAATAAACCAAATCTAAATACTGAGCCCGAGCGATGGCTTTTTCCTCTATGACTACACCACCCATAGCGACATTGCGAGCGATCGAGGGTAACAATGATTTAGTAAACCATTCCACCAATAGTATGTCAAGAATGATTTCCTTGATCATCCTTCGTCGTCGCCTCCACTCATGAATATGGTCAGAGATATGCATAGAGTTAGTTTGACAAAGGGAGGTCAAGAGTTTAGTACCCGTCTCGTAGTGAATAAGCAGTTGAAAGTGTGTGAGGAAAGACATGGCAAGGGAATTGAAATCGTGGAAAGAAGCACGTGGTAACTCGATATACCACTTTGTTGCCGAACCGATAAGTGTTCACTGGAAAATATGCAAATGTACAGAATCATCCATGAGGGAGTTTGATGAACACCAAAAATGGAAAGTCATCACATGGTTGTTTGGATCTTCACCAGATTTTCTGTCAAATTTTGGAATATCAGAAGGAAGTTTAGTTGGAATGACTGGCCAAACCAGTGAATGAAAAATAGGATCATTAGTTAACTGAGACAAGTCTGGGAGATCCAGAGTCGCAAGGAAAGGTAGTTGT
>JASDQU010102451.1:225037-243143 GCA_032191745.1 Picea mariana
AAAAAAAAAAAAAAAAAAAAAAAAAAAACACTTCAGTTCAAAACGATAATGAAAATTTTGGGATGAAATGTTTTATTACATCATGGGTTGTGGTATGATATTTGGATGAATTTCTAATGATCGACGTGAAATTAACCCAAATTATGCTTGGTTATGCATTGATTTGTTAAGTTAAATTGAGTTCCTTACTAAGAAATAATGGCAGTGAGTGTAAGTGACTCAAAGAATTATTATCTACCACCACCTTATGTTAAGATGAATTTGCAATTTAATCAAAATTTCAAGAAGAAATGCATACTCGATGTAACATCTACAATGTTCACTTAATGAGAATTTTCCCCTATTACTTAATGGAAACCAATATACAAGTTGAATGATAAATGGTAGGAATGTTCATCCCACTACTGAACTTCTTTCATAGTAAGAGGAAGGAACTTGAAAAGTGCTAATGATGCAGCTAGAAAGGGCTAGAGGCTAGAGTCGGTAAGTATCATGTAGGTATAAAGGATATAAAGTTGAGACAAGTAATTGTAGAGTGTGGAATGGACTCTAATAAGAAATTTATTCTTGATCTAGAGATGCTCACTAAAGTAGGGTAGGCATGGTGCCCTTCGAAGCATGTATGCACTTTGTAATGTCCCGTTTTGACTTAGACATCTAGAATTACTTATGGCCTAGTCGTATCTTGATTTACTTATTATCTGTGGAACACTATCAACTTTATGCTTTATATTTTGGACATATGGACCTATATGAATGTAAATACTATATATGTTTATCATTACGCGATTTATGGTGGATATTATGCGACCTAATTCTAGCTTGAAAATTTGAATTTAGAAGATATTGGTAGGTGGATACCAAGTTAATGATATGGGTAAATGTAATTACATGTTAATAAAGTATGAATACACATGAGTTTGTGTTTTAAACTAACTTGCAGATTAATGGGCTATGTAATAGCCAAAGAAAGATGATAATAAATGGTTGATTTCATGAACATCGACCGGGAAGCAATATGGTATGAATCATTGTATGTTAAATTATGTTGGTTCAAATGCATTGCTATGATATGTGGGCAAGTGCATGTTTTTCAGGTAGCATGACTTCCTGAAACTAAATATACGATGACAAAATTCCTAGAAACACAGTGCCACTGTTGGTCCATGATAAGGTGTTGACCCTAGTTCTATTAGGAGGGGTGGAGGCATTTAACACCATGTATCCTTTGAAACCTGGAGTCATGGGAGGATGATATTAGGTCATGCCTCCCTCGACATGTGATGATGAATGTTAGTTGCCTATTGGGGAAGCTTGGTCAATGTAGTTGACACTTCCACTTACAGGTTTTATCCGAAGTTAGGTCAATATAGTTGATGCTCCATAATAGTCTAGTAGAGGAAGGATAGGGATGGAAGATGGAAGTAGGTTAGGGAGGCATGATGTTATAAGTAGTTGAGAGTGTGTGGGGTTTTAATCTTATAGAGGAAGTGTCTGATTTTCTCTTTGTTCCTTTAAAAAAAATGCCTAACTGAATTACAATTATCTAGTTAAATATTGCTTTGTGCCAGATTATTATAATTGAAGGGTTCTGCTAATATTGTAAATGGTTGATTTATTCATTATGAAGTTAATTTAATTGTTGATTGGATTGGAAGAATACATGAATTGTATTAGATGTGTTAATTATTGTCATTAGTACATGTATGAGTTATGTATGTGTCAGCTACACATACATGCCTTGCTCATGTACACTAGTATTTATGATTGTATTAATGATGTTGCTTATATGATCTAGATATATGAACCATGTTATTATTATCCTTGTATGCTGAATTACTATAACTTCGGGACAAAGTTTCTTGAAGGAAGGGTGTATGTAACACCGCAAATGGATTAATTAACAATTACAATTAAGGTCATTAATGTAATAAAGTTAATTAAATAATTGAAATCATTAATTTAAATAAGTCAAGTAGATTATTTAACTAATTAGATTTTATCATTTTTATTTTTATTTTTATTTTTTGATTAAATTATGTAACAATGAATAAATAGATTATTTATTGTATTGTGTGTGATGGGCAAGTTGGATGATATAAGGGTAGATAGGAATTTATGAGGGAGGGGAAGGAAGTCAAGAGGAACAAGTTATGTTAGAGGAGAGAGTGTTGAGGAAGGATGGGGGAAAAAGGGGGGATTTTTGTTTGGAAAGAAGAGGAGGAGGAGAGAAAGGGGCAGAAAACCTTGGAGTAAGAATTTGATTTGGGAAATTTTGGATGCATACAAAATTGGTTGGTTGCTGGGAATTTTGGGCTCGAGGGTCAGGAAACTGCAAGGATTCCTAGAGCTAGGGAGCCAGAGAAGCTCTGTTCCTAGCTCGTTGGGAGGAAAAGATTAAGTTTTTAGGTAGTTTCAAGCAGTTTTTAGGCAGTTCAAGCAGTTAGCAACAACAAGAAATAAGGGGACAAACTTCTTCTTCAAGAGGTATTTTACTAGTTTACAATTTTGTTCTAAATGAAAGTTATGATATGTATCTATATATTGAAAATGTGTAATGTGTTTTGTGACTACTTTGGATGGTATAATTCAATAATTTGATATTTAACTGATTAATTTGCTAAAACTTCAACATAAATCAGATTTGTTGTAATGATATAAATTAGATGTCAAGGAAAAAAAATACAACATAAACTTGTTCATAAGGAATCTTTCAAGAAAAGAAAAGTAATTTAGATTACAAATTTATGGTCTAGCTTTGAATCCCTAGTGAAGCGCTTTACAATCGACAACTCGTTAGAGTGACCTAGGCTAGGCCCAGAATCAAATGTCGTCTAAATGCAACCATATTTGATTGCCAACCCTAAATTATCAAGGAACTCAATGACAATCTATATATGCTACATAATATCATGTATATTTGTGTATGTATTTCTCTTTTTCTCGATGAGGAGTAGAAGGTTACATAAAGAAACATCAAAATCTCAAGCCAATATTCCAGAGACTCTTATTGACTGTTGGTAGTCCACCTGGCTTTACATTTTCCCTTTGCTCTAGAGATCTTCACAAACGTGTTGGTTGTGTTTTTGGTCCAAAAGAAATTGGAAGAGTGGGAGTGGTTAGCATTTATGACCTTCGTACTTAAAATTTGCAACCATGTCATTGGAATGAAAGACTAAAAGTTTTTCATTCAACAATTGTCATTGTTGTAGTATTCCTGTTAAGAACCCATTTTATCATATTTTCTTTGTTATATGCCTACAACATATAGGTGAGCATTTGAACATATATTGTCTTTTGGAGCCCACACCAATGAGTTTAGAGAGTTTGATCTTACATTATTTCATTATAACAAATAATGCCAATCTCTATTTCAATACTGACAAGCCTATCAAGAATGAATTGGATTAGTGACCAAACAAGTTTGAAAGAAAAGAGTAAGGGTTAGTAAATCACGTAATTCGTCCTTCTTGCTACTCCACAGTTTCGTGTAGCTGATTTTGCTCAGTTTTGAGAAGTTGCAAAGGTATATCCTCTTTTCTTTCATTTTTCTGATTATACTGATTAATAATGCATATTTATTAATAACAGATTTCTCACACATGAGATTGATCCAAGAGTTTTAAAATGGTGCTCTAGTAGAATCTGTATCTGTAACACTTTAATTATTTTATATTTATAATTTATGCTTGATTAGACATATTTAACTTGTGTTACTTATTGTGCGTGGATGTGGTTACAGAGCTTAAAATTTAGCACTACTAGTATTTTTGTGTGTTTATCCAAAATTAGATAAATTGATATCCAAGAAATGAATATTTAATAAGTCCTTTCATTGTAATACTCGAAACATTTAGATTTTGGTTCATGTCCAACTAATAGTCACAAGCAAGTGAAAGTGAGGAAAATATTGAATACCCAAACATCCTTACCATTGACCGTGTATAAGGGTGGCCACATATATTGTTGAATTTTCACTATGCTAGGCTCAAGCATGAGGTTTATTTCATTTAGCATGTACTTGAACCATACAAAAATGCAACTACACCATACACAACTACTGCAATAATAAAGATCACAAGAATTACCATGCACAAGAACACAAGAAATATTCTGGGAAACCCTTCTACTCAAGGGAAGAAAACCCAACAATCCTTTGCTATATTCTCAAGAGAAGATTCCCCAACCATAAAACCCTAATGCACACAAGAGGGTGCTCTACAACCTTGAAACTAGCGCCCAAGAGAGGTGCGTACTTCAGCCTTAAATTCACTTGTTGAAATTCCAAAATGTCAAGTGTGAGTGTGTTTCCTCAATGGGGAAATCACATTTATTTATACAATCCCAGACACAACAATAGGTGTGTCTATTGGCACATCAGGGCCGAACTCAATAACTCATAAATATAATTATTTATTACAATAAACATTAATTATATTTCACATATGGTGGGGCCGACTTGTACCCTTTACATCACAATTAGGGTTATAAGTAAATCTTACACTTAGACAATATATCAAGGGATCCACATGTCCACTAGTGCTCAACCACTAGGGACACATCCACCTGTGCTCAACCATAGGGACATCATACTCAACATATCTCTATCTCAACTGAGTCCACGAGAGAATCATATGGAGTACCACATCGACTCAACTCTCACACAGAGAAGAACGATACACCCATCACATGGGCACACCCAACCACTGGGGGACGACTCAATTCTCACACAGATGAGAAAAATGCACCCCATCACATGGGCATGCCCAACACTAGGCTCTCTCACGGGTTGACTCAACTCAGTCACAGAGGAGAACGTATCCTGGAGAATGTCTCACGAAGCTGCAATCATC
Source organism: Picea mariana (assembly GCA_032191745.1). Lineage (NCBI taxonomy): Eukaryota > Viridiplantae > Streptophyta > Pinopsida > Pinales > Pinaceae > Picea > Picea mariana. The sequence continues at coordinate 229,891 of JASDQU010102451.1, forward strand.
AACATATATTACATAAACTCCAACATCTTCCACTTTCATCACACAAGTTATCAAGGAGATTCACATATTCACATCCTATATGCTACAATACTTAATACTAGCATTGATCCGGTTTTATGAGCGGAATGAACTAACTAACAAAATGAATACAATAACACAGAGATATATAGAACAACAACAAATATAAGGTGAACAATATCTTTGATTGAATAAATGAAATAGGTTGAAACTGTAAAACTGCAGAACTGAAAACAACTTGCTCAAATGGTGGTAGCTATCTCTGAGAAGGGATATGGATTCTACGCGCATCCTTCTGAGCATAATGATTACAATGAGGCTCCAGAGGCCTTTTTAACATTACTCATGAATGCCAAAACCCTAGACATCCAAAAACCTAACCTTAGGAGATGAAACGCCAAAAGTTATGTGGTCCCCGATGGGTAAGTTGGTACCTCAACTTCCCGGGGTCGTGACTTTTGCATACGACCTTTGTTTTAGGCACATGATAGCCCGTTGGAAAGGTATTTTCGAGAAATACACATTATGCCATCAAAATCTAACTTTGTCTACAATTTGTCTGTGGCAAGCCAAAAAAATACTTTTTAGGGCCCCAAAACGGTCTTGGAAGTATAGAAAGATGTACCGACATGAAAACATCCAAAATAAGCTAGTTGGATTAGGTGGGAAACCACCAGTCTCCACTTGGAAGATGTGTAGGGCTTCATACAACCCTGGAAGTGTAGAACCCACAATTACAAAGAAGTATAGAAGAACGTGTTGAACTAAAAACTATCAAGAGGAGCCAATTGGAATAGGTGGGTGGCCACCAATATCCACCTGGATCAATCCTCCCCCCTTAGGAAGAAATGATATCCATTTCATTGAGTTCCCCCATCAGATGAGGAAAATTTTTCTGAATTTGGCCTCGGGTGAGCCACTTGCTTGGTGTAGGAGTTACCCTGCCTTGACAACCCGATAAAGTTGGATCCTCTACTGGCGAGTGCCCTTGGCCTGTGCATCCAAGATATGATCAGTGGATGCATGTTCCATGCAATTAGGGTTGAGCTCTGTTGGTGTCAGTTGTTCTACGATATCTGAGGTGTCAAATAATGGTGGAAAATATGGCCAAAGGAGGTCCACATTGAACACTGGGTGCAAGCCAAGGAGGGGTGGAGGGTTGAGCTCAAAATCCTTGCCACCCACAACCTTGGTGATAGTGTAAGGCCCATAGCGAAGTGGGAAGAGCTTTCGATGGGGACCTATAAGGTGCTCTTTCTGCAAATGTAACTTGACCTTGTCTCCCACCTGAAATTGGTGCGGTACCCTGTGTTGATCATGGCGCTGCTTGTACTTAGCATTGAATTTCTGCAAAATCTCATGGACATGTTGGCGAATGTGCTGAATACGCTCAATGAATCTAGTGGCTTTGTCGATCTGAGTCTGAACATGGGAAGATTATGTCTCTGTGGTTGCAAGAGGTAGTGCAACATCAATGGGACCCAAGGGTTGGAATCCCAACTCCACCTGAAATGGGCTATGGTCGGTGGAGCTATGGAGAACCTTGTTGTAACTGTGCTGAACATAGGGAAGACTCTCATCCCATGTACGTGGATGCTTAGAGTTGTACATGTGTGGGATGTGCACAATCATCTGATTGATGACCTATGTTTGGCCATCGGTTTGGGGGTGGAAAGCAGTGGATTTAGTGAGCTTGGTGTCCAACATTGACCAGAGACTCGACCAAAATGTGCTGAAGAACCTGCTATCACGATTGGAGATAATGGTCTGTGGTATCCCAAAATGTACCCACACTCGTTCGAAGAAGAGCTTGGGAGTATCTGCCGCTGTGATGCTCTTCTTGCAGGTTGTGAGGATTACCATCTTCAAAAACCGATCAACTACCACAAATACACAATCATTGCCTTGCTTGGTGGATGAAAGGCCATACATGTAATCCATGGAGATGGATTCCCAAGGCTTCTTAGGAGTAGGAAGAGGGGTGTATAAGCCTTGCTTCTTGATGGATGGCTTGGAAATGGCATAGGTAGTGCAAGATCTGATATACTTGTTGACGTCTTGTTGAATTTTTGGCCAATAAAAATGTTTCTGTAGAATGGCCACAATTTTCTCCACACCAAAATGTCCTGCCATCCGATTGTAGTGAGCCTCCCAAACCAAATTTGCACACTTGATTGCAGGAACACGGAGATGGCCCAGATGGCATAACAGTTCATCCTGAATGTGAAAATTGGTGACATTTGTGCCTGTACCCAAGAGATGATTAGTGGTGGTGAAGTTTGAATATTGTTGATAAAGTTGGGGCCACTCAGATACCTCATGTCCACAATAATGGAGAACGGTGGTGAGTGCAACCACGGGAGGTCGACTGAGGCAATCAACGACACAATTTGTGCTCCATGTCTTATATGTTGAGATGGAACTGTTGCAGGTAGGTGGACCACTATTGTTGGTGGTACTTTGCAACTTCCCCTGTGTCTGTATGAACTACAGAGGCTTGTGATCAGTGTGGATGATTGTTTCATTTCCCAAAATGTAATGTTTCCATTGACGACAGGCTTGTACAATGGAATACATTTCCTTTTCATAGGTGGGGTATTTACAAACAATATATGAGAGTGTCTCACTATGGTATTCCATCGGATGATTGTGTTGAGTGATAACTGCACCTACAACATAGTTAGATGCATCAGTCTCAATATCGAATGGTTGTTGCAGATCGGGTAAGGAGAGTACTGGAGCTGAGCACAAGCGATGATTTAGATCATTAAATGCTCGTTGTTGTTCCTTCCCTAATGTGAAATTTTCCCTACCACCACCCTTGGTCACTTGGCTTAGGGCCCATGCAATATGGGAGAATCCTAACACAAACTGTCAGTAGAAGTTGGCCAGTCCCAAGAAGCTCCAAAGCTCGGTTAGTGTGGTTGGGGCTGGCCAGTCACAAATGAATTGGATCTTAGCTGGATAAACATGTACCCCATACTCATCAACAATGTAGCCCAAGTATTGGACCCTGTTCATGCCAAAGGATCATTTTTCCAAGTTGGCATATAGATTGTGTTGTCACAGAGTGCTCAAAAGCTGTTGAATATGCTACATGTGATCCTCCCAAGTTCTGCTGAAGATGAGAATGTCATCCAAATATACCACCACAAAAGAGTTAGTGAAGGGTCTTATTACATCATCCATCAACCTCATAAAATTGGTTGGTGCATTTATTAAGCTAAAGGGCATGACCATCCATTCGAAGAGACCTTCTTTAGATTTGAAAGTTGTCTTCCATACATCAGTTGGTTCGATGGGAACCTAGTGGTAGCCAGACTTTAGGTCAATATTGTTGAAGAACTTTGCCCCCTTGAGTTGGTCAAAAAGGTCACCAATTCTGGGAATTGGGTACGGGTTCCTGACTGTGATTTTGTTTAATCCTCTATAATCAATGAAGAGCTGCAAGGTCTTGTATTTCTTTTGTACCAGTACAATTGGGCTCCCGCAAGGGGAAGAGCTGGGTCCGATGTGCCCCTTTTGTATCAAATCTTGGATTTGTCGCTTGATTTCTTCATTTTACATCAGTGAGCAATGATAGACTGGTCCATTAGGCAGAGTTGCATCGGGGGTTAGATCAATTGGATGCTTGACTTGGTAATGCGTCGGTAACCCGATGGGTGAGGAGAATATGTATATGTACTCTTCCACAATCCCGTTCACTTGTTTCTGCTGCAAAGAGAGGCTATGTGTAGAGGCCACAGATGTGGCAGCGACCTTCTGCTTACGATGAGAATGGATCACAAAGAAGACAAACTTCCTGGTCTGTGAAATGACCTTACTACATTTCTTAGCATAGATTAAAGAAATAGCAGTAGGTGACGCTACCTCTGATATCCTATACAATTGTCTACCCAAAGTAATAATAACATTGCAGGGTCTAGACTCATACACAACATGTTGCTTCCAGAAATATGGTTGTCCTAAAAGAACATCACAAACTTCAAGGGGAGAAATATCACACAATACCTCGTCTTTGAAAGGCTTGATGTTGTAGGGCACACAACACTATTGGCTGACACAAAGATCTTTTCGTTGGCGAAGCCAACCGATGGTGTAGGGCTGTGGGTACAGTGTCGTCGGAAGGTCCAACCGATTGATGACTTCTACTGAGATCAAGTTCTTCTGATTGTCGCTATCAACAATGAAATGAAGCGGAGCCCCCTTTACCCACATCTGTGAGTGAAGGAGGCATTCCCCTTCCTCTGGTTCTTTTGGTTCACTTGGCTGGACTTTGGTGATAGCGATAGTGGCACTAGGTTCAACAACGATAATCCGCTTCCCTCCTTCTAGATTTGATTTGGAGTTAGAATCGACCTCTGACTTGGAAGATTTCAGCTTGACCACAAGTGACTGCTTGGAGCGACATTCTTCGATGTTATCCCAAGGGATTTTATGGTATTCACACCATTTTCCTGTGTCCTTCTTTGACTTCTCATTACCCTTCTTATGTTGTGGCTTGGATTGGTTGTCCTAAGAGTGACCATATTTTCTTTGTCCCTTCTTGTGTGGGTTGGGGATGCCTTTGCCCTGCTTCGGTTGTGAGGAGTTTGCAGATCTAAACTCTTGCCTCTTCTGCTTAAATTTCTACTCGATCTTGGCAACATATCTATAATTCGTACCCAATGATGGGATGTATGAAAAATCCATTTCTATTTGAATGTATCTATGCAAACTGTCACGGTATTTGAGCACCAAATCTCGCTCAGAGTCTTTGATACGCAATTTGGTGCGCAGGGTATGGAAAATATTGGTGAAATATGGTACTATCTGGTCCTTTTCCTGACATAGGGTGGTCCATCTAGTGTACAGTTCCTCATAGCTTCCAACAAGGTAGTACTATTCTTTAATGGTATCCCTGAAAGAATCCCATGCGGGGGCGACCAAAAAGATTGCAGATTCCTCTATGGCCCTTTTCTCAGAGTAAGTATCCCACGAGTCCTTAACATGGGGGACGACCTTGAGGAGCGCAAAAGTAATATTTTCCCTGTCGGAAAAATTGTGGATCGAAAAATAACCTTCGAGCAGATTCAACCATTTATCTACAACATCCGCATCTATCAGTCCTTTAAATAATGGAATATCAAAATTTTCCTGTACCTTAAAAGGAGTTGCATGGACGCTTGATGAAGATGCTTCTCTTGTGGGAAATCGTCGAAGGATCCGTGCAAAGTTGTCCATAATTTCGTTCCTTTTTTCGCCAAGGGATTCCTCGAGCAACATTTTAAAAGGATCTCCTGCTCCATCATCTTTATTTTTGTCCCCCATGGGTTGTTGTCGGGCTTGGCGTGATCGATATTGCAAAGGCTCGGATGGTTCAAGTCCCAAATTCTTGTACCCAGAGCTTGTCGGGGACATGCACGAAGAAAAACAAATGAAGAGCATACCACTTTGATACCACTGATCCAGTTTTATGAGCAGAACAAACTGACTAACAGACCAAATATAATAACATAGATATATAGATAACAACAACATATATCCAGTGACAAATAACTTGTATTGAATAAATGAAATAGACCGAAACTGTAAAACTGCAGAACTGAAAACAACTTGCTTGAATGGTGGAAACTATTTTTGAGAAGAGATGTGGCTGCTACGCACATCCTTCTTAGCAGAATGATTACAATGAGGTTACAGAGGCCTTTTTAACATTACTCATGAATGCCAAAACCCTAGACATCCAAAAACCTAACCCTAGGAGATGAAACACCAAAAGTTATGTGGGCCTTGATGGGTAAGTTGGTACCTCAACTTCCCGGGGTCGTAAATTTTTCATAGGACCTCTGTTTTAGGCGTGTGATAGCCCATTGGAAAGGTATTTTCGCGAAATACACATTACATCGTCAAAATTTGACTCCGTATACAGTTTTAATATGGCAATCCAAAAAAACACTATTTAGGGACCCAGAACGACCCTGGAAGTACATAACGATGTGCTGACAAGAAAACATCCAAAATAAGCTAGTTGGCTTAGGTGGGCGACCACTAGTCTCCACCTGGAAGATGTGTAGGGCTTCATATAACCCCAGAAGTGTAGAACCCACAATTACAATGAATCACAAAATAACGTGTTGAACTAAAAACAATCAAGAGGATCAAGTTGGAATAGGTGGGTGACCACCAATATCCACCTGGATCAACCATCTTACAGACTAAGGAGATAGTATTCCACAAGCAGTAATCCTTGTTACAAGAGTAATACATGATCTTCCAATATTATCTAAATACATAACATCACAATGACTGTCAATTTCCAAGATATAAAGTTGTTATTTTAGCAAAGATCCTCTCCTCTCATTGTAGATTAAGGTGTTAAAAAAGATACTCTCCTCCCATTATATACTAAGGTGTTTTTTCTTAAACCATCGACAACTTGTTAGAGTGACCTGAGCTAGGTGTGAAATCAAATCAATTGGCTGCCACTATAATCCAAGAATATATCTAGTAGCTCACAAGCTAGATATATCAATAACGTATGACTTAGCAAGGGTCAAGACATATGGAAACACTCTTGCATTTTTGGGGGTCCCAGGGGTGCCTACCGTTCTAGCCCTTTCAGAAGTCTTATTAGGGATTTGAACCTGGGTTAGGAGAGTGCAAGACCTACCTTCCCACCACTTGAACTATTGCCCCTAGAACCATTATATATTAATGTGTTAACAAAGACACTCTCCCTTGTGCAACTTGAGTGGGCCTAATGGTTAAGAACATGTGTTTCCTCCCTGAAGGTCACATGTTCGAAACCAAAGGGGTGTAGAGTATGTACATGTTGAATGATTTATATTGGTCGACTATGATGAGGCTAAAAGGGCAGGCGTCCCACAAGTGTGGGACCCCCATATAGGAGTGTTTCCAGATGTCTTGGCCCTTGCTAAGTCACAAGTTTATGCTAGTATAGGCTTGTAGGTTGTCGGTTCTAGCTATACTCAATTTTTATGGTTAAAAAAACAAAATGAAGACACTCTCCCTTTATCTAGGACTAAGGTGAGGAAGGTCACAATCAACCTAGGTTTAGTGAACAAATGAAGCCCCGAATGGGACACTTCTCAAAGCAAGGTGTTTAGGTGTCACATTAGAGTTTCAATTTAGAGAAATTATGAAGTCTAAAATAGGTCTCCTAAGAAAAATAATAAAATAAAATATCAATTTTGAAAAAGAAAAAAATAAAATTATTTTTTTGCATTTATTCTGCATCTAAAGAATACCCACTTTCTATATTTTTGATAAACTCATAATAAGATAAATTGGAAATATATAGATCTGCATGTAATAAATATCCACTTTATATTTTTTTATAAATCCATAATGAAATAAAACCATTTCTAAAAAACACATATAAAATAACATTTTAAAAAATAACCCCAAAATCAACAATTTTGTTTCTCAACATATAAAAAATTTGTGAGCTTCACCACATGCAACTGAATATTGAATGGGCTCTACTTGTTTGATATAAATGTAAGTTCTCTGAGTCACTTATGTGTGGTGGGGTAGGATGGGGCTCTCTGTGCCAACTTGACTTGTGGCGTTCTTCATCCCATGTCTTTATTCAAAATCTTTGTCACTTCAACGTGTTGCTTGGTTCGTTTCCTTCCTCTCCCAACGACGTTTAAATTTCCAATGTTTTTTTCGATCTTTCTAAATTTTAAGAAATAAAGAAACATTAAACCTTTTTTTATATTTTTAAATAAACCTTTTAATCAAACTTGCAAGTTTTATTTTATATGCTTACGGACAACGTTATTAAATTCTTGCAGTGTCAACTCTTCATAGTGTTTTTGCCCTTTTCGATCTCCAACCACCATATTATCCTTTGTTGTTTATTTACAAAATCCATACTTCACAATTGGTTTGGTACAACAATTGTTCCTCGTGATGCAAAGGCACGTTGTTGAAAATGTGATATGGTCGAAAAAATCCATTGGATTTGAGAGGTGGTGGATTCAAATTTGAATGAAGTGTAAGTGGTGGCTGAAAAAAGGGAAACATATACATACATGTATATTATAATAATTGGCGGATTTTATATTAATAAAAAAGGTTGTGGTCTAGGCATACAAATAATTACAAAGTGCTAAAAATGTGTCCAAAGGCAAGGAAAAAGTTGCTTGTCTAGTGTTGAACTAATTTTATCTATCCTTAAATAAGTCCGTTCTTCGATAGGAGTATTTACATTACAAAATTTGACTATGTATACTCTAATAAATATGCCAATGATGTAGATAATTTTCAAAAAACATCAAGCACCAGGCTTGGAGTGAACATGGGGTTCCATATATGCTTTTCCCATGTCACGAGCTAGAAAGTTAAAATACGGGAGTGGACTTTTTAATGAAGGGGAGGAGCCACTAGTTGTTGAAACAATCTCCATAACCAAAGGTGTCAGTGCATTTGGGGAGGAGCCACTAGCTGTTGAAACAATCTCCATAACCAAAGGTGCCGGTGCATTTTGGGCCTACAGATATTCCACTTGAGAATGGATTGCATCTACTTCGTCATGTTGTTGTCTCATGGTTGTCCAATGCTATATGAGAATTTATAGAATGTATGATACCTGTGTAGACAATCCTTGGACTGGAATTTGAAGTTTCTACAGGGAATTCCAAATGTGTTATGTAGTCTCTACCTAATCTTGGGAGGGCACCGAAGCCCTGTCCTTTTCGTGAGACATTTGAACGGAGATTAGCCTCATCCAGTGGGAGGGTCTGCAAAGAAAATGCAGGAAACTCACTGATCCACCAAGACATGAGGCCTTGACCTAAAGGAGAAGCCCCAGACTAAGAATCCAATTCCACCAATTGAGGTGCTCGAGATGCTTTGACGAAGGTTCCTTTTGATCAGTGAACCTCTGCCATGGACACATTCCAGAATTTCCTGAAGGGATGATAAGAAGAGTACAAACATTGGCCAAGTTTCCAGATGAATGCAAACACCAAAGAAACAAATGAGCAACGCCACTCTGGAAGGATAGAGGAAGACCTTCTGGGATGAATCCCTCAATGCCCAACCACAATCCCCCAGACCCAGCCCACACCACTGAATTCAGAATGAAATTAAGCCAGTTGAATAGAGATTCCAGGCCCAAGTCCTTCCTTGGTAGACTGGAGAAAAGGAACCAGGCGTTCAAATTCACGATGGGAGAACTGCTATAGGGAAAGAAAGGAGGGCTCACATGCCCAATCTGCAAACCACGATATGTCATTATGTCTATCAGGTGACGAGTCGAGATGAACAATCCTACAAACGTTGCAACTGTCCCATCCACTTCATTCCACGTGAGCTTCTTCCCCTTCATATTAAGAAATTCATTGTACTTTATCTTCATTATCCCACCACGACTATGGAGAGGGTCAGTGGGAAGTACATATTTCTGATACCCCCTTAAAATTTCATGTATGAATAGATTGAGACTTGGCATCTTGACATCAAACACCCTTCCTAGGTGCGCCACCCATTTAATTTGCATATCATCTGATGTGATTCACATTTAATATGGGATGGGATGATCTCCCACTGACACTAATAACCCCTTTTTGTGTTAGCGTGGATATATTGGCTTGGGAATCTGCCAAACCATTGTTCTCTCACAAAATATGCTGAAAAGTGACTTGGGAGATGGCCTTGAGAACATGTCTAATTTTTCTTACAATGTTTTCCAAATGGATGTCCTTCGGCATGGATCCTTTTACTAGCAATTTGATTGTGCTCAATGAATCTCCTAATATGATGAGTTATTGAATCTGCCTCTCCTTAGCCAACAAGTCACCTTGGAGAAGGGAATACTCTTCGGCTTGGTTATTGGTAGCTCTGCCTAAGCCCCACGCATATATAACCTCAATATTTCCCCTGGGGTCAAAGATGACCCCTCTCGCACCTGCCACCATGCCCAGGAGAAAGCAGGAAAGAAAAAGGGAAACACATATTATACACAACATGTCCCTAAGATTTATTTATGGCTCTAAAAATAAAAGCAATATACAACCGCAAGTCGTTGATTTTTCAATTTTGTAAATGTAATTCATTGCAGGTTAACCAAAACCATTAAGATAAAGTTTTAATTTTTAATCTTTATTTCTTTAATATATGTTGATTGGCTTACACATTTTGTGGTTTAAAAAAAGTAGGGTGTGAATTCCATTTAGTTTGAGATTTGAAAGAAGAAAGGAATACTTGTTTTTAATAGAATATTATAGTGATTAAAATTATAATGATCTTGGAACATTTCTTCTAATGTTTTTTAACATCAAAATAACATTATAAATAAATCCAAATAATCTCTTATCTTTCTTAAAATATGAAAGACCAATTTTGATTTCTCCAAGTTAACCATAATCATTATCATCAATGTTACTAAAATTTTACTAAATATTGTTGGCATGTTTACAAGAAGAGCGTGCTTGTCATTGATGGCAAGAACAACAACAATGATGACATGTCTACAGGAAAAAACAACAAAAATGATAGCATGCTTACAGTTATTGATGGAAAGAACAACAATGACGAAGGTATGGTTACAGGAAAGAATAGTAGCGACGTTGGCAGGTTTACAGTTGGGAGATAACAATGGAAAATAAGCAAGCAAGGAAGATCAGTAGCGATGATGAAATGGAAAGATCAAAAGTGTAAACTCCATTTTGGAGTTTCGGATACCGGGAGTTGGAGGATTCAAGGAAGTAACTCACGGTAGAAAATCGCGAAATGCGAAACCACGACTTAATCTCCATTTCGGAGTTTCGGATACCGGGAGTTGGAGGTGTCAAGGAAAATCACGACAAGAATGATGAAATCGCGAAATGTGAAACCACGACGTTTCGAAGTTTCGGATACCGGGAGTTGGAGGAGTCAAGAGTCAAGACTCTTCATCACAGGAGTCCCGAAGTTGCGAAATGCGAAATGCTGAAATCCCAAAATAGGCACATCAACAAAGACTCCATTTTAGAGTTTCGCAGACCGAGAAATCAAAGATAAAAGGAACTTTAACCTTTGAAGTAGCGAACCTCGAAATCCCAAAAGCAGTAGGATCGTCCATCTTCGGGAAGGACACGTGGTTACAGATCAACATTTCGCTGACTGAGAGGTCAAAGGAAGGAGTGCCCTAACCTCTCAAACTCATGATATACGAAATTGCGAATTAATCTGAGTCGTTGATCAAAGGAATATCCTGGACCGTTGATCAGGCACAATGAAGGCTCATGAATTTGTGAAATGATCATGGTTGTTGAAGCCAGAGGACACATGGTGAAATATTGGCATTTCGCTGACTGAAAGGTCAAAGGAAGGAGTGCTCTAATCTCTCTAACTCGCGATATGCGAAATCGCGAAATAATCCTAGCCGTCGGATCGAGGATTGATATGGATTGTTGATCAAACATGATGAAGGCCCGTGAAGTTTCAAAATCACAATAAGATCTGGACCGTTGGGTCCATAGGACACGTGGCAAAATATCGTCATTTCGCTGACTGGAAATTCAAAGGAACGGGGTTCCCTAACCTCTCGAACTTGTGATATGCAAAATCGCGAAATGCCGAAGTGAGAAATTGCGAAACACCCTTTGGCGCAGCCTGTGGTCACCACTGGTGGTCTTGTGAGGGGAAGAAGCTAGTGGAGCTAAAATTTTTCGGAGTTTCGGGGATTGCGACTTGGAGTGTCGAGACTCTTCACCATAGGAATGTCGAAATGCCAAAATACCAAAATGCGAAATGGAAAAATCAACGTGAGACCATGTGCTTGTAATCCAACGATGTTGGATACTTGGAAATCTGATCGAAGGGCTACTATTTCTCTTCATGATTAATTGTTCAGTTACGTTTCAATTAGTAGAACCAAATCATGGTTCTTGGATGGTTGGAATTTCAGTTGCTGAAGCATTGTTCTAGGGATTTGAGGGGTAATTGAAGGGGTTGTAATGTATAAAAGAAACATGTAATGACTGTGAGTGGTTGGTTGTTTTGAATGAAAAATGAGTTGAACTGTAAAGAAGGGAAAATTACAGTATGCGCAGTGTGAGACCAACAGTATGCTCAGAGTGAGATAAAACTCAGAGATGAGTAACAGATGAGGAATAGACAGAAGCGAGATGCAATTTTCTTTTTGAGGCTTGAGCGAGCGAAGCAGAGAAAAAGTAGAGTGGCAGTGAACAACGCGATGAGCAGAACCGTGGCACGGTGAAGAGCATGCAGAGGCACTGTGCATGGAGGATGAAGAAGGTGCAGATATAGTATAAGAATGCAGAACAAAGAAGAGATGAGTGCTGCTATTGAGAGTGATTAAGGCGTGTGGAAGGAGGCAGTGTGCAGCAGTTGAAATACACAGAAGAGGAATGGTGCATTGAATGGACATGGTGCACAAAGCATAAAAGGCAGAAGAACAGAAAGCACAAGGCATGTGTGCAGGAAGACAGTGAGGCAGACAGAGCAGGGTAGTGTAGTAGAACAATGATGAGACTGGTAAGCAAATGAAAACTATTGAATCACTGTAATAAATTCACAGAAAGCAAAGTTTTATATTTCAGGGTGGTTGGGAGGTGCTAGGGAGGACTGTTGTCCTCAGAGGTTCAAGTGGGTGCTTGAACATAGGGATTTGTAGCTTCCATTTGGTCGCAGCCAGAGAAACCAGGGTGGCAGGGTGGTGCAAGGGAAACAAGTGTTCTCTGTTATACAGTTTGGAGCCTGTGTAATTGGAAGTTGGTGCTGGAACACTTAGGGAGTTGGTGCTTCGTTCTAGTGGGTGCTAGAGAAACCAGAGAGTTGGTGCTCTCAAACAAGTTGGTGCTTGTATAAGTGGAAGTAGGTGCTTCCATTTAGTTAGTGTTGGAACTCTTAGGGAGTTGGTGCTTCCTTCTAGTGGGTGCTAGAGAAACCAGGGAGTCAGTGCTTCCTTCTAGTGGGTGCTAGAGAATCCAGAGAGTTGGTGCTCTTAGCAAGTAGCAACTTGCAAAATAGAGGTGGTAGCCTCATTATGATTTGGTGCTCATAAGTATGATAATGTACAGAATGTAAAGATTACTTATCATATAGAAGAAGAGGTTTTTACCCTTTATGGGTTTCCTCAGGAAATATCTGTCTCTGTGTATCTTATATGTGTGAATGATGCTAAATGTTCTATTGCTTACTTCCCTGCATTATTGTGATCATCATTGAGAGTTCTGTAATGAATTTAAAATGAGCATAATTGTTTAAACTTGGCAAAA
>JASDQU010102451.1:251488-292737 GCA_032191745.1 Picea mariana
TTATAAGTGAGTTGAGATTCTATATTACTGAGTAAAATATTGTACAAAAGATGACTGAGGGGTATCCCTTGATTTGCCAAAAGGAAACCCGATTAGGGGTCCCTAGGTTGTGAAGGGATGGCTGGGCCGCCACCCAGGGAAATCGATCCAGTCTCCATGGGTTCATTTGAAAAAAAAACTATGCCATAAGAAATACATAAAAGTGAGAGCATATAAATTGAGTTGGTCCTATACTAATAAACACAACGATCTTGAGTTGATGCTGCGCTAGTCCATGAATATTGGTTGGCTTTCATCCGCTTCCTTCCTTACCTCATTTTCCTTTTTCTGCTCCACCGTGTGCGTCTTTCTGATCCTGGTTGGTGTTCCGCGTCGGTCTGCTGGAGTGATGTCCATATGATGGACATAACGAAGGTAGAGTTTGAATTGTCTAGCCAATAATTCTATTTTTTCTCTTTGGTTCCTTTGGTCCTCTGCTATGCTTCTTACGCTGGCCTCCAAGTCACTGAGGCGGCTCAGGATTTCTATGATTTCCTTCTTGTGGCCTCGATTTTCCACCCTGCTGGTCTGATTCTTTTCTTCTCTCAGCTTGCATATCAACATTTTTGTACGCAAAGCTTCCTCCACCATTTTGTGGTAGAGGGTTTTCCTGGGCTGTGTGGCCCCTGGGTCCCTTATCCCGTCTGCTTCTTGGACGAGTTCCGCCCAGGATTTTCCCTGGTGCTTGGTGCTGACTTCCTGCTCCCATCTGTCAATGACTTCTTTACCCTTTGTATCTACCTTCTTGAGGAAGGTGCCTTTGGCCTCTCTGGCCGCCTGTTCCATCCTAGTGATCTTCCGAGCGCTTGTTGGGAGTTCCTCCCCCTGGGCCCCCCTCTTACTCTAGGTGTTCTTCGTTCTTACCATCTTTGTTTGAAATTCGTGGCTTCTGTCGTGATTTCTTTCGCTACTACTATTCTCCCCTTCCTGGTCTCTGGAATTGCTACTAGTTGGTCCATCGCTATCCCTGATGCTTCTTCTTCTATAGAGTTTCCTCATAAGTGATCTTCTCCAGGTAATCATTCATCTCCCGTAAAGGCGTATCTTTCAATCCTTTATCTTTGTTTATGAGTGTGTGTGTTTGGGAGCTCTACCGTTGTTCACACGCCAATATTTTGTCTTGCATGTTGTTCTCCAATCATTTCCTCCCTCAGGGCCTGTGCGTGGATGAGGTGTACCCATACCTACCCTCATGCTATCTCTTTGGTCTTCGTCCTTTGTCGACTGCAACTTACCCTTTCCATTCTCCCACGACCAACCCCTGTACTTCCTTCTATTGACATGACCTTGGTATCGTACCCCTTCTTGTGGTGTGGCTATGATTTGCATTGTAACTTTTGTTTAAAAGGCGTCCTATCAGATTCATCCTGGATCCTACTTGCCCTTCATTTAATTCTGTGTCTCCAGCCTCGATGCGGTCGTCCATACTTCGGTTGCCGTCATAGTCCTTTGCCGCTAGTTGGCTATAGTCTGTCTGAAATTGGTCACTTGGGATGTTAATCCATGTTGCATCCACATCTGATCCTTCCTTTTCGACCCCTTCATTAGCAATTCTATCCGCGAGTCCATTTTTTGACCGATGGACCCAACACAATTCCACTGTTATCCCTGCCTGCAAATGCTCCTGAATTTTCTGCAGATAGTACGCCAAGCGCTAGTGCCTCTGTATTTTTCCCACTTTGGTTCCGTTTTGGAGTTTCCTTACTGTGTTGATGACTAACATGGAGTCTCTTTCCACTATTACGCTTTCCAATCCTTCCATGTGTAGTATCTCCAGGCCTATTTCCAGTGCTCCAACTTCCGCAACATTGTTTGTTGAGTTCCCCAAAATTTCTGTGTACAGTCAGATAATTATTCCTTGACTGTCCTTGAGTAATCCCCCCATACCATTCCATCCTGGGTTACCCTTTGACACCCCATTGAAATTTAGTTTGAGGGAGCCCTATGGTGGCGGTTTCCAGTTGCGCTCACCTAAACTTAGTTGCGGCACCCGTCTCACCTGATTGGGGTTGTGTCTTCCTTTCACTTGGAAAGCCTCTAGAATTCTGAGATCCCAATCAGTGAGTTGCGCTCCTCCTATTCAGAGGTTGCATCTCTGTACTGTTTCCCTTGTCATGGCTATTATTGTTTCCTTGATCTTTCCAACTGTCCAACTTTGGTTCCTAAAGATGCACCGGTTTCATTCCTTCCAAATTGCCTAAATGATCATGCCGGGGGTGAGGGTCCAACAAAGATTCACCTCTTCATTGTCGTTGTAGTTTTCCTTCCATGTGTTTATAGTTGCGGAAATACTTCCTCTGATCCTATTAGATTGACGAAAAATGCCTTCCGCCCAGTCCCATAATTTTGTTGTGTAGGGACATTCATCCAGGACATGGTTCATTGTTTCCTCCTTTTCTTCACATAGGTGACATATTGAAGGGCCTATGAAACCTCTCTTCTTTAGGTTCTCCTAGGTTAGGATTCGGTTATGTAGTATTATCCACTGGAATATTTTTATTTTTGGCCATTGGGGTCTATTCCAGAGCTTATCCCATTGATGCATCGTAACTTCTTGGTCCTGGTTTGTTATGTAGTGGTGTACTTATTTAAGATTGAATTCCCCGCCTTCTTTGTGCCCCCATCTCAGCTGGTCATTTCCATCCATGTCTGCAATTTTCCTTCTCCCCAATTCCTCCTCCACTTCTTTAACTGCTGTTGTGGTTTGGTCTCTAGTCTGTGGGGTGAGAGTGTTCCAGACTCTCCATTTGTTGTGATCTGCTTCTTGTTTCGAGTAATGGTAAACTCAAGTTTTTCCTTGCGCCATCATCTCCTGTTGGAGTTCCTCCCAGCCCAGTTGTTCCATTCTAGGTTCCTATTGCCAGGCATCCTCCCAAAATCTGGCGGTTTTACCATTCCTTATTTCCCAAAAGCTGTGTGTTTGGATCCAGGTCTTGTTGCACCAGGCTAAGTTCCATATGGTTGAACCTTCCCTGGTGCCTCTGAAGTGGATTTTGTCCTGGTTACTAATATCCGGGGCATACTTTGCCTTCCATAGGTTGACCCATGGCGTGGTCGTTTCTTTGACCCATCACCACCAAAGCTTCACCCCATAGGTGTCGTTTGTTACTTGCAGGTCATGTAGCCCAAGTCCTCCCTTGCTCTTTGGCTTACACACCTTCTCCCAAGCCACCAATGCCAATTTTTTTCTTGTTTCCGCTCCGCACCACAGGAATTCCTTTTGTATGGTTCTTATTTTTTGTAGAATTCCCTTGGGGGCTAGGAAAACTGACATCATAAATGTTGGGATAGCTTGCAGAACCGAATTGGTTAGGATAAGTCTTCCTGCCAGGTTGAGGGATTTGAAAGTCCAATTGTTTACCCGGTCTTGTAGCTTGTTGACTATTCCTTCCCACGTTGACATCTTGTAGGCTTTGTCTGTCAGGGGGATGCCTAAGTACTTGGTTGGGAGGGTTTTGCATTCAAATCCCAGGATGTTGGCTAAATTCCTTTAGATAGTTGGATTGGTGTTAAAGAAGAATATCATTGATTCAGACTTGTTTATCTCTGCCCCCGAGGCTTTCCCAAACCTGTCTAAGATTCGTTTGTAGGATTCCTCTTCCTTGACTGTGGGCATGCCATGAAGTAAGGTATCATCAAAGAACTGTTGGTGTGTGGAAGTTGGGCAATTATCGTAGGGTTTGATACCTTTTATTTCTCCTGTTGTGGTTGCACTTTTTATGCTTCGACTGAGTCCTTCCATCATTAAGATGAATAAGAAGGGGGACAACGAGTCTCCCTGTCTGATGCCTCTCGTTGGCTAGTATGGTTTGGCATGGGCTCAATTCACTAGTAGCGAGAAGCTTGTTGTGGATACTAGGTTGGTTATCCATCGGATCCAGTGTTGGGTGAAGCTGAAGGCTTCTAGGGTCCTGACCATATAGTGCCAGTTGGTTTTGTCGTAGGCTTTCACTAGGTCCAATTGTATTATCATTCCCCCTCTTTTATGAAGATTCAGGGTGTGGATCAGTTCATGGGCTTGGATAATATTTTCTATTATTTGCCTTCCTTCTTCGAACCCCGCTTTCTCTTGTGAGACTAGTGTGGGTAGTAATGGTTTCAATTTGTTGGCTATAACTTTGGAAATTATCTTATACACCACATTGCACAATGCTATTGGTTTGTAATGATCAGGAGTTTTGGCTTCATTTTCTTTGGGGATGAGTGTAATCAATGTAGCATTTAGTGCTTTCAGGATGGAGGCTGACCTTCTAGAGTCTTCCACTACCTTGTAGACATCCTGTTTGATGACTTCCCAACAATCTTTGAAGAACTCCGTTGTGAACCCATCTGGGTCTGGGGATTTTCCATTGGGCATTTCCTGGAGTGCTTGGTCTGTTTCTTCCTCTGTAATAGGCTTGATCAAGTTTTTGTTTTGTTCTTCTATTACCAGGCGAGGGATATGATGGGTCACCTTTTATATGGCCTCTGTTATATCTTGGTTAGGTTCCTGGGTGATCCCGTGGAAGTGGTTTACCAGAGTTGTTTCGATGTCCTTATGGGACTCTCTTTCTATTCCATTCGTGTCCCTTATCTTCAAGATTTTTTTATGGGATCTTCTGTCCATGGTTGTTCTGTGAAAGAACTTGGTGTTCCTTCCCCCCTCCTTTAGCCATCTGATTTGGGACTTTTTTCGCCAGAGAGTTTCTTCTTGCTAGCACCTTTCATCCCATTCCTGGGTCATATGGATCTCCTCCTTTTTTCGTTCCTCATTGTAGCCCTCCAAAATGCAGGTTTCCTGGAGTTTTTTCATTTTCTCTTCTATGTTTTTCTTCTCTTGGTTTGTATTCCCAAATGTGTCCTTGTTCTACTCCTTGAGCCTGTATTTGATATATTTTAGTTTCTTGTATAGTTTGAACATCCTTGTCCCTTTCTCTAGTTTCTCTTCACTCCACCATTGTTTGATATTTTCCTTGAAAGTCGGGTGTTCCATCCATAATTTTTCAAATCTGAAGGGTCTGTTCTATGGTGTGGTCTGGAAGCCTACTTCTAGTTGCACTGGCTAATGATAAGATCCCCTCCATGGAAGGATGTTGTAGTCTAAGGTTAGCCCCTGCATAATGACTGACTTTGACACTAGGAATATGTCGAGTCTTGTTCTACCTGATGCTGGCTCATTGGCTTATTATTCCAGGTGAACTGGCCATTTTTGGTTTTCATATCTACCATTTCTACCGTGTCTATGAATTTTGAGAATTCCTCTGCGTCTCTATCCAATCTTCTTGTCCCTCCTTTTTTCTCTGCAAGTGACATGATGACGTTGAAATCCCCATCTAGGATCCAATGGAGGTTGTTGGCTCGGTTTTTGAGATCTGCTAGATCTCTTAGCATTCCTCTCCTATCCTATGGCACCTGGGGTCCATACACATTAGTGCATAAAATCTCCTCTGTGTTCCCAATGATTTGCATGTGAACCATAAGGGTATGCCTTTTCGATTCGACTGCTATTAGGATTAGTACTTGTGGGTTCCACAGGGTGAGGATGCCTCCTGCCATTTGGTGGCCTCCAATAGCCACCATCTTGTAAATGTGCCATTGTTGTTGACTGATTGTTTCCATTCTTTCTGTATTACACTTGGTCTCTTGGATAAAGCAGAGATCCGGTTGTTCCTGTTTTAGTCTACTCCTAAGGATTCATTTCTTTTTTGGGTTGTTTAGGCCTCTTATATTCCAAGTTATAACCTTCATTTAAACATGCAGGGGGGAGTTGGGGAAGAGTTTTTTGATCTTACCCGAGTTTATTAGTAGCGCTCCAAGCTCCTGCAGGGCTACACTATTGGATTTCTTGCCTTTTTTCCTCCGTGTCTGTTTGGGTGAGAGTTGTGGTTGTACCTCGTCGACTTTGACTCCTAGGTGTCCAATCTCCCCATGTGATCTCTTTAGGCCTCTATCTTTGGCTTCCTCCCTTAGGAGGAACGTGTACTGGATGCGGTCTAGTTGCTTTGTTGGTACATTGTCTACTCCCCATCTTTTCCATTGCTCCAGTATGTTCATGAGGTCTATCCCTTCCCTTTCCACCAGGTCTCCGAGTTCCAGATCTTTTGTGCCTACTTCAATCGGTGTCATTTCCACCTCTCCCTCCGCATCTTGCATGGGGGTGTTGTCGTCTCTGATTTCTCCTTCCATCGAAGTTGCGCAGCTTCCTTGTTCCTTTTGGTTGCTAGGTTGGTTGGTGGGCTCGTTTGGTGTTTGTTCTCGAACTTCTTGAGCTGTTGCCATATCCTTCTTGGCCTCTTCCCCTTGATTGGTTTTATCCCTTCCTTCCGAGCTCAACCAAACTTCTGGGTTATTTCCTACCTGGGCTTTGCTCTGACTTTTGTTGGCTCTACTTCTGGGGTTTGGTTTAACAAATCCATCCTCATCCTGTTATGGTTTGGAATTTTCCGTTTCCTATTTTTTATTAAGAGGGCATTCCCTAATCAGGTGGCCATGTTCGTGGAATATTCTGCATCGAAAGAGGATTTGTTCATAATTGATGTTTTGGATCCATTCCTCATCCCTGAATTTGAGGCATATCATTTCTGGGAGTGCTCCCGACACATCCATATCTATGCATATTCTTGTGTAGGATGTGTATCTCCCTTTCAGGGTGGCTTCTACGGTCTTTATATATTTCCCCAATTTATTCCCTATTGCTTCGAAAGTGGAAGGTAACCAATAGTCTAAGGGTAGGGAGTAGAGTCTCAGCCAGACCGATACCTTTTTGAAGGTCTCTTTTTATGGGGAGAAATTCTCCTTCCATGGCTGCATGTACAGTCTTGCTAATGCATGGAAGTATGGCCTTCCTTCAAATACTCTGTGTCTGTTCTCTAGRTTTATGAATACCGATGTGAAGAAAACTTTTGAGCCCAGATGGAGCTCCACTTCCCCATTTGTCTTCCARTGATATTTGATCCAGTTGCGCAACGCTTTTTCGGTGGGCCATAATTCCATAAATTTGGAGATTAGCGCATGCGCCTTCATCTGATCCCTGTAGAGTTGCATCTGTGGATCCTCCAATACTACCTTGGGTATTAGTGCTGCTTTGGGTTTGCATGGGTTATGCCCTTCGATCCGRTTGGTATTCATTGTGTCTTGCATCTCGTTCTAAGTTTCTCTTGCTTCCTCTTCCCTGCATTCACTTTTCCCCTTGTTTCTTTCCTAACCTATTCCAGGGTCTGATCCCAAGGTGCCTGCCATTGCTGCCTTGAATACTACACCCCTTGGCCCTTTCCTTATGTCTACCACTATCTGTTTGTATGAGGGGGTACCCTTACCCCCTCCTCTGGTGCTCATGCTACCCTCTTCAATGGTCATGACTGTCCAAACCGTAGCTTGCGGTTGCTCCAAGAAAAGTGGTTCGAGATGCAAGTAATTATATCATTGTAAGATGGAGGCCTTGTTAGGTTAAGCCTAAATTCTTAATTGGGGATTGGATCTCAATTGAGGGCTATCCCTTATTAAGGATCTACTCTAACTTAGGAAGTGACCACAATTTGCATGGTTTATGCTAAAAAAAGTTACAAAAAGATATAATTGCATTCTTTATGTTAAAATACACTTTATAGTTCATAAGATTTATGTTAAAACTCCATGAAAATATACGTTGTGGATACAAATTCAACAATTGAGATGGGGAACATGGGAAAACATACTATAAAATATGATTCTAAACAACCTAAAGAAGATGAAATATGGAAGAACAATATAAAGTGAATGAGAAAAAGACAAGTAAAATTGAGAGAACGTGCCAATGCCATATGTTAGAAAATGAGACACACTTCCATGCTAAACCTATCAGAAGAGAGGAATACAAATATAATCAAGAAAGTAAATGACAAAGAAAACATAGAGTACACAGAGATTTTACCCTTGAAACCTAAACCGAGAAAACCAACATTCCTTGAGTGTTCTTCTCTCTTGTTGTCTCATTCATTCATAATAAAAAGGTTACATGTATAACCTTGGTCCACACCTATGACACAATCAACATCATACCCTCTTGCTTACACAAGAACAACCTACATCTACATGAACAACAACCTCTACAATTATAGACTCTTGGTGACTAGCCAGTCATCATCTAAAGATTAGTGATTTACAACATTACAAAGCACTTTCTTTATAGGATTTACAGTAGGAAAAACCCTAAATAAAAGGTGTCCCAAAACAATTATATATCCACACAGATCATTGGATACAAATCTCGTGAATCTTGGGATTATGTTACAGTCAAATACCAAGCCGGATTACCCGTCGACTACCAGTCGATCTTCATTCATTATTCAATGGGTTGCCACATGCCCATTGTTGACCTCTTATCAGTTAGACTCTTCAACTTGTTGTCGATGTCTTTACCATGTAGAACCACCTCTAACTTCGACTTTGAATTTACCTGATTGACTCACCTCGAATTTCGACTTGCTGTCAATCCACCTCAACTTCGTCTTTACTTGGTCAAACCACCTTGACCTTCGACTTCAATTGTCAGTCGATGTACCTCGACTAGACTTTCACTACAAAAAATATAACAACCTAACATTCTCCCACTTGTTGTCTTCTTTGCTGAAACCTGGAGACCTCTGAACTCTCATTCACAGACCCATGGCATCAATGTCCATTGCCTCTCTATACCAAGAGAACTTCACAACACTCACAGACTTGGCCAATGAGTTTGTTATTTTTTCCAACGGGTCTACTTTCTCCAACAACACCTTGTTCCTTTCCACCGTGTCTCTAATGAAATCATATTGTACATCAATGTGCTTAGTCTTAGAATGATAAGAAAGGTTCTTTGCCATAAATATTGCGCGTTGACTGTCACAAATTATGTTCATAGCTTTCTGCTCAAACTTGATTCCTGAACACATCCTTTGCAGCCATACTACTTCTTTGCTTCCATGAATGGCTGCCATGTATTCAAGTTCTATTGTTGACATGGATATGACCGTCTGTCGCTTACTCATCTAGTTGATTTCTCCACTAAACTTTTTGAACACATATCCATTGGTCGACCTCTGTTGATCTAGATCTCTAGCCCAGTCAACATCGACAAAGCCATGTACATTCAATTCAATGTCACCTATAGGTTTTCCTTGGTAGCATATAACATAATATTTTGTTCCACACAAATCCCTGAATACTCTTTTGATAATTGTCCAATGCTCCTTCCAATCTGTCAACATGTATCTTCTTAACACTCCCATTGCATGGGGAATGTCTAGTCGAGTGCAAACCATCACATACATTATAATACCAACAACATTTTCATAGAGAACATGTGACATGTCCTCTATTTCCTCCTGTGTCTTTGGACACTTTTCAACAATTAGCCTTGCTCCTACAAGAATTGGCACCTTCACAGTTTTTCAATCCTGCATATCGAAACGTTTCAAAACTATTTCAATATACTTCATCTAGTTCAACCAGATATTTCTAGTTGGTCGATCTCTCTTAATCTCCATTCCCAGTATGAATTTTGTTGCACCAAGATACTTCATGTTGAACTTGGAGGATAACTTCTTCTTCACCTCCTTTATTTCATCCACGATGTTTCCAATCAGCAACATGTCGTCGACATATAAAGATACATATATGCAGTGATCAACTTTTTTTCTCACAAATTCGGAACTAAGAATGTATGTGTCTAACTTTCGGTACCACATCCTTGGTAATTTCTTTAGACCATAAAGGTATCTTTTCAGTTTGCACAACAACTATTTCTTTCCCTTTTCTACAAATCCTTTAGGAAATTTCATGTAGATTTCCTCTTCTAAGTCCCCATGTAGGAACGTTGTCTTCACATCCATCTATTCTATTTCCAGATCGAATGTTGTAGCAAATGACATTAGTACTCTAATGGTAGTTAATTTTGCAACAAAGGAAAAAATCTCATCGAAGTTGACTCCTTCAACTTGGGAATATCCTTTCGCTACCGATCGAGCTTTGAATATCTTGACTTGACCTTCTATATTGATCTTCTTATTGAATACCCATTTAATACCAACAAGATTTCTTCCACTAGGTAACTTGACTAAGTCCCATGTCTCATTCTTGTGTAAGGATTCCATCTCTTCAACCATAGAATCCTTCTAGAGTTTTCCATCTACTGAGTCGATTGCCTCCCCGACTGACTTGGGCTCATCGTTGGTGGTAGTTAACACGTATGTAGAGCAAAAGTCAGGCAGACTATACCTTTCGATTGGTTTTGTTACTCTTTCTAAACTCCTTTGATCTGGATTTGATGAGTAGAAAAAAATGAATACATATATATATATATATATATATATATATATATATATATATATATATATATATATTTGTAACTAGGTGAATCGATAGCGGTGACAGGTATCGTACTTGCGTGACATTGGGTCGAATCCTGTCGACTGCCTTATAACCCCTAGGGAGAATCACACAGCCTGTAAGCATGTCTCCAGATAAATCGGGGTGAGAATTGAACTTGAGACCTCATTTTTACATTTCCTTCCATTTACACAGCACATGCGAATTGGTCTACACCCCTGCGGGCTGAATACAGATCTATATTATTAACACAAAGATTCAATGAAAAATAATAGAGATACAATAAAACTTGGCTTCTATTAATAAAGATACATTCTGAAACTGTAAAATGAAGACTGAAACAAGCTTGCTAGAATGGTGGCGGTTTATCTCTTAGAAGAGATGTGACGACTTTTCTCATTCACAAGAAGATGAGTACAATGAGGCTTTGAAAGACTTTTTAAAATAAACATAAATTACAAAACCCTAGACATCCAAAATCCTAACCCTAGGAGATGAAGCGCCAAGAGTCATGTGGGCCCCATTGGGGTAAGTTGGTACATCAACTTCCCAGGTCATAACTTTTGCATATGATCTTTGTTTTAGGCATACGATAGCCCATTGGAAAGGTCCATCCGAGGAATACACATTATTCTATCAAAGTTTGACTCTTTCTACCATATGATTTTAGCAATCTCTAAAAACGTTGTTTAGGGCCTCAAAACGGCTCCGGTAGTTTAGTGCCCTAAAACTAGGAAAAAACTGCCAAACTGAAAAACTGCCAAGATGAGCTAGTTGGAATAGGTGGGTGGTCACCGATATCCAGCTGGATCAATCCTACCCCCTTAGGAAGAAATGGTCTCCATTTCATTGAATTCCCCCATCAGATGAGGAAATTTCTGCTGAATTTGGCCTTGGGTGAGCCACTTGCCTTGGTGCAGGAGTTTCCCTACTTTGACAACTCAATAACGCTGGATCCTCTGTTGGCGATTTCCCTTGACCTGTGTGTCCATGATCTAATAATTGGATGCCTATTCCTTGAATTCAGGGTTAATCTATTTTGGTGTCAACTATTCTTCTATCTTTGAGGTGTCCAATAATGGTGGAAAATATGGTCGAAGGAGATCTATATTGAACACTAGGTGCAAGCCAAGGAAGGGGAGAATATTGAGCTCAAAAGAATTGTCTCCCACAACCTTTGTGATGGTGCAAGGTCCATAGTGAAGTAGACTAAGATTCTTATGGGGCCCTGTAAGGCGTTCTTTTTGCAAGTGCAACCAAACTTTGTCCCCCACTTGAAACTTGTGTGGCACCCGATGTTAATCATGGCATTGCTTGTACTTGGAATTGGATTTCTATAAAATATCCTGAACTTATTGGTAGATGTGTTGGATCCGCTCAATGAACCAGGTGGATTTTTCATCTTCAATTTGAGTATGGGACGAGTCTCCTTGGGTGGATGCAAGGAGTAGTGCAACATCCATGGGACCCAATGGTTGAAATCCCATCCCCACCTGAAAGGGGCTGTGGTCGGTTGAGCTATGTATGGATTTGTTGTAGTTGTGTTGAACATAGGGAAGAATCTCATCCCATGTGTGGGGGTGCCTGGAATTGTACATGCGTAGGATACGCACGATCATCCAGTGGATGACCTCGGTTTGGCCATTTGTTTGGGGGTGGAAGGCAGTGGATTTGGTGAGCTTGGTGTCCAACAGTGAACAGAGGCTCGACCATAATGTGTTGAGGAACCAACTGTCCCAATATGAAACAATAGTTTGTGGTATTCCAAAATGTACACACACTTGTTCAAAGAAGATCTTGGTAGTGGCCTCCGTTGTGATGCTCTTCTTGCAGGTGGCCAGGATCACCATCTTGGAAAATCGATCAACAAAAAAAAAAACCAGTCATTTCCCCGCTTCGTGGACGAAAGGCCTGACATGTAGTCCATTGAGATGAATTCCCATGGCCTGTCAAGAGTAGGAAGAGGGGTGTAGATGCCTTGTTTCTTAGTGGTCAGTTTGGAAATAACATAGGTAGTGTAGGACTTGATATACTTGTTTAGATCCTGTCGAAGTTTCGATCAGTAGAAATGTTGGTGCAACACTACCACTGTATTTTATACACCAAAGTGTCCTACCACTCAATTGTAGTGGGATTTTCAAATCAGCTTCGCTGGCTCTCTTGATGTAACACATATATCACCTAGAAGACACAACAACCCATCCCGGAGATGGAAATTAGTGATAATTGTGTTTGCGACCAACATCTGGTAGGTGGTGGTGAAGTTAGGATCAGTCTCATAGAGTTGGGGCCATCCAAAGGTCTCTTGGCCGCTAGAGTCTAGCACCGTGGCGAGTGTCGTGACTGGAGGTTGGCTGAGGCAATCAATAATGTAGATGGTCCTTCCTGTATTATACTTGATGTTGAGGTGGAACTGCTGCAAGTATGTGGAAGGCTTCTAATGGCAGTCTTTCTGCAATTTTCCTTGTGTCTGCATGAATTGCAACAACTTATGATCAGTGTGGATTTCTATCTCCTTTCTATGTTTTAGATGAGGATTTCATCTAGGTACACCATTACAAATGAATTGGTGAAAGGCCACAATATATCATCCATCATCCTCATGAAAGTTGTTGGTGCAATTTTCAAACCAAATGGCATGACCAACCTTTCAAAAATACCTTCTTTTGACTTGAAGGCAGTCTTCCATACATTTTTCTGCTCTATTGTGATCTGATGGTAGCCAGGATTCAGATCAATCTTACTGAAGTGTTTGGCTCCCTTGAGCTGATCAGGGATATCGTCGATTCAGGGAATCAGGTACCAGTTCCCGACTATGATTTTATTTAGGGTTTGGTAATCAATGCAGAGTTGCCAAGTCTCATCTTTCTTTTGCACAAGCATGATTGGGCTTCCACTAGGTGATGAACTGGGTTAGACGTGACCCTTGTGGAGTAGTTATTGGATCTAACACTTGATCTCCTCATTTTCTAATAGAGAGCGACGATAGACTAGCTCATTGGGTAGCAGTGCACCGGGGGTTATATTGATGGAATGCTTGACCTGACAGTGAATATGTACCCCATTAGGTGAGGATAAGATGTCTTTGTATTCTTCCACAACCTTATCCACTTGATTTTTCTACGTTGAGAGGTCGACCATGAAGGACATGAATGTGGCTGCAATATTTCACTCACTTTGAGAGTGAATCACAAAGAAGACGAAATTCTTGTTTTGAGAGATGACCTTCCTGCATTTCTTGGTAGAGATCAAGGAAATTTCACTAAGTGGGACTACCTCGGGTATCCTGTACAATTTCTATCCAAAGTAATAATAACACTGCGAGGCCTAGACTCATATACAACATGACGTTTCCATAAATAAGGTTGGCCCAAAAGAAAATCAAAAACTTCAAGGGGAGAAACATCACATAGTACCTCATCTTTGAAGGGCTTTATGCTGCAGGATTGACGGCACTGTTGGCTATCTCGAAGATTGCTTCCTTAGTGGATCCATTCAATGGTGTAGGGATGTGGGTGAGACATTGTCGGTAGGGCCAACTGCTTGACTACCTCCGCTGAGATGAGGTTATTTTGGCTACCGCTATCAATGATGAAGTGTAGTAGGGTTCCTTTTACTCACATTTGTGAATCAAAGAGGCACTCTCCTTCCTCTGTCTCATCAGGTTCACTGGGTTGGATCTTGGAGGTAGCAATGGTGGCACTGGGTTCTGTGTCAATGATCTGTCTCCCATTTTCTAGTTTTGACTTAGTTTCAGAACCCACATCTGATTCAGAGGATTTCATATCATCCACCAACGATGACTTTGAGGGACAATCAATAGTGTTATCCCAGGGACTCTTATGGAAGTCGCACCACTTCCTGGTATATTTCTTCATCTTTCCATTGTACTTCTTTGTTTGTGGCTTAGACTGGTTGTCCTGAGGCTATCCATACTTTTATTGTGGTTTGGGGCTTCCCTTGCCCTGATCCAGGTGGATGTGCCCACCCACCTTTTCCAGCTGGCTCAAAACAATTTTCTGGCAATTTTGGCAATTTACTATTTTTAGTAGTTTTAACTTCCAGGGCCATTTTGAGGGCCTAAATGAAGGTTTTTTGGGATCTGTCTTCTCAATTATTGCCTAAGGAATTTTTGTTACCCCAAAATGAATCTCCTTGATGATACCTTTCCAACAGGCTATCATACGCCTAAAACAGAGATCGTATGCAAACGATACTACCCTGAGAAGTTGATGTACTAACTTACCCAAATGGGGTCCACGTGACTTTTGGCGCTTCATCTCCTAGGGTTAGGTTTTTGAGATTCATGTTTATTGTAAAAATGCCTTTAGAGCCTCATTGTAATCATCTTCTTATGAGTGCAAGTAGCCGTCACATCTCTTCTCAGAGATAAACTGCCACCATTCTAGCGAGTCTTTCACTCTGTATTTTTATAGTCTCTGTACATTTCTTTCATTGATAGAAATCGTGTATTACTATATCTCTATGTTTATGGTTTCATCTCTGATACATTTTTGTTATATTATTGGATATCTGTGATATCT
The DNA here is from genome assembly GCA_032191745.1 of Picea mariana. Taxonomy (NCBI): domain Eukaryota; kingdom Viridiplantae; phylum Streptophyta; class Pinopsida; order Pinales; family Pinaceae; genus Picea; species Picea mariana. The sequence goes on from JASDQU010102451.1 coordinate 266,395, forward strand.
CTGTGCATTTATTTATTATATCTCCGCTCTCATTTCGTGCCAAAAATAATCCGGATCAGTGGTATCAGAGCAGGCTTCTCTTGATCATTTTTCAGTGCATGTCCCTGACGAGGTCCGAGTATAGAAAGTTGGGTCTCGAGCTTATCTCTCTTGAATAAAATCGCTCTTGCATGCCCAAGAAACCCTCCATGGCGGAAGAAAAGAAAAATGACGGAGTAGACGATCCTATAAATATGTTGCTTGAGCAAGCTCTCACGCGACAGAGGGACGAAATGATGGAGAATTTTTCCCACATCCTTCAATGCCTACCGATAGTAATAGGAGCATCTTCATCAAAAAACCACTTTGGAAGCACCTCTCCTTTCAAGGTACAAGTTAACTTTGATATTCCCGTATTTGAAGGTTAGATAGATGCAGATGCCCTAGACAAATGGTTAAATATGTTAGACAGTTATTTTTTTGTTCACCATTTTTTCGACGGGGAAAAGATCACCTTCACACTCCTTAAATCTCTCCCCCATGTCAAACATTGGTGGGAAACTTACTGGGAGCAAAGTTCCACAGAGGAGTCTAGAATATATGGGGCCGAGCCCACTTGGGATTTTTTTGTGGATGCAGTAAAGGAATAGTATTACCCTATTGGCAACTATGAGGACTAGTGCATGATATTGACCACACTGCGGCAAGAGAGGGGCCAAGCAGTTCTAGATTTCACCAATGCCTTCCATACATTGCGCACCAAGATGGGTATTGTTGACACTCAGAACTGAAATGGGTTGCAGCAAATCAATCCCGAGCCAACCTCGAACCACTTTGGATTGGGAGCTGCCCTCTTCCAACCCGAGAGGCATCTCTCGAAAAATGTCACAAAATAAATTGAAGTAAACGTGAAAACGATGGGCAGATTTGTGGGTAAAAGATGGTCTTGGATTTTTGGAGTTTGGGGGTTAAACCGGGGAAATGGTCCATTCAGCATGGAGTCAAATGAAAACCGAAGAAAGGAGACAATAGCAGAGATCAAATAACTTGCGGAAAGTGAGGCAAAGTAAGTCTATCTTTCAGCGCTTTGATTGTCATGATGCAGTAGCGGAAAGAAAAAGGAAAGGCCGATGTAGCAAAGGATACATGCAGAATTCTGAAAATGCAGATTGGTCTTACACCGCTGATAGCTGGTGCAGAGGAAAGACAATAAACAATTACAGAAAACCCAAATCCATTCGTTATAGTAGTGGTCGTACTAAAATATAACGAAGCACATCGGTTAGAAGAAAACAAAATGTAATGCAGTCGTGATGTATTAAGGAAGACATAAAGATATGGTAAAGACAATATCAACTATGAGTAACGAACATCTATAATGAAATCCGAACAGATTTGACACAGCTGAAAAGAAGGAAAACATGCTGAAAGAAATCGACCGTGATGAATCTCACAGTCGTAAGCAAAAATCGTCTTTATTACTCCAATCTGGTTTACAAAAACTCAGTCATTACAATGAAACCCTCTTCGAAAGAGGTTTCCCCAGTGTTGCGCGCATGCGCCCTTCTCTTTGCTTTTACATACATCAGTCTTTTATAAGAAAAATAAAACTCTTTGTGTTCCAGGAATCTGAAACGGTTCGTCTTCATGGCATTCTGCAACTGCCAGGCGTATCTGCTTGCTCCTGGAACCATTACTAATCATTTGACCACTCGTCATTCCTTCTTTAGCACTTGGAAGCTGCGGTTTTGCTTTTCAATATCAGAATCCACCAACTTTCTGTTAACCATCTAGCAAGATGCCTTCACTGCAGTAATATAATCTGGTCAAGTTTATTGAAATGGTGATTGTATCCTCGAGGGTTCTTCCTTTAGTTTCAGGCACCCATAATGCAACAAATACAACAGTAAAAGAAACAACAAGAGAATAAATCCAAAAAGTCCTGGAAGTGCTCCACTCTAGATGTATTGATACATGTACATCTGCCACAATGCAGGCTTGGCAACTCTGCCCGTGACAGATAGCCAAATCATGAGATATCTAGTGAGGTTCATCGCTGAACCCATGGTGAGAACCACCCATGGTGCACTGAACTCATTGATGAGACCAAAAATTATGCCTACGTTTGCACCCAAGTTCTTGAAAAAAGCCGATGTAGTGATCACCTCCTGATCATATCCCATATTCACTTTTATTGTTTGCGAATACAAACCAAAAAAAAAAATTATAATTTGATCCAGCAAATGAGAGAATAAGGAAGCATGCTACAACCATCATCCATCTTCCTTTCAGGCCCCAAATAACATGATCACTAAAACCTCCCATATCTATATATAAATAAAAATCTCAACAGTAAACAACTTCTTCAAAACCCTACCCTTTTCACTGGATTTTCAAATATGAATATAGCATTCAGAAGTAAGCATATGGGAAATTTATGAATATATGGAGAAGATGAGTTGAAGTTGTTGGTTTCCATTTTGAGCTCTGCAAAAAAGCATCTCTGTGGCCCAGTAGTAAGCCCTTGAATTCTCAAGAAGGAAAACATCCCGTACCGTTTGACAAAATACCACCATCCCAGCCCAAAGCAAGCAACCGCTAGAATGGCCATGGCGAAAAGGATTCCGAGTGAGAGATTCCATAGTCCGCTTGCATCATCTCGAGTGTAGAGTTGAGGCTATGCATACCATTCATGCCGATCAACAGTGACCAGAACAGACTTTCTTCGACGATGATCTACATGGCTTACAAATTCCAACGGAACTCGTGCTCCTCGAGATAACTTAGACAAAATAGATATAAAATCCTCAATTTGTTCTATTTCCTTCCCTGCCAGAAACAGACATAGCATAAGAATCATTCTTTGACAAGGCTATGCATGAGACTGCTTCCTCTGGATCATTTGTCATAAGGATTCCACTCGCTGGCTGCCACAGTTGCGGTGCATTATTCCCTGTGGTCTGGTCAGATGAATTGTGATCATTACGCAACCAACAGTATTGGAGGAAAAAGCTAGGACGACAGCCCTTGCCATGTGTGTCTCTCCGATGCTTCGTAAATCAAATGGGAAATTGAGTCGACGATAATTGCCCTCCGTTGTAGTAATTATGGACTAGCCCATTTGGATCATGCCCCCACATTGTTATTTCCGTCCAATTGTCATCAGCGAGAGCTTGTACTTAGTTAAGCATAGCGCGAGCGGGATTAGGATTCGGAGTCCAGGAGCTCATGTGATTTGTGTCGTTCGGAGCTGTACCGCCATTTTGGATGTGCAGTGTTGGGCCTGTAACTGTCCATTTAATGCGTCTGCGATATCTGTCACCATCTCCTGCACCCTTAAATGGCATGATAATCTGAATTTGGTCGTTACTCATTGTAGTGTCTCGCCAAACTGCCGAAAGAAACATGTCACCCAGACCAAGATTCTGTTTCCGCTCAGAAAATGCAAACTTGTACCAATGTTGATTGTCGCTTCATGGTCAATTCCTTCAATTTTCATTTTCTTTACTGCCTGGGATGCATCAGCATTCTGATAGATAGAATTAGGAATTTCTATCAAGACATCAGATTTTGCACCAGTGTTTTGGTTAACGAGTCCCCCATTCCTGTCCACGCGATAAGATAATTTCTGCTGCCCGGGCATTGCATCAATGTATACTGTGCTGTTCTCATCAATCTCCCCACTGATAAGCATCCGAGATAGCTGAGTGACAACTTTCCTTTCTAACCATCGCTACAAGGGACGAGCACCATAAACAGGATCATAGGCTTCCCGAAGAACAAGATCCAAAGCTGCATCTGTAACTCCTAAAGCAATACCTCTCTCTGCAAGACGAATTGCTACGTCTTTCATCTGTAGTCTAGCAACTTTTTTGAGCTCATCATGAGAGAGAGGATCAAATACAACTATCTCATCAAGTCTATTCAATAGCTCTGACCTAAAATGTCTTTTAACTTCTTGCATGACGTTCTCTTTTGAAGTTTTTATCGTTACATGGCCAGTCAATGCAACAAGCAAGTGCTCTGCTCCAAGGTTGGATGTCATGATAATGACTGTGTTTGAGAAGCTAACTGTGCGACCTTGTCCATCTGTAAGTCTACCATCATCAAGCAATTTAAGCAAAGTGTTGAGGACCGATGTGTGTGCTTTCTCAACTTTATCAAAAAGAACAACACTGTAGGGCCGTCTCCTTACTGCTTCTGTCAGTTTCTCTCCTTCTATAGCAGCCAATCTACGGTTATATGTAGTATTAAACAATTTCTTTGCAACTTGACCAGTTGCCTCGACCTTATTCCTCACACCATCCCGGATACGATCTAAAATAGCTGGTACAACAGTCATCAATGTGGGACCCAACATAGAAGCATCACCTTCGGTTCCTTTTTTAATCTTGCTTGATGTATCAGTTAGTGTCAAAGTTGAACCATAACCGATAGCAGTTCTTGCAGCAATCATTACAGCCTCAGCTTCTAATTCAAGAATATGAGCTAGTGGCAAGTATGCCAGATAAACGTCTTTGTTACCAAGGCCTAGAAGAATTTTCATCACGGTAGAAACTGTTGCTACAACATTTCCATGAGTCATCATGACTCCCTTGGGCAAGCCAGTACGACCACTTGTATACATTATAATTGCAACGTCAGCAACTACCGGCAAATCTGCATCAACAGGTCTCTCCCGACCCAAACTCTCAACCCTGGACATAGATGACACTGTCTAGCTGCTGCTCCTTCCAGATGGAGATGGATCAGATGTAATGCCCTCGTCTTCCATGTAAACAACACGCTTCACGGTATCTAATTGTGTGCTTATATCAGTCAGCTTTTTTAACTGCTTGCGATCACAAATAACTGTTGTCACTTCTGTCTGTAAATCTGATGGAAAATTCAGTGATGTTGCTCAGATGCGGTCGAATTTGTCTCGGGGATACTTGACAATCGATTTTCCACCAGCATCAACTCTTGATTTCTAAAACCAAGAGGCTTGAATCATCCCATCCATCTGCATACATTCCATCTCTGAGCCTCCTCAATTCGATACCAGAGATAAATGGATCATGAGTCTCAGAAGTTCTGACCAAACAAATGTACTTTGCTCTTGGGCAACACAATCAATTTTAATATCTGTTACAATAGGTATCAAAGACTCCGAACGACATTTGGTTTTGAAATACCATGGAGCTCTACACAGATACATCCAAAATGAAATGGATTTTCTGGACATCTCAATACTCGGTGTATCGATATGCTATTAAAATCAAGAAGAAATTTAAGCACTAGAACAAACATGAGTTCAGGTCTGCAAATCCGAAACAACCAAAGTATGACAAAGACATTCCTAACAAACAGTCTCCCGAAAACTAGTCCAAGCCACAGGAAAAGAAGGGTCACGGGAAGACAAAGAAGGACACCAAAAAATGGTGCGATTTCCACAAAATCCCCTGGCACAACATCGATGAATGTCACTCAAAACAATCATTGGTGGTCGATATGAAAGAAAAGGAGCCAAACCTTGATTCAGAAACTAATTATGAAAATACTAGTAAAAGATAGATCATCGACGCAGACCCCACTATATTGTTGCGACCACAACAATTCAACCAGAAGAACCAACAGATCCTGAAGAGGGGGAGCACCTTTTTCATTCATAGATGTGGGTGAAGGGGACCCCACTGCATTTTATTGTTGATAGTGGAAGCCAGAAGAACCTCATCTCAGCAGAGGTTGTCAAATAGTTGGGATTGTCGACAACACCACACCCGTAGCCATACAACATTGGGTGGCTTCGCCAAGGACGAGATATTCATTTCAGCCAATAGTGTTGATTGTCATACGACATCCAACCCTTCAAGGATGAGGTATTATGTGATGTTTCCCCATCGGATGTCTGTGATGTTCTCTTGGGCCAACCATATATGTGGAAGCACCATGCTGTTTATGAGTCTCGACCTCGCAGTGTCATTGTTTCTTTAGGGGGTCATCTCTACAGAATACTAGAGGTAGTTCCAACTATTGTCCCACCTAAAAAGTACCGCAATGTAGTATCTCATACTAAAAAATTAAGCTTCTTCACAATCTGTTCAAAAGGTGAACAAAAAGATATTGCAACCACTACAACCTCGGCCCAAGCACCTTCTATCCAACATAAGAAGGTCGACAAGATTGTAGCAAAGTGTAAAGATTCCTTCTGCACAAAAGAATATCATGTATCCAGACTGATTAAAAAGGTCCAACCCTTCTAGCCACATTTTCGTGATAGCCTTCCACAAACCAAGCAGCACATCTCTAGCAAAGCAAACAGCTCACCCAGATTCAGATTCAACAAATGTTTTTTCCTCTCCCCCGAGCACTCAACGTAATGGAGACAATTTCTGATCCAGGTGGATATTGGTGGCCACCCACCTTTTCCAACTGGCTCAAAACAATTTTCTAACAATTTTGGCAATTTACTATTTTTAGGAGTTTTAACTTCCGGGGCCATTTTGAGGGCCTAAATGAAGGTTTTTCAGGATCGAGCTTCTCAATGATAGACAAAGGCATGATTGAGCCCTCAAAATTAATACCCTCGATGATACCTTTCCAACAGGATATCATACGCCTAAAACAAAGATCGTATGCAAAAGTTACGATCTCAGGAAGTTGATGTACTAACTTACCCAAATGGGGCCCACATGACTTTTGGTGCTTCATATCCTAGGGTTAGGTTTTTGGATGTCTAGGGTTTTTAAAATTCTTGTTTATTGTAAAAAGGCCTTCAGAGTCTCATTGTAATCATCTTCTTGTGAATGTGAGTAGCCATCACATCTCTTCTTAGAGATAATATGCCACCATTCTAGTGAGTCTTTCACTCTATATTTTTACAGTCTATGTACATTTATTTCATTAATATAAATCATGTATTATTGTATCTCTGTGTTTATGGTTGCATCTCAGATACATTTTTGTTATATTATTGGATATCCATGATATCTCTGTGCATTTCTTTATTATATCTCTGCTCTCATGTCATGCCAAAAATAATCTGGATCATGCCCTTCTTCTGTTGTGAGGGGTTCCTAGACCCAAACTAATTTTTGTTTAAGTTTCTGCTTGATTTTGACGGCATATCGATAGGCCATGCCCAAGGACGACTATCAATTCAATACAACGAGGCAACAACGACATGCACAATTTCATCTCACAAATTGATTAATTTAACAAAACCATATGGTTTAAAAACCTGCGACCCTTTCTGATAGTGCAATCAATATAATATCCATAACATATACAGTGGATGGCCATGCCATGATTACCACGGTTGCAATATCCCCATTCGAAAATTTAAAACACACAGTCCCAGTAATTATTAACTCAACCTATAATGTTGTAGGAATGCCACACATACCCACCCATCACGCATGAAGCATCACTGTGCATTAACCAATTGTAAGCTAATGTTGGGTTAAAAATTCAACAATTCCAATGTAAGAGACAACGACTGTGCATTCAATCCAATTCTCCAATCAACCAAATTAACATGTTGAGTTTATCAATTTTATTTTCATACTAACCAATACAATGACTAAATACCATAGCTGACACCATTGTCAACATAATCAATAGAGACCAACCCGAAATTGAACACTGTTGACAATACACCACCAATCCATAACAACCAACACTCGGACTTGAGAAATCAAGGGTTTTCTCTATGGACCAACACAGGGAGACTAGATTCAACTCATCTCATCGGTGAAAACCTCTGAGACCAACGGTGCACACACATGGTATATCCCAATGAGATTGCAGAGAGGGAAACAATTCACAAGATAGGAGAGACTCTAAACAGAGGAGCGAAGGCTCCATTTTGACCTTGTAACAATACTTAGAACACGCAAGGTATAACCCTCACAACTCTCCTAATCAACCAACTAACCACGCTGAGATAAAACAAAGCCGAGAAAATAAATATCACCCACTACGCAACCATCAGTAGCATGAACAAACCCATACCCACGTGAAACAATGTGTGGTGACACAAGGCGTTTCAAAACCATTAAACCCCATAACAGCCAAAGACTGGGTATGGTGATACAAATGTGTGGAGATAACCAACCACTCTAGACCAAATGAAACCCTCCAACTAAAACCGATAAGGATGACAAAGGGCCTCTATGGCTGCTAACACTCAGAACGACCAATAACACTGTGACTTCAAACATTATCGCAATGAAAACCAACAACGATTCATTCCAAAAAAATATCACAAATTTACACAATTGCCAACTTAAGGAAAGCACATACCCATACATCCTGAGCTAATATCTATTTCATAACCATAGTAGATTCATGGATGGAAAAAAGACATACCTGTAACCAAAAGCACCTTAAAAATGTGATCTTGGCCGAGCGGTTCTTCCTCTGCTTGTAAGCCAGAGCCTAACCATAGAAAAACATAGTTGAACAATAGCCCAACTAGGATGGTGGCCAGTGGAAGGAGTAAGGGTGACATGCAGTAAATGCACGTCGCCTCCACCTTCCAGTCATTCAATTTCCCACTACACACCAACCCATTAATCCATTAACCATTCAATTAAACCATGCATTGGAATTAGCATCTATCACTTGTCAACTGCGCCACCCACATCATATCTTACCATTCCAACTATACGATAATTAAAATTAACCATGTCTTTGCATAACTCAATAAATCACATAGCTATTAAATTGTTAGCTAGGATTATCAACCATCATTTCAATTTCAGTGCATGTAAAGTAGTATATTAGCATAGTCAAGTTCCTTCCTTTTGCATTTTTTAACATTGCTTTTATTTATTTCCCACTGCTTTTCTATATTATTACTAACATGTCTCTTGTGCAGGTGTCCCAGTAATGGATCCAAGAAAAGATAGCAATGATAACAATGGATAACATAGGCCGTTGCAAAATAAAATTTGAGCCTAGAGCAGCAGAAAAAAACACAGAACATGCCTTATCCATCACCAAGTTGTCACAATTAGAACCAACACATAATATGCCTTATCCATCGCCAAGAAAACCAAGATTTCATCAACCATGTAAGTAGTGTCAAACAATAGCATAAACATGAAATAAGACCTAGATCTGATCTCCCAATCTACAAGGGGGTCCCACCTACTAGTATTATTTATCTTGTTAGCTTATAATAATAGGCTTTAACAATACTTTGCGGGCAAAACCTCGTTGCGATTTTAATCGTCAATAGACTGGTGACTCCACAGGGAAATTTGTTTTCAACAGATTTAGAACTCGGAACTCGTGGTTTCGCAGACCGAGAGCAACATGTTAAGAAGATATAACCAGGAAGATTATGCAACAGGGGGAAGTGAGTAGATTTAATGGAAAAATGATCGGGAATTCAAGAATCACTCATGAAAAGTGTTAAGTATAAGGGGTTTTACCACTGTGTGCATAATCGTTGAACCGAGATCGACTCTTATCTTCAACGAGAAAAACATTGGACTTGCTCTCTTAATTTCTCAAAAGGATGAAGAAAAGGAAGTATAAGCGAGAGATAACCCAACAAATTTTTTTTTAGACAACAATGGATGTAGATAAAAAATTCAAGGGTGATTTCAGGGGAAACATCGTAAAGACTGTGTAAGCTTGATTGCTATTGACTAAAAATTCTTTGCAGGAGTGTCACTGTGGCAGAACCGATCCAACACCTTATTTTGACCAAATTAACTAAAAGATGGTAGGAAACAAAAACATGACAGAAGTAAAAATGCGAGTTTAAAACAACATCAATAAAATGATAGAAACAAAAAAGCAGTAGGAAATTTTTAAAATAGAAAGCATAAGTCAAACTACTGTAAAGTAGAAAATAAAATAGCGAAAAAATGAAAAGTAGAGCTAGACTACTAGTATACAGAAAATCCAAACAACGTTAGAACCTTTCATGTTGGTCCCTCGTAATGTTTCAAGAGAGAACCGTTAGTGCTGTAGGAAAACAAATGCTCCTATAATTCCTTTAGAATGTAGGAGTTAGTATCCAGGACAAAAACAATTTCGAAAGGACCCATAAATAACACTTGGAACTCAGAGGTAATTATCAACCCCTTAACGTATATGATTAGATCATCAAGGTAGATATGGATGCTGATCAATTCATCAAGAGTTGTGTGTATAGGTATTTTAAAAGAGGTACTTGCATTAGGAAATACAAAGAATAGGTATTTATAAGTCATGGTACCCCAATTAATGATAAGAGTGGTTTTGCGAACATCTGCCCCTTTTCTCTTGATTTTACTGTAACCCAAAAAATTGTCAAGTAAGGGCCTCGTCTGTGACCTTACAACCTTCTGCAGAAACATTTCCATATTGAGAGGAGGAAAGGGATTTCTCATAATAGCCTGACTGAAAGTGCGAAAATTAATGCAGGTTCTAATATGATTAGTGGTATTCGAAATAGGTACCCAATTGGAAACCCATTCAGGGTAGTCTGGAAAAATAATTCCATCCCTTAAAAAATTTTCCAACTCTCTTTGAAAAGTTGCCTTAAATGCAGAGTTAATAGGTCTTTGTTTTTTCCTAGCTGGTTTCATGCCTTCTTTGATGGGGATATCATGCTGAATAAGACCAGGATCAAAACCATGAAGATCCTCATACGACCAAGAAAAAACATCTTGAAATCTACCAAGTAGCTTGGCCAACGCCATTTATTTTTTATTGGAACATTGGACACTTATTTTAACATTCTTTGAAGATTCGAGTGCCCCAATATCCAAGGAGAGGGTTTCACCCACTTTCCTTCTTGAATCCCCTTCTCTCTTTTTCTCCTTATTTCCTACATCACTAAATGAAAATCAACTCTCAAGAGGATTCAAGCCCTTAGAAATCTTCTTTTCTTCTATGGATATAATTTCCTTGGGCTTATGAGGTTCATCTTGAATGAAAGCACAACCTCTCTCATCGTTAGGGAGGGCCTGCCAAGATTCTACATCATCAGGGATATGTGGACGATATAGAGATTGAAAAGAACAATCGAGCCTGTGAGGCAAAGGTTGTTGATTAGGAGAAGCTGCAAAGACAACTAACCGATCGACCATTGAATTCAACTCCCTCTTAACATGAGTAATTTTGAAAGATAAAAGGTTCGAGATAAGTGCCCAAACAATTTAAGTGTATCATTTCATCAACTTGCTTCTAAGAGAGTATATTTTATGCATCAGGTTCACAACAAGTTTAGAATCTCCAAAAACTGAAAGGTGACCACAACCAATATTATAGGCATTCTCAATGCCTAATAATAGAGCTTCGAATTCAATGACATTATTCGTACAAACAAACTCCAACCTGTAAGACAAATTATGAATTTTCCCTATAGGGGAAACCAAGATAATGCCATCCCCATTACCTTCATTAGAGCATGAACCATCAAAGTGCATGTGCCACATATCATCATCTAAATTGACTTGTTTCAAAGGAATATTATCCTCCTTAGCAAAGATGGAATACGATATAGTTTACATTAGGTTGTGGAACACTCTCTATGTAGGGTGAAATCCTTCCCTCTCTAATGACTATAATATTCTTACCATTCCGAGTAACGAATAAATGTGTCTCGTCGAGTGAGAGGTGTCCACCTGTTAAGGATTGCCAATCTCTTCCCAAGATAATTGAGTAATTTATTACTGACATATTGATTACTTGAATACTAAGGGTTGTCCTTATTTCAGGGTGTGCCCATAAAACTAAGGTTACATATTTAATCCCACCTATGGTCGTTTGTTGTAGGCTATTATAGGAGAGCATGCTTCTGGCGTTTTCATTTGTATAGGACAAGCCTAGCTCTTCCATAATAATCTTCGACATCACACTTGGGCCCAAACCTCCATCAACGAGGCAACAATCGACAATATTATCCATAATCTTTACAAAATATAAAAAGGGGGATTTTTTATAGGGTATCTAAAGTTATGTACACCTAATTTATTTATAGACGAATCCTCTTCATTTACTTCTTCAGAAAGATTGGCTACAATGGAAGATTTTCCTTCCATGAATTGTTTCAGAAGCCTCTATTGCTTAGGGATGACAACTTTGTCCAAAAGGGTTGCATCTGCTTTGATGTTGGCCAACTGATTCAAGATATTGTATTTGGAAGAGAGGAGAGGAGAGGTTGTTCCTTGAATGTGAGGAACCTTAGGAACCTCAACAGTAGCAATGGATGAGGATGAGCTCGGGATAGAATAATTGTGGGGAGGATCAAATTTTCCCTTGGGAGCATAGGCTTTGTTCCTAGTATTGATGATCATGACATCTTTTGGCTCTGCAAAATCTAGGAAAACAATAGTAGCTTCTGGTCTTTTACCAAGATCTTATCTCTGGCACCCTTCCTTACCTCACATGTATCTTCCTCATGGTGTTTCTTGCAGAAGTTACACCAACTTTGAGGCAAGATAGCTTTAGGCTGAAAATTATTCTCAATTGGACTTCTAAAGGGGGTTGTAGAAGAGGATGAAGCTCCAGGGGTGAGAGGGGAGACAATTACTTTTAGCTCAAATGCTATCATACGATTATTCATGTCTTGTACTAGCTATAAGAGGGAGGACATGTATGTGTTTTTAACTGATTCTCCCTGGGGAAGACATGTTCTTTCAAGATGTTCTTCATACTCTGAACAAGTATGCAGAGTGGAACCGAGATTATCCATGTCTTTTTCCTCAAGCCTATGACGGTAGGGGGAAGGCAATTCATTGTATTAATGCATGCAAGAGTCTTAGTTCTGAGGATGAATGAGTTCATGGATTTGATTGTATAACTTAGTGAAACGCAAATTGAAAGACTTGATCGTTTTACCGTCCTTATAGGTGATGTTATTATATTCCTGTAACTTCTCGACTGGGATTTTAGATTGCCTATAAGTGGATCTGAACCAATAGATTAAATCCTCCCAAGTAGATATAATTTTAGGAGGAAGGTCAAATAAATCGACCACATCCTTCCCTTCCAAGGAATTGATGAATAAGCGCATGCAAGTATCATTGTCATTGGCCCCTATGTTGTGACAAGCATTAGAGAACGCCACTAAGTGCTCATTTGTAGTGAAAGTGTTGTTCCTAAAAAACGTGGGAAGATGTTCTTTGAATTTAGAAAGTGGATGAGTAGCAGGTGCTAAGTTGAGAGGAGAGTACACATGCCACGATGTGGTTGTAGTGTCTTCTTCAAATTGAAAAAGCCCATACCTTTTTATGACTTTGGTGGGATTTGTGGTAGATTGGACAGGGATATGGTGGCTATATAAGCTACCAATCACTAATGAAGATTAAGACTAAGAGGATGGAGCACCTCCAGTGCCACCAAAGCCACCACTAGATGCCATCTTGTGGATGATAGTTGAAGGGTAAAAAGACAAACTTGAAGAATTAGACAAGGTTCTCCTTAGAGCACTCTGTTGGGTAGATAACACAATGTTCCTTATTTCTATTTCAGCGATAGGATTAATTTCAGGTGATAAGCCTCTTCTTCTTATAGAAACACGAGAGTCTAAGGACATGAAAGAAAGGCCAAAACTTGAGAAACAAGAAGGTTATTGTTGATTTCTAGGTTGTCTACGTCTAGCTTCCAATCGTTCTTGAGCACTAATATCTTGTTCAATTGTTTCCCATGAATGATTAAGCTCAACATGATTATTGACAGTTTTTAAAATGGTGTTAAACAAGTTCAAGGCAATGATGGTTTGATCTTGAAGACCGAGCTCAATATTAGCTTGCCTTGTAACAGGTACAGTCATTAAGAAATAAAACAGTCAAAGAATCAATATCAGAAAAATAGATGTATCGATGAAAATCGAGTATAAAAATTAACCAAAGAGATATCGAAGATCTCCCTAGTATGGTCTCCAAATAAATGTTGAGGAAAAGATATGAACTGATCTTACTCAAGCATTTTCAGATTCTGCTTGGCTAAAGCAAAATAGACGAGAATATCACCCTATGTTTATAGCCATCAAAAATAAAATCCTAACTCACAAGTATTGATTACAAGTGCTTAGGCTAGTCTTTTTCACAATTAAAAGCTTGTTGAAAATTTGTTTTAATATGATTTTCTGAATATAATAGTTGCTGAAATAAATGTAGAGACAAAAGTAAAGAAACCAAGATGATAATCAAGACAGATGAGACATAAAACAATCCTTCATTTCATTCCAATTCATCAAAGAGTCATTCCCTTTACAAAATTTCATATAGAAATTTCGGACCAAAGTCAAACTCAGGCATCCCCGATGGAACATACAAAAGGATCTTTGACAGAAAATAAAAAACTGAACTCTAAAAGATGGATCAACTTGCCACAGATTGCTGCCCACTTGACTCTGCACAATATCCTTTGTCAGTCATGAAAACTAATTCACAAACAAACAAGTCTACACAGACTATCAAAGATGGATCAACACCTCTGAAAATCAAGTGTTTGAATGATGTAATTCAACCCTGAATCTTGTTGTTTACAACAAGACCTTGCTATCATAAAAACAAAAATTAGGCTTGTGATAAATTAAGGAATGAATGAAAACTGAACTATCTCAACATAAACTCAAAGAGAAAACCTTAGTATGCTTCTCTTTCTATCCTCCTCTTGTTCCTCCCTTTCCTTTTGCCTTTAAGCAAATTAGAATTGGTTGAAGTAGTTGAACTACCTCATTAGTTAAGTTAATTAAAAACTCAACCAACTTTTTAGTTAAGGGGGGAAAAGTAATAAATCATAATAAGGGTTTTAAATAAATAATAACTAGTAGGTGKGACCCCTTGTGACTCCCTTTAGCTCTTAACAATCATAACATAACTAGTTAATTAAGCAAAACACCCCACCTTGTGACTCCCATCATTACATTCACATTTGAAAAATTATCTCATTGATATTTGAAATTATTTTCAAAAAATATATTACTCATATATCCAAATAAAACATGCTTTCCAAAACTTCTTAAGTTAATTGTCATCAACAATAAATAAAATAAAACTCAAAAACCATATTTTCCACTCTAAGATGCAATATTTTCTTGATTGTTGTTGTCACCCTTTGATTTCCCTGAATTTTCCTTTGGTTGCACTAAGCCTTTAGGCCTAATCTCATTGATCACATGAGAACAATCATCCCTCAAATGCATTCGAGAAGACACGGATTTATCAGAGCCATTGGAGGGTGAGGAAGGGGCATCAATTGTTTTTCCTTTGTCAAGGGCATGGTGGGCCTCAATTTTCAATCTTTTGGTAGCATGAGAAGACTGAACTGGAGAGTGGACAGGTAGAGCTTGGAAAATCTGGTTAATAGGTGGAGGAGCAGGTAAGGAAAAATTGGGCCAACCACGATGTTGGGAGATTGTCGGGTGGACAATCTCTTGCCATCCGTCGTTTTCGGGAACCTCGGGTTACAATGAGACATGAGGGGGCATGAGAATAACAGGGGCTTGTGGATATTGGAAGGGATGCCTTTCAGGCCTAGGTTGGACCACTCCTTGCCCAATCCAATTGAAAAATCCGGCCTAAAAAAACTGGCCTAACTCTTGTGAGTCAGCGTCAAAGTGTATGGAGAATCTTGGCCTTCTTGGGCCTCTGTTCTAATTACCTCTCCCTCGGTTTCCTCTACCATGACTACCTCGGCTGAAGAAGCTCATTCTTGCATGCATGATTGATTAACAAATATTCCTTTACAACCATACATGAAAACTCCTTAAAAATATGAAATAGACTTTGGCTCAACAACATATCAGACTCATGCAATCCAATCCATATAAAGTGTTTAACTGTTGTCAATGAGCAAGGGGTGAACAAAAGATCCTGGGATATGCGAGGGGTTTGTATTGAGTGAAACATGATATAATGAGGGGGAAAAGAAACATGGTTACTTCTCAAAGACAACACACAATCAACTGTAATGCAAACCAAAGAGAATATCGACTTCAAACTGCTTCAATACATAATTCTTCTTGAATGTAATTAAATTTTTAAGAACAAGGAGTGAAAAATGGATGTGGGAAGGCAAGGGGGTTGTAATTAGTGAAAAGTGAAATAATGGTAGGGAAAGAGAGTGGGTACTGTTCATAAAATTAATTAAGTAGTCCATAAAATCATTCCATATCAATGTAAAAGATCCAACACCAACCAAAATGATCACTGTACCAAAAGAACAACTACTGTGTAAAATTTAAACAATTCTGTGCATTAACTTGTTCATTGTTTGTAGTTAATCTGTAACACACTTTCATCAAAACAAGAGAGTATGCATTCCACAACAACCTGTAGAGGAGATTTGTTCTTCTCATTTATCCCTTTAACGTTTTAAATGATTTCCAAATGAATACACAATCAATTATTTCCACTATGTTCAACGCCAAATTATCAACCACTGCCCATGAATTATTTCAATCATCAAATACAGACACAAAAATCGTGCCCAATCTCATCCTCTAATTCATTTAATAATTAGATTGTAGTGAAATTATATTGTCACAAATCCTATGTTTATCTCTGCTAGGAAACATGATATTCATTAATACACAACGGACAACCAAAAACAACCATCAATATTTTAAATGCAAATAACTTGACTTTCCATTTAAACTCACAGACAACAATCACCATTCAACACATACTATGTTGTGGAATACACAAACATTCGACAAAAATGCAATAGCACTTCCATGACTGCACAGGTTCAATCACTCTGAATCTAACATCCACAATGTTGGGCTATCAATTCAATACAATGAGGCAACAACAACATGCGTGATTTCATCTCACAAATTGATCAATTTAACAAAACCATATGGTTAAAAAACCCATGACCCTTTCTGATAGCACAATCAATATAATATCCATAACATATACAGTGGATGGCCATGCCATGATTACCACGGTTGCAATATCCCCATTCGACAATTTAAAACACACAGTCATAGTAATTATTAACTCAACCTATCATGCTGTAGGAAAGCCACACATACTCACGCATGATGCATGAAGCATCACTGTGCGTTAACCAATTGTAAGCTAATGTTGGGTTAGCAATTCAACAATTCCAATGTAAGAGACAACGATTGTGCATTCAATCCTATTCTCCAATCAACCAAATTACCTTGTTGAGTTTATCAATTCGATTGTCATACTAACCAATACAGTGACTAAATACCACAACCAACACCATTGTCAACATAATCAACAGAGACGAAACCAAAATCGAACATTGTTGACAATACACCACCAATCCATAAAAACCAACACTCGGACTTGAGAAATAAAGGGTTTGCTCTGTGGACCAACACAGGGAGACTAGAGTCGACTCCTCTCATTAGTGAAAACCTCCGAGACCAACGGTGCACACACAGGGTATATCCCAATGAGATTGCAGAGAGGGAACCAGTTCACTAGATAGGAAAGACTATGAACAAAGGAGCGAAGGATCCATTTTGGCCTTGTAACAATACTTAGAATACGCAGGGTATAACCCTCGTGGCTCTCCCAATAAACCAACTAACCACGCTAAGATAAAACAGAGCCGATAAAATAAATATCACCCACTGTGCAACCATTAGTAGCATGAACAAACCCATACCCAAGTGAAACAATGTGCAGCGACACAAGGTGTTTCAAAAACAATAAACCCCATAACATCCAAAGACTGGGTATGGTGATACAAATATGTGGAGATAACCAGCCACTCTATACCAAATGAAACCGTCCAACTAAAACTAGCAAGGATGACAGAGAGCCTCTATGGTTGCTAACACTCAGAACGACCAATAACACCGTGACTTCAAAAATTATCACAATGAAAACCACCAAAGATTCATTCCAAAAAAATATCACAAATTTACACAGTTGCCAACTTAAGGAAAGCACAAACCCATACATCTCGAGCCAATATCTATTTCATAACCATAGTAGATTCATGGATGGCGAAAAGACATACCTGTAACCAAAAGCACCTTAAAAACGCGAGCTTGACCGAGCGGTTCTTCCTATGCTTGAATCCGGAGCCTAACCACAACAAAACACAATTGAACAATAGCCCGACTAGGGTGGCATCCAGTGGAAGGAGTAAGGGTGACGTGCAGTAAATGCACGTCGCCTCCACCTTCCAGTCATTCAATTTTCCAGTACATGCCAACCCATTAATCCATTAACCATTCAATTAAACCATGCATTGGAATTAGCATCTATCACTTGTCAAGCGCGCCACCCACATCATATATTACCATTTCAACTATACGATAATTCATATTAACCATGTCTTTGCATAACTCAATAAATCACATAGATATTAATTTTTAGCTAAGATTATCAACAATCATTTCAATTTCAATGCATGTAGAGTAGTATATTAGCATAATCTAGTTCCTTCCTTTTGCATTTTGTTACATTGTTTTTATTTCTTTCCCACTGCTCTTATATATTATTACTAACATGTCTCTTGTGCAAGTGTCCCAGTAATGGATCCAAGAACAGATAGCAATGATAACAATGGATAACATAGGTTGTCATAACATAAAATTTGAGCCTAGAGTAGCAGAAAGAACACATAACATGCCTTATCCATCACCGAGTTGTCACAATTAGAACCAACACATAATAGGCCTTATACTTCGCCAATAAAACCAACATTTCATCAACCATGTAAGCAGTGTCGAACAGTAGCATAAACATGAAATAAGAACCAGATTTGATCTCCCAATCTACAAGGGTGTCCCACCTACTAGTATTATTTATCTTGTTAGCTTATAATAATAGGCTTTAGCAATACTTTACAGGAAAAGCCTCATTGCGATTTTAATCGTCAAAACCCCCTTATGAAGCAATGGTCTCCATTGCTATGAGTGCCCCCATCAGATGATGAAATTTCTACTGAATTTGGCCCCGGGTGAGCCACTTTACTTGGTGTAGGAGATGCCCTACTTTGACAACCTGATAAAGTTGGATCCTCTACTAGTGAGTGCCCTTGAACTATGTGTCCATGATATGATCAGTGGATTCCTATTCCCTGCACTCAGGGTTGAGCCATGTTGGTGTCAACTGGTCTTCTATCTCTGAGGTGTCCAATTATGGTGGAAAGTACGGCCAAAGAAGATCCACATTGAACACTGGGTGAAAGGCAAGGAAGGGGGGGATATTGATGTCAATAGAATTGTATCCCATAGCCTTGGTGATGGTTTAAGGTTCACAGTGGAGTGTACGGAGATTTCGATGGCACCCTTTAAGGTGTTCTTTCTGCAAGTGCAACCAAACTTTGTCTCCCACCTGAAAATTGTATGACACCCGATGTTGATCATGGCACTGCTTGTACTTGGCATTGGATTTATGTAAAATATAATTAACCTGTTGACAGATGTGATGGATCCACTCAATCAACCTGGTGGCTTTGTCAGCTTCATTTTGAGCATGGGACGAGTCTGTGTGGGTGGTCGCAAGGGGTAGTGTAACATCCATGGGACCCAATGGTTGAAATCCCATCCCCACCTAAAAGGGGTTGTGGTCGGTTGAGCTATGTGTGGATCTGTTGTAGTTGTGATGAACATAGGGAATACTCTCATCCCATGTGTGGGGGTTCTAGGAATTGTACATGCGTAGGATATCCACGATCATTCGGTTGACGACCTTAGTTTGGCCATCCATCTGAGGATGAAAGGTAGTGGATTTGGTGAGCTTGGTGTCCAGAATTGACCAGGTGCTTGACCATAATGTGTTGAGGAACCGACTGTCTTGATATAATACAATGGTTTGGTAATGGCCTCCGATGTGATGCTCTTCTTGCAGGTGGCTAAAATCGCCAACCTGGAAAATCAATCAACAACCACAAAAACACAGTCATTTCCTTGCTTGGTGGACGAAAGACCTGAAATGTAGTTCATTGAGATGGATTCCTGTGAATTGTCAAGAGTAGGAAGAGGGGTGTACAATCCTTGTTTCTTAGTGGCCAATTTGACAATAGCGCAGGTAGTGCAGGACCTGATATACTTGCTCACATCCTGTCAAATTTTCGGCCAGTAGAAAAGTTGTTACAATGCTTCCACTGTCTTTTTTATGCCGAAGTGTCCTACCACTCGATTGTAGTGGGATTCCCAAATAATCTTCACTCGCTCACTTGATGGAATCTAGAGATGGCCCAAATGACACAACAACCCATCCTGAAGATGGAAATTAGCGACAATTGTGTTTGTGCCCAACATTTGGTATGTGGTGGCAAAGTCAATATCTTTCTCATAGAGTTGGGGGAATCCGAAGGTCTCATGGTTACAAGAGTCTAGAATTGTGGTGAGTCTCGTGACTAGAGGTCAGATGAGGCAATCAATGACACAATTGGTACTTCTTGTCTTATACTTGATTTTGAGGTGGAAATGCTGCAAGTATGTGGACTGCCTCTGATGGCGGTCATTCTATAATTTTCCTTGTGTCTACATGAACTACAATGAATTATGATTAGTGTGGATGATTTTATCCTTCCCGATAATGTAATGCCTCCATTGATGACAGGATTTCACAATGGAGTACATTTATTTGTTGTAAGTAGGGTACTTACATACAACATTTGATAGTGTCTCACTATAATAGGCCATGGGGTGGCCATGCTGAGTGAGAACGTTGCCCACAACATAGTCTAAACCATCGGTCTCGATCTGAGAGGGTTGTTTCAGGTTGGGTAATGAAGGCACTGGGGCTGATCACAAGTGATTCTTCAAATCATTGAACATTTTCTTTTGGGACATGCCCCACATAAAATTTTCCTTACCACCACCCCTAATTACTTGGTTGAGGGCCCATGCAATATTGGAGAATCCCAACACGAACCTACGATAGAAATTGGCAAGGCATAAGAAGCTCTGAAGCTTAGTGAGCGTGGTTGGGGCTTGCCAATCATGAATGACATGGATCTTGGATGGATCCACATGCACACCATGCTTATCAACTATGTAGCCTAGGTACTGGATCCTGTCCATGCTAAAGGAGCATTTCTCCAAGTTGGCATATAGCATGTGTTGTTGTAGAGTGTGTAGAACCTTCCGAATATGATGCAAGTGTTCCACCCAAGTCTTGTTGTAGATGAGAATGTCATCGAGATACACCACTACAAAATAATTGGTGAACGACCACAAGATATTGTCCATCATCCTCATGAAAGTTGTTGGTGCATTTGTCAAACCAAATGGCATGAACAACCTTTCAAAAAGACCTTCTTTTGACTTGAAGGAAGTCTTCCATAAATCTCTGTCTTCTTTATTAGGACCTGATGGTATCTAGACTTCATATCAATATTACTAAAGTATTTGGCCCCCTTGATCTGATGAAGGAGATCATCGATTTGAGGAATCAAGTACCGGTTCTTGGCTGTGATTTTATTTAGGGCTCGATAATCAATGTAGGTTTTCCATGTCCCATCTTTCTTTTTCACAAGCACGATTGGGATTCCACAAGGTGATGAGTTGGGTTAGATGTGCCCCTTGTCGAGAAATTCTTGTATCTGATGCTTGATCTTCTCATTTTCTAATAGAGAGCAGTGATAGACTGAACCATTGGGTAGCGATGCATTGGGGGGAAAATCGATGGAATGCTTGAATTGACACTACATAGGTACCCCAATAGGTGAGGAGAATATGTCTTTGTATTCTTTCACAACCTTATCCACTTGCCTCTACTGCATGGAGAGGTCAATTGAGGAGGCCATGGATGTGACTACAATATTTTGTTCACTCTGAGAGTGAATCACAAAGAAGACAAACTTCTCGGTCTGAGAGATGACCTTCCTGCATTTCTTGGCAGAGATCAAGGTAATGGCATTATGTGGGACTACCTTGGGTATCCTGCATAATTTCATGTCCAAAGTAATAATAACACTACGAGGACTAGACTCATATACATCACGATGTTTCCATAAATAAGGTTGGCCCAAATGAACATCACAAACATCAAGGGGAGAAACATCACATAATACCTCATCTTTGAAGGGCTTGATGCCATAGGAAAAATGACATTGTTGGCTGACGTGAATTTTGCTTCCTTGGTGGAGTCATTCAATGGTGTAGGGATGCGGGTGTGGTGTTGTCAGGAGGGCCAACTGGTTGATGACCTCTATTGATATGAGGTTCTTCTGGCTACCACTATCAACGATGAAGTGTAGTGGGGTGCCTTTCACCCACATCTGTGAATGAAAGAGACACTCTCCTTCCTCTGGCTCATCAGGTTCACCAGGATAGATCTTGGTGGTAGCAATGGTGGAACTGGGTTCCATGTCAGTGATCCTTCTCCCCTTTTCTGGTTCAGAATCAGAGTTAGAACCCGCATATGATTCAAGGATTCCATCTCAACCATCAATGACTGCTTTGAGAGACAATCAACAATGTTATGTCAGGGGCTCTTATGGAAGTCACACCACTTCCCAATATCTTTCTTCATATTTCCATTGTCCTTCTTTGTTTGTGACTTAGAATAGTTGTGATGAGGATGTCCATCTTTATTCTTCCCTTTTTTCTTCGAGTCGGGGCGTCCCTTTCTTTGTTCCTGCTGTAAGGGGTTCCTAGACCCAAACTGCCGTGGTTTTTTCTTAAGCTTTTGCTCGATTTTGATGGCATAGCGATAGGTCAGTCCCAAGGAAAACTGTACAGAAAATCCATTTATGCCTAGATGTATCTATGAAGACCACTATGGTACTTGAGCACAAGATGTTGCTCAGAATTGTTTATACCTAAGTTGGTGCATAAAGTATGGAAGGTATTTGTGAACTATGGAACTGCTTGTTCCCTTTCCTGCCACAGTGTGGTCCATTTTGTATACATGTCGTATAACTTTAGACATGGTAGTATTGTTCTTTAATAGAATCCCTGAACGACTCCAGGGTGAGTGCGACTGTAAATAATGCGGGTTCTTCTATTTCCTTTTTCTCACAGAAAGTATCCCACCAATCTTTGACATGGGGGACGGATTTGAGGAGCGCAAAATTAATCTTTTCTCTCTTCGAAAAGTTATGGACAGAAAAATACCCTTCTAGCAGATTCAACCATTTTTCTACAACATATGTATCTATTTTACCTTCAAATATAGTAATATCAAAGTTGATATGTACCTTGAATGGGGCGACGCCTCCGCTCGAGGAAGATTCATCGTTTGTTGGTAGCTGTCGAAGGATTTGCACAAAACTATCCATCATCTCATTCCTCTATTGCGCGAGGGATTCCTCAAGCAATAGTTTGAAAGGATATCATGTCCCATATTCGTTATTTTATTCTTCCATGGGAGGTCACTTGGTCATGCAAGAGAATTTGTTCTCAAGGGACAAGCTTGAGACCTAACTCTTTGTACCTTGACCTCATCGGTGACATGCATTAAGAATGAAGAGGAGCAGACCACTCCGATACCACTGATCTGAATTTTATGAGAATAACAAAATGAATAAAGATCTATATTATTAACATAGATATTCAATGAACAATAACAAAGATACAATAAAACTTGACTTCTATTAATAAAGAAATATGTTGAAACTGTAAAATGTAGACTGAAACAAGCTTGCTAGAATGATGGCGGCTTATCTCTGAGAAGAGATGTGACAGTTGCACTCATTTTCAAGAAGATGAGTACAATGAGGCTCTGAAATCCTTTTTACAATAAACATGAATCATAAAACTCTAGACATCCAAAAACCTAACCCTAGGATATGAAGCGCCAAGAGTCATGTGGGCCTCGTTGGGGTAAGTTGGTACATCAAATTCCAGGGTCGTAAATTTTGTATACGAACTCTGTTTTAGTTGCACAATATCCCATTGGAAAGGTCTATCCGAGGAATACACATTATTCTATTAGAATCTGAATCTATCCACAGTTTGACAGTGGCGAGCCCTAAAAACGTTGTTTAGGGCCTCAAAATGGCCCCAGAAGTTTAGGACCCAAAAACTAGGAAAAAATTGCCAAGTTGAAAAAATGGTAAGATGAGTAAGTTGGAATAGGTGGGTGGCCACCGATATCCACCTGGATAAATCGCCCCCCTTAGGAAGTAATGGTGTCCATTGTGTTGAGTTCCCCCACCAGATGAGAAAATTTCTGTTGAATTTGGCCTCGGGTGAGCCACTTGCCTTGGTACAGGAGTTGCCCTTCTTTGACAACCCGATAAAGCTAGATCCTTTGTTGGTGAGTGCCCTTGACATGTGTGTCCATGATATAATCAGTGGATTCATGTTCCCTGCAGTCAGGGTTGAGCTCATTTGGTGTCAATTTCTTTGTTATCTCTAAGGTTTCCAATACTAGTGGAAAATATGACTGAAGTAGATCAATATTGAACACTGGGTGCAAGCCAAGGATGGGGGAATATTGAGATCAAAATCATTGTCTCCCATAGACTTGGTGATGGAATAAGGTCCATAACGGAGTGGACAAAGCTTTTGATGGGTCCCTGCAAGGTGTCATTTTTGCAAGTGCAACCAAACTTTGTCTCCCACCTGAAACTTGTGTGGCACCCGATGTTCATCATGGCGTTGCTTGTACTTGGCATTGGATTTCTGTAAAATATCCTAAACCTGTTGACATATGTGTTGGATCCACTCAATTAACCAGGTGGCTTTGTTAGCTTCAGTTTGAGCATGGGATGCGTCTTCCTGGGTGGGCGCAAGGGTAAGTGCAACATCCATGGGACACAATGGTTGAAATCCCATCCCCACCTGAAAGGGGCTGTGGTTGGTTGAGCTATGTATGGCTCGGTTGTAGCTGTGCTGAACATATGGAAGAATCTCATCCCATGTGCGATGGTTCTTGGAATTGTACATGCATAGGATATGCATGATAATATGGTTGAAGACCTTGATTTGGACATCCGTCTTGGCATGAAAGGAAATGGAATTGGTGAGGTTGGTGTCCAACAGTGATCAGAGGCTTGACCAAAATGTGTTGAGGAAATAACCATCCTGATCTGAGATAATGGTTTGTGGTATTAAAAAATGTACCCACACTCATCAAATAAGAGCTTGGCAGTGGCCTCCGCTGTGATACTTTTCTTGCAGGCAGCCAGAATTGCCATCTTGGGAAATTGATCAACAACCAAAAAAACAGAGTCTTTTCCTCGCTTTGTGGACGAAAGGCCCGACATGTAGTCCACTGAGATGGATTCCCATGACTTGTTAGGAGTAGGCAAAGGGGTGTACATGCTTTGTTTCTTAGTGGCTGGTTTGGAAATAGTGCAGGTAGTGTAGGACCTTATATACTCGCTAACATCTTGTTGAAGTTTCGACCAATAGAAATATTGTTGCAACACTGCCACTATATTTTCTACGCCGAAGTGTCCTGCCAACATATTGTAGTGGGATTCCCAAATCAAGTTCACTCACTCGCTTGATGGAATGAAGAGATGGATTGAACAACACAACAGCTTGTCCTAAAGATGGAAATTAGTGACAACTGTGTTTGCACCTAACATCTAGTAGGTGGTGGAGAAGTCAAGATATTTCTCACAGATTTGGGGCCATCTGGAGGTCTCGTGGCCGCAAGAATCTAGCACCATGGTGAGTGTCACGAATGGAGGTCGGCTGAGGAAATCAATGAGGCGGTTGGTACTTCTTGTCTTATACTGGATGTTGAGGTGGAATTGCTGCAAGTATCTGGACCGGTTATGATGACGGTCATTTTACAATTTTCCTTGTGTCTGCATGAACTGTAACAACTTATGATCAGTGTGGTTGATTTTTGTCCTTGTTGAGAATGTAATAACTCCATTGGAGACAGACTTGCACAATGGAGTACATTTCTTTATCGTAAGTAGGGTACTTACAAACGACATCTAATAGTGTCTCACTATGATAGGCCACGAGTTGGACGTGTTGAGTGAGAACTGTGCCCAGAACATAGTCTGAAACATCGGTCTCGATCTCAAAGGGTTGTTGCAGGTTGGGTAATGAAAACACTGGGGATGAGCACAAGCGTTGCTTGAAATCATCGAACGCTTTCTATTGGGATAATCCCCACAATTTTTTTTTCTTACCACCACCACTGGTTACTTGGTTGAGGGCCCATGCAATATGGGAGAATCCCAACACGAACCTGCAATAGAAATTGACAAGGTATAAGAATCTTAGAATCTTAGCGAGCGTGGTTGGGGCTGGCCAATATGGGATGACCTGGATCTTGGTTGGATCGACATGCACATGATACTTACCAACTATGTAGCCTAGATATTGGACCTTGTCCATGCCGAAGGATAATTTCTCCAAGTTGGAATATAGCTTGTGATGCCTTCCCGACCGACTTGGGCTCATCGTTGGTGGTAGTTAACACGTATGCGGAACTAAAGTCAGGAAAACTATACCTTTCGTCTGGTTTTATTACTCTTTCTGACCTCCTTTGATCCAAATTTTATGAGCATAACGAA
>JASDQU010102451.1:292910-313334 GCA_032191745.1 Picea mariana
TATATTATTAACACACATAACAAAGATACAATAAAACTTGGCTTCTATTAATAAATAAATATGTTGAAACTGTAAAATGTAGACTGAAAGAAGCTTGATATAATGGTGGCGACTTATCTCTGAGAAGAGATGTGACAGATGCGCTCATTTGCAAGAAATTGAGTATAATGAGGCTCTCAAATCCTTTTTAAAATAAACATGAAAGAAAAAACCATATAATCCAAAAACCTAACCCTAGGAGATGAAGCGTCAAGAGTCATGTGGGCCCCGTTTGGGTAAGTTGGTACATCAAATTCACGGGGTCGTAACTTTTTCATACGATATCCGTTTTAGGTGCACGATAGCTCGTTAGAAAGGTATATTAGAGGAATACACATTATGCTAAAAAAATTGAACTCCATTAAGAATCTAATTGTGGAGAGCCCTAAAACGTTGTTTAGGGCCTCAAAACAACCCCAGAAGTTTAGAACCCATAAACTAGGAAAAAACTGCCAAGATGAGCCAGTTGGAATAGGTGGGTGGTCATCGACATCTAGTTGGATCAATCCTTCCCCCTTTGGAAGCAATTTTATCCATTGCATTGAGTTCCCCCATTAGATGAGGAAATTTCTACTGAATTTTTCCCCGGTTGAGCCACCTCCTTTTGTGCAGGAGTTGCCTTACTTTGACAATCCGATAAAGCTGGATCCTCTACTAGCGAGTTCCCTTGATCGGTGTGTCTATGATATAATCATTGAATGAATTTTCTATACAATCAGGGTTGAGCTCTATTGGTGTCAATTGTTCTTCTATCTCCAAGGTGTCCAATAATGGTGGAAAATATCGCCGAAGGAGATCCACATTGAACAGTGGGTGCAAGCCAAAGAAGGGGGAAAGATTGAGCTCAAAATCATTTTATCCCACAACCTTGGAGATGGGTTAAGTTCCATAGAAAAGTGGAAAAAGCGTTTGATAAGGCCCTGTAAGTCATTGTTTCTGCAAGTGAAACCAAACTTTGTCTCCCACCTGAAACTTTTGTGGCACCTGATGTAAATCATGGCGTTGCTTGTACTTGGCATTGGATTTCTATAAAGTATCCTAAACCTACTGGTGGATGTGTTGGATCCACTCAATGAACTGAATGGATTTTTCAACTTCAGTTTTAGCATGGGATGAGTCTTCCTGGGTGGTCGTAAGGGTTAGTGCAACATCCATGGGACCCAATGGTTGAAATCCCATCCCCACCTAAAAGAGGGGGTGGCCGGTTGAGTTATGTATGGATCTATTGTAATTGTGTTGAACATAGGGAAGACTCTCATTCCATGTGATGGGGTTCTTGGAATTGTACATGCGCAGGATATGCACGATCATGTAGATGATGACCTTAGTTTAGCCATCTGTCTTGGGGTGGAAGGCAGTGGATTTGGTGAGCTCGGTGTCCAGAAGTGACCAGAGGCTCGACCATAACGTGTTGAGGAACCTTTTGTCCTGATATTGGACAATGGTTTGTGGTATTCCAAAATGTACCCACACTCGTTCAAAGAAGAGCTTGGCAGTGGCCTTCGTTGTGATGCTCTTCTTACGGGTGGCCATAATCTTCATCTTGGAAAAGTGATCAACAACCATAAAAACACAGTCATTTCCTTGCTTGGTGGATGAAAGGCCCGACATGTATTACATTGAGATGGATTCCCATGGCCTTTTAGGAGTAGGAAGAAGGGTGTACATGCCTTGTTTCTTAGTGTCCGGTTTGGCAATGTCGCAGGTAGTGGATGACTGTCTCCTTCCCAAGAATGTAATGCCTCCATTGGTGATAGGATTTCACAATGGAGTACATTTATTTGTTGTAAGTAGGGTACTTATGAATGACATATGATAGTGTCTCACTATGATAGGCCATGGGGTGGTCGTGTTGAGTGAAAACTATGCCCACAACATAGTATGAAGCATCGGTCTCGATCTCAAAGGGCTATTGTAGGTCGAGTAATGAAATCACTGGGGCTGAGCACAAGCGCTACTTCAAATCATTGAATGCTTTTTGTTGGGACATGACCCACACAAACTTTTCCTTACCACCACCCCTATTTACTTGGTTGAGGGTTGATGCAATATGAGATAATCCCAACACTAACCTGCGATAGAAATTGGCAAGGCCTAAGAAGATCCAAAGCTCAGTGAGCATGGTTGGGGTTGGCCAATCACAGATAACATGGATCTTGGCTGGATCCACATGCACACCATGCTTATCAACTATGTATCCTAGGTATTGGAACCTGTCTATGCCGAAGGAGCATTTCTCTAAGTTGGCATATAGCTTGTGTTGTCGTAGAGTGTACAAAACCTGTTGAATATGCTGCAAGTGTTCCACCCAAGTCTTGTTGTAGATGAGGATGTCATCCAGATACATCACTATAAAATAATTGGTGAATGGCTGCAAGATATCATCCATCATCCCCATGAAATTTTTTAGTGCATTTGTCAAACCAAATGGCATGACCAACCATTCAAAAAAACCTTATTTTGACTTGAATCCAACCTTCCATACATCCGTTTTCTCTATTGGGACTTGATGGTAGCCATACTTTAGATCAATATTACTGAAGTATTCCCCCCCCCCTTGAACTGATCAACAAGATTGTCGATACAAGGAATCGGGTACCGATTCCTGACTGTGATTTTATTTAGGGCCTGTTAATCAATGCAGATTTGTGAGGTCCTGTATTTATTCTACACAAGCATGATTGGGCTTCCACAAGGTGATGAGATGGGTCAAATTTTCCCCTAGTGGAGTAATTATTGGATCCGACGCTTGATCTCCTCATTTTCTAACAGAGAACAACGATATAATGGTACATTGGGTAGAGGTGCCCTGGGGTCATATCGATGGAATGCTTGACCTGACAGTGCATAGGTACCCCAATAGGTGAGGAGAATATGTCTTTGTATTCTTCCACAACCTTATCCACTTGCCTCTGCTGCATGGAGAGGTCAGCCACGGAGACCATGGATGTGGATTCATTCTTTCACTCACTCTGAGAGAGTATCATGAAGAAGAAAAAATTCCCGGTCTGAGAGATGACCTTCCTGCATTTCTTGGCAGTGATCAAGGAAATGGCACTAGGTGGGACTACCTCGGGTATCCTATACAATTTCCTTTCCAAAGTAATAATAACACTGCGAGGCCTAGACTCACAAACAACATGATTTTTCCATAAATAAGGTTGGACCAAAAAAACATCAAAAACTTCAAGTGGATTAATATCACAAAATACTTCATCTTTGAAGGGCTTGATGTTGTAGGAATTGAAAGACTATTGGATGATGTGAATATCTCTTCCTTGGCAGAGCCATCCTATGTTGTAGGGCTACAGGTGTGAGGTTTTCAGCATGAACAACTGCTTGACGAACTCCATTGAGATGAAAATATTTTGGCTACCACTATCAACGATGAATTGCAGCGGGGTGTCTTTCACCCACATTTATGAATGAAAGAGGCACTCTCCTTCCTCTGGCTCATTAGATTCACTGTGTTGGATCTTGGTGGTAGAAATAGTGGCATTGGGTTCCATGTCAATGATGCATCTACCATTTTCTTGTTCTAAATCGGAGTTGGAACCTGCATATGATTCATAGGATTTCATCTCAGCCACCAATGACTTCTTTGAGCGAAAATTAACAATGTTATGCCAAGGGATCTTATGGAAGTCACACTACTTCCTGGTATATTTCTTCATCTTTCCATTATCCTTCCTTGTTTGCATCTTAGACTGGTTGTCTTGAGGCTGTCCATATTTTTTCTTCCCTTTGTTCTGTGGGTTGGGGATGCCCTTTCCATACTTTTTTTGTGAGGGATTCCCAGACCCAAACTGCCCCAGTTTTTGTTTAAGCTTCTACTCGATTTTGATGGCATATAGATAGGTCACGCACAAGAACAAGATGTCCATAAAATCCATTTCTTCTTAGATGTATATATGCACATGAACACGGTACTTGAGCACTAGATGTCGCTCAAAATATTTGATACCTAACTTGGTGCGCAAGGTATGGAAGATATTTGTGAACTCTGGCACTGCTTTCTCCCTTTCGTGTCGCAGTGTGGTCCATTTTCTATACAGGTCATCATAACTTTTGACATGGTGGTATTGTTCCTTAATAACATCCCTGAAGGACTCCCAGGTGAGTGTGAATATAAATAATGAGGGGCCCTTTGTTTCCTTTTGATCACATAAACTATCCCACCAATATTTGACATGGGGGACGAATTTGAGGAGCGCAAAATTAATATTTTCTCTATTCGAAAAGTTATGGACAAAAAAATACCCTTCTAGTGGATTTAACCATTTGTCTACAACATCTGTGTCTATCTGACCTTCAAAGATATGAATACCAAAGTTTATATGTACCTTGAAGGGGGTGACGCCTCCGCTTGAGAAAGATCCATCGTTTGTTGGTAGTCGTCGAAGGATTTGTGCAAAACTATCCATCATCTCATTCCTCCGTTGCACAAGGGATTCCTCGAGAAACAATTGGAAAGGATCTCCTGTCCTGTTGTCTTTCTTTTCTCCCGCCATGGAATGTTTCTTATGTATGCGAGAGCCTTTTTCCTCAAGATAAATAAGCTTGAGACCCAACTCTTTGTACCTTTACCTTGTCAGAGACATGCATTAAAAACGACAAGGAGCAGACCGCTCTGATACTATTGATCCAGATTTTATGAGAATAACGAAATGAATACATACATATATATATATATATATAGTTAGGTATNATTCAATGAACACTAACAAATATACAATAAAACTTGGCTTCTATTAATAAAGAAATATTCTAAAATTGTAAAATGCAAACTGAAACAAGCTTGCTAGAATGGCGATGACTTATCTCTAAGAAGAGATGTGATGACTGCGCTCATTCGCAATAAGATGAATAAAATGAGGCTATGAAAGTATTTTTACAATAAACATGAATGCCAAAACTATAGACATCCAAAAAGCTAACCCTATGAGATGAAGTGCCAAGAGTCATGTGGGCACCGTTGGGGTAAGTCGGTACATCAAATTCCTAGGGTGATAACTTTTGCATACAATCTCTGTTTTAGGTGCACGATATCCCGTTGGGAAGTTCTATATTAGGAATACAAATTATTCCAATAGAATTTGAATCTATTTCTAACTACTTCTAGCGATCCCTAAAAACATTGTTTAGGGCCTCAAAACGATCCCAAACGTTTAGGACCCAAAAACTAGAAAAAAACTACCAAACTGAAAAACTACCAAACTGAGCCAGTTGGAATAGGTGGGTTTCCACCGATATCCACCTAGATCATCCTTACAACCGAGTTTGGTTGGTCCCCATCTTTTTCTGATTCAGTTGACTCATCTGAATCATCTTCTTCGTTCCTTAGTTCAAACCGCACCATCTCAAGATTATTCTCATTCTGAACAATTTCTCCAAGCTCAAAATTACTTTCAACTTCTTTGAAGACCACATCTTGAATGTGAACTATTTTTCTTGATGAAGGATCCCATAGCTTATATCGTTTCATTCCTTCTTTGTATCCAATGAAAATATATTTGCCTACCTTCTTGTCCAACTTGCTCCTCTTTTCTTTGGGAACATGCACAAATGCATCACAACCAAATACTTTGAGATGTGAAACTGAAGGATTCTTACCCATCCATACCTCATGTGGATTCGTGTCAACTAGCACCGACGAAGCAAACATATTCAATATATATTTTGTAGTGTTGACTGCCTCCTCCTAGAATTCTTGTGCAATCCCAACACCAATGAACATGCTCCTTGCCTTGTCCATCAGCGTTCTGTTCATTATCTCAAAAAAACTATTTTGTTGTGGGGTATATGGTGTGGTATTTTGGCATGCTATGCCACACTGATTGCAAAACTGATCAAATTCTTTTCCACAGAATTCACCATTGTTGTCAATTCTTAGCACCTTAATCTTCTTGTCTGTTTGGTTTTCTACAAGAGATTTAAACTCTTTTAATTTATCGAAAACCTATGATTTCTTCCTCAAGAAACATATCCATGTTTTCCTGGAGAAATCATCTATGAAGGAGACATAATATAGGGATCCACCAAGTGAAGGCACTGAAACAAGTCCAAACACATCACTATGAACCAATTCTATATTCCTATTTTCCTTTGTCGAACCAGATGAGAACTTCAACCGACTTTGTTTTCCATATATACAATGTTCACAAAAGTTGACTTTTAAATTACATTCAGGAAATTCTTCGACCATACCTTTTTTATGCATATCTCGAAGTCATTTTTATCCAATTTGTCCCATCTTATCATTTCATAGCATGGTCGGATTGACTTTATGATGACTTGTTGAGTCATTTTGAATCGAATCAACCTGAGTTGATTTGAGTTGAGTCAACTTCAGGAACAACAATGTTGTTGCATCCAGTCGAGTCGACACTCCCTAGTAACTTGTATAGGGTTCCAATCCAAAATCCTTTCACTAAGACCATCACACCTCTAACCATCTTGAACAAATCCTTCATAAATAGAGTGTTCACCCTTGCATCACTCATCTTGCTAACAAATATCAGGTTTCTTTCCAAACCTAGAATGTGTAACACACCTATAAGGGTTCTACTCCTCCCATCCTATAGTATCAATCAAACTCTTCCTCGTCTGACAATTTTTGTTGTTGAGTCATCCCCAAGAACATGTTCCCTCCTTCATATCGTTCCTATTCGCAGAACCATTCTCTATGTGGTGTCATATGATAGGGTGCTCCTGAGTCGATCAACCAAACAACTTGATCCGACTATGTACTGGTCGACGCCAGGTATAGATCACCTCCCTTATCTGGAGTCGTCTTTCTCTCAGTCGACTGCTTCTCATTGGATCCTGTACTGACTTCCATTGCCTTCGAATTGCAGTCCTTTTTGTAATGATCAAATTTATCGCATTTCCATCATCTTCTCGTTTACTGAACCGAGGATTTATATCTACCCTTCGACTTAGACTTTCTACCAGATAATTTTCCTTTATCTCTGTCAATCAATCGACCTCTCACCACTAAAACATCTTTGGTCAATCCTTCCATGTTCTTTCTTCTCATTTCTTTTGATAGTAGAGATGCAACCACGTCCTATAGAACTAATGTGGTTGTATTAATCTCTAGATCCATGACTAAGCTATCCCATGAGTCTGGAAAGGAACATAATAGGATAATACATTTCTCCTCCTCAATGATTTTAATATTCATAGAATATAACTCGATTATAATGGTATTAAACACATTTAAATGATCAATCACCGAAATGCCATCAATCATCCTCATAAGATACAATTTATTTATGAGAAACAACTTATTTACCAGGGATTTCGATTGGTACAAGCTTCCCAACCTGTACTAGAGTTTCTTGGCTGAATATTCACCTAAGACATTCAACAATATCGAATCTGCAAGAAAAAGTCAAATCATACTCCTTGCTCTTCTCTCTAGTTTCTCTCATTCTTTCGTCGACATACCTATCAACATGGTACCTAGATAGACTGTTGTCCATTGTTCTCGATCTACAAAGAGATCTTCAATTTTAAGCTTCCAAATCTCAAAATTCTGGCCATTGAATTTTTTATCACTATTCTCGAGCTACTTTCCATTGTTTAACACAATATTTATAACAATCTTTAGAGATTTCAAACTTATGACTCTTACTAAACCTAGAGTTTAGCTCAGATCCAAGGTTGTTAAGACAAGCTCTAATAACACATTTTAGTAAATGAGACACACTCCGATGCTAAGCCTAGAAGAAGAGAGGAAGAAATATATAATCAAGAAAGTAAATGACGAAGCAAACGTAGAGTACACAGATATTTTACTCTGGAAACCCAAACCGGGAAAACCAACATTCCTTGAGCATTATGCTCTCTTGTTGTCTTATTCATTCATAATAAAATGTTACATGTCTAACCTTGGTCCACACCTAAGACACAATCGAAATCATACCCTCTTGCTTACAAAAGAACAACCCTATAGCTAATTCGACTTACATCTACATGACCAACAACCCCTACGATTACAGACTCTTGGCGATTAGCCACTCATCATCTAAAGATTAGCGATTTACAACATTACAACACGCCTTCTTTATAGGATTTACAATAGGAAAAAAACTAAAGAAAAGGCACCCAAAAATGGTTACAGATCCACGAAGATCATTGGTTACAAATCCCATGAATCTTTGGATTCTGTTACAG
Source organism: Picea mariana (assembly GCA_032191745.1). NCBI lineage: Eukaryota > Viridiplantae > Streptophyta > Pinopsida > Pinales > Pinaceae > Picea > Picea mariana. The sequence continues at coordinate 301,131 of JASDQU010102451.1, forward strand.
TTGACTACCAAGTCGTATTACCTGTCGACTACTAGTCGGGCTTCATTCGATCTTCAGTCAGTTGCCACATGCCCTCTTTCGACCTCTTGTCAGTTTACCTCTTCGACTTGTGGTCGATTTATTTACCATGTTGAACTACCTCGACCTTTGATTTTGACTTTACCTGGTCGACTCACCTCGACCTTCGACTTGCTGTTGATCCTCCTTGACTTCGTCTTTACCTGGTTGAACCACCTCGACCTTCGAATTCGACTGTCAATTGATCCACCTCGACTGAAATTTCACTGCAAATAATATAACAACCCAACACCATCCACATAGAACGAATACTGTCATATAATGTAGATGATGCCATACACAAAAACTAAACCCACCAAAAAATGTAGGTGACGCCATGCATGAAGAACCAAACTCACTAGAAAATGTAGGTGATGTTAGCAAAGACATCATTGGGGGGTGTACATAAAAAATCTTTTTGGTTATCCTTTAGGTCAACCCATTGGCTAGCCTTCAATGGACCTAATTGGAGATCTTTAGGGCATCTAATTGAGGGTAACATCAATTTTTTTTAACCATGTCTCCAAATGGATATTATACTCATAGTTTTGATTTATACTCCAATTTATAATTTACATAGTATTTTTTATATTTTAACACATGTTTTATGTGTACATATGTACAAAATTAATTGGATTATGCATGAATGAAATCTAACCAATTGTTGTAGAAAATTGTGCCCTCTTAGGTTTTAAGAATAATTGAAAGTTGTAGTAGTTTCCACAGGGCTAGAAACTTTTAAGAGAATTTTGATGAAAAAAAGGAAGAATTTGGACTCAATTATTGTTGGGACAGTGAAAGAACGCGTCAGTAGCATAATTAAACAATTTTTTTTGAGTAAAAATAAATTATTACATACCCTAAAATCTTACACGAATTTGTAAAGCACACAAAATTAAGATATACAACAAAGTTGTTGGGTTTTCAAGATACTTAACACACAAAACATATGAGAATACCTTGAAAAATGTATTGTAAACATTCTAATCATTTGGGAAATCAAGAAAATCGGATGTTTGAGATGCTCGTAGGGAAATTGTGATCATTGTTGTCACACCAGGAATTTCAATAAGTTGAATGGTGAAAATATTGTCAAAATTAATCCATGTTTCAAGAAGAACATTACAAAAGCATACTAGATTTAGGTTGTGCATAGACATAAATGATGAAGTTGGTTAATGGGATCTTATTCTCATGTATCCCTACAAAGACATACTTCTAGAAGGTGTTAGAATTTTGGGAAACCCATTCTTTTTCTATATTAGATCAAATGCATTAACTATGGAAACACTTATCCAAAGTTGTGTGTGATGAGCATTGCAAATATGTTATGGAGATGACACAATTTGAAGCATTTGAGGAATTTCAATAAAACAACCCTAGTGTTAACATTTCCATTAGAATATTTGATAAATTGAAACCATGCTATATCAAGCCCAACTTTGTTTGAGACACTTCTTGTTGTCATTACCATGTTCAATTCCAATTTTAGTTTGACACATTCACATATTTTTGCAAACGAAACTAGAAAGGTGGTCCTCTACCTCTCATAACTCGTGTTTTTTTTTTATGATATCATGTAGAAGGAATCACAAAGATTTACTTTCTAGTAAAAGATGTGTAGGTGAAAAAAGATGCCTTAAATGTGGTAATTTGACATTCTTTCAAAAGAATTTTCCTATTGATCCCACACACCCTAGATTGTTAGATATCACAGTGACATAGAAGGGATATGAATATGTTACTATGAATCTATCGTCCTCTTTGGGTGTGGCCTCTAAAAGGATTGACTTGCTTGAAGAGAAGATAATTGTATCAAGATTCATGGGGAAGTTTCATAATCGGATTTATAAATATGTCAAACACTCTCATGGTTCAAGGTAGTAGGCTCCCCAATTTAAACAAAATTGCAAGGTATTCGAGTTGGGCACAACATTATCAGTGTACACTTCGTTGATAATTATACATTTACTTAGGGGAGGTAGGTGTGGGGGGGTCTGGTCGGTTTCAGAGGACATAGAGTTTTCAATTATTATTGGAATTTAGAGATTTCCACCAACAACAGAGTCGAAGCCTATGCACTGTTACAAGGGATCTAATTGGTGAAACAACGCCAAATATATAACTTTAGTGTAGTTGGGGACTCTAAAAATACAATCAAATTTATCATTTTTGGCTCCTCACTTAAGGATATTCACTTTAATATTCTTATGGATCACATTCGTCTCTTAATTTAGATTCTTCAAGTTCAATTATATCATGTTCTTAGTCCACATAATACCGAAGCTAACAAAATGTCCAATAAGGAGATAGGAAGGACCCTGGTCTCATGCGGGATGAAGGAATGGAGAAGATAGTCACCCCCCTAGTGACCTAATGCTTAGGAAATTAGGAATAATCTTAAGTCACCACGTGGTGTGCTGGTTGATGCATGGGCGCAGTAAATGGGAGGCTTGCAAGTGTCTAGTCATGAACTCTTGGATAAGATAGAGGTGTTTGTGGGGCGACCGGAGCATAACTTTAACCCGTGGGTGGTGGTTCAGTTCGGGTGACGCGGAGTGATGTCAATTCAATCTCAAGGGAAATGCAATGGATCTCAAGTCGTTAGGCCCTGTTACAGATACTGGGAATGCATGACAAGTACATTGGAAGCATGTAATATCGGGTGTAGTCGTCAGCATGAGCACGAATTAGGACATGGTGTGTGGAAAAATTTGGCAGCTCCACGTAATTCAAGTACTTCCCATTTCAAATTATCATTGCAACAACACCTTCTCATCCTTTATTAGCATTATGAGTAGTTCAGGAGGTATTGTGGTTAAAGTCATCTTGAGAGCAGTATTGGAATTTTGCTAGGAGAGTATTTCTGTCACCCTACCTTGGGCCTCTTCCAGTTCTTTAGTGTTTTCATTGGGAGGTTTCCCAGTTTCCATAGTGGCAGCTTCAGGAGGCCAATGGGTAGTCATTCAACGTTCAAAATTTAATCCTGTCAGTCGCTTTGAGACGTTTTCCTGGTTGTATTGGTATTCTTTGGTTAGCATTTTATTTTTCTCAAAGCTTGAGATTCTCCCAAAACTAATTTTAATTGGCCATTGGTATTCTTCAATGCAAAGAAAAAACATGTAACTTAGGGATGTTGTTCAACATCCAGAGGGAGAATTGGATGTGGCCAAGTTCGAGGATCGTCAGAGGATGTTCATTCGGCTTTGTTCCCTTAGTTTGATAATCACTTATACTTTAGAAACACTGTTTCAGCACATAATTTAATAGGCCAACTCCAGAATGAAGTATATGCCTTGAGGAGCCAAAACGAGAACCTACAATTTCGGTTGGCACAGAGAGCAGAGATCAGTGGGAAAATTATTCAGCGGGTAGTGCAAGGTTCATCTCAACAGTCTCCATGGCTCAAATTCTAGATCTCAATGAACCTGTGGCATCATTGAAGGATTGGGACCAACAGGGAAAGGGAGTCATTCAACATGGCAATGGTAATTAACTTTTAAATATAGTAATTTTTATCTATGTCTTGTCTTAGTATATGTATTAACGGTATTTATTACCATATCTATACTTTCCATTGCAGTAGTAGTGACAATATATGGATAGATATTAAGAGAAGGAAAGACTTTTGTTGGGAGGAAGGCATAGTTCAACCGGTTTTGGTGAATTTTTGTGAAACTCTGGAATTGTTCTCTTGTACTCAATGGTCTCGACCACACCTTTTTAATGCAAATAATTCCCCATTTTTTGTAAAAAAAATTATACATTTACTTCATCAAGAGAGGTACAGAGCGAGTACTATCATCTTGACCAAGTAGTTTTCTTCTTATTTGAGTGTTTTATGTTTTTTTTTGAAGGTTTACTTTTATTTCCATGTTTCTATATTTATGCATGTCTTGTATAGACACTTACAAGTGAACAATGTTGGTAGGGATGACACCCTAGAATCCTGTGATGTGGTTAAGGAGTACCATTTTTATGTTAGTGATGACCATGAAAAGAACATGTTTTTTCCACACTGCTTTGGTTTCAAATATGGTTATTTCAAAAAGAAAAGGTTCACATTCATAGAACACTAGATTTGGTCTAATGAGTGTCTAGATAGTTCAAATCAACACACTCTTTCTAGTAGTTGAGTTAGCTTCATAAGGATACTATTGGACACACCTACCACACTTAGAGGGGGGGTGAATGAGTGTGGGGCTCTTTTTACCAAAACTTCCTTCTTACACAAAACTCATTAGTTAGCATTCAAAATTCACTTATTACTCATTGCTTTCATTTATAACCAGTTAGATGTGAACATATATCAGCAACATAGATCATCAATAAGTCATCACCACAAGGAACACAAAGAACATGAGATGTATGTAAAATTTTCTTTTTATTACAGACTACAATCCTTGGGGTTTTTCAGCAACAATTGAATAGAGTACAACTCTACAAGAGAACCAACTCTATAATGCAAGACTCAGCTTACACTCTCAACACCAACTGAGATGAGGCACAAATCCTCAACAAATATCAATCTACAACAGGTACGCGACCTGTCAGTAGTGCAACCTGCGTGTGTATGCGCCCTGGCTCACTACAACCAACGTATGTACGCGGCCAGTATATACAACAACCTGCGTATACTTTCTGAGCTATTAGGGTTTGTCCTTTTCATCACATACTCAGATCCTCTGCAACCTGCAATCACATTCTCTTCTATCTTCCACTGTCCAAACTGATCACCAACCAATCACAACACATCCAAGCTCTCCAATAGCTTACTCATGCTCCACAACCAATCAACATGAATGCTAAATCAATCATGTATAAGAAACTAGTATACCATAGAAATCATATCACACCTGAATCACAAGAGTATTGCTCACTCCATCAACTAACATAAACCACATCACAACAGTCATACCAAGAATTTCCTAAGCATTCACAACACAACAAGCAATACTATCCATCAAGACAATAATGTAACCATACCAGTGTCTCAGTGACAGATCTGAGCCCATAGAATGCAGATCTGGAACCTGCTTCAATCTTTAACAACCAGTCATCAGCTCAAACACAAATCTCCATGATTTTATCCACTGTACGCGCCCTATCTTCATATAGCCCGCGTATGTACGTGGTCTGGCCCATTACAACCCGCGTATACCTCATAAACTAGGGTTTTTGTAGCTCCGAGACTTTTTCCGTCAATATCTCCGATATTGCCGAAACTTTGATGCATCCATGAGATCCTCCTCATACTCTCTTTCTCAGAATAGATTTTCAATCATGCTCAAAAGATTCACACCAAATATGCTCTCACAAGAAGCTCTCCATTAATCCACAAAAAGGATGTTTTGCAAGAGACCATTTCTATCTTATTTATACTTTCATCCTCTAGATCACTTAACCCATTTCAAGGTCACTTAACCTATTTTCCTTATTTTAGGGTTAACCACTTTCCATAAATAGAAAGTTGTCCAATACTTTATCATTAAATATTCCTTCTTGATTTTGTCACTTCTCTTTATTATTTAAATAATCCACCTTGACTTTGTCACTTTACTTTATCATTTAAATAATGATTTCTTCTTTTAAGACACTTTGACTTCTTTTGACCTTATGGGACTTCAAGACATCATATGGAGGTCCTTCAACTTCGTAGGGCCATAACTCTCAAACCGTGAGGAGTTATGTGACATTCCACATACCACCGGAAATGGCATGGAAAGCACTATCCATCTAGGATAGTGTCACCAACAAAATCACTGATCTTGTTCTCTTTATTCCACATACAAGCATGGGTTCTCTCAACCATACTTCTAAGATAACTCAACCATAATGTGTCTTCCCGTGAGGGCTTTCACCATAAGGGGACCACTTTGGAGTTCATCCATTTGTACCATGACAAGAAAATAAAGAGTCATCTTTACATCAAACAAACTATGCATCATATATCAAGGAATACATCTTCATCATGTATCAATGAAAACTCATTGATCCATATTCATCTATGCATCATATCAATGATAACTTATTGATCCATCTTCATCGATTGGTTTCCACTTGACATCTATCATTCTCATCAAGGACAATACATATACATTGTTCATCAATCATCAATCAATCAATCCTATCAATCAATCCATTGACATCAATCAATTATTTAATCACTTGACATCAATCAATCAAACCATTGGCATCAATGAAAACATGATCCAACAGATACATGAATCTAACCTACTAGAAGTTTTTTTGAAATAAGGCATGGAAAGGGCGATCACAATGATGCAAGTGCTTGTGTCACCACAAGCACTTAGGAGGTTCCAAGTGAGTCACTTTGTGATCTGACTCAAACCATATGTTGAAGTAGTTGATTTGTGAAAATGGCATTTAGGCCATGAATGTCACTAACATGTGAGGTCGATGCATAAGATACTATTGTGTGCAAATTCAACCTCAAATTTGACATCATTTTCTTTCCATAAACTATTTCATGTTTGTATAAATAAATTTATATAGCATGAAGTCATATTTTATTTTGATGATAATATGTAGAGTGAATTTATGTAGAAGGAATCTCAAAGATGTGTTTTTAGTAAAATATGTATAGGTGGAAACAATTCCCTAAATGTGGTAATTTGACACTATTTCATAGGAATTTTTCTAGGGATATTGAACACCCTAGATTGTTAGATATCACAATCACATGGAAGAGATATGAGTATGTTCTATGAATCTATCCTCCTCTTCGAGTGTGACCTCTAAAAGGATTTTGATTATTTTTTGGAAGACAATGAATGCAAATAGGAAACCAATGGTAACATAGAAGAAACATTTGAGGGGGTTCATAGATGTTATACCTTTGATATTGTAGGAAAATGGTGCATAGATCTTCTAGGTGTTGTTTTATTTCTTTGACTACGCGATGAGGTCATCGAGGTAAGCCATGATAATATGAGATAAATCGTGAAAGACATAAGACATGACACATTGGAAGGTAGCTCCTACATTTTTTAGCCCGAAGGACATAATGTAATATGGGAAAGTCCCCCAAGATGTTGTGAAGGTGGTTTTATACTAATTGATGTTATGAATCTAGATTTGATACTTTATATTTGTATTCCCATTTTGTTATATTATGTCTCAATTATTGTTTATTCTCTGTAAGGGTTTATATATATTTTAAAGTTAAGGTTCTTCTTTCCTCAACAATTACAATTTGCATTGGAGTTATGTGGGTTTTCTTTAAATTGTAGATCTAGGTTGTGGGTTTTCTTGTATTGTAGTTCTAGTTTATGGTTGTAGCCTAAGAAAGGAACTTTCCAATTGTGAGGAGATTTTGGTTAAAATTCCAACCCCCATCATTTCATATTTTATTATTTTAGTTTCTAGGATATTTTTTTCTTTCTAAGATTAGAGGTTAGGGTTCCATAACCCTACCCACCTCTAATATGTTTTCATTATAAATATTTTTTTTTCTTATTAGTTATTATATTTAATTCATGTTTAATCGTATTTAACAAGGTGAAATGGTCCATAGGCCCTTAAGCTTGAACCGTGCTTTGATACCAAATGTAATACTCTCCCATAACTAGAGAAGCACTTGTAACATCTTACTCCTAAAACAATCTCAATCTAGCTAGTTGTGTTAATATGTGTTTATGTATACTTAATTATTTACTTACTATGAAGCTTCTTTGGCTCTTATTTCAATATGTCTTCATATATTTGTTGAGTTGAGTGAAAGATTACTAATTTACTGTGCTAAAATTTCAGCTTAAATCTACTAAGGAAGAAGTTAAGTTTTGAGCTTAAGGTGTCCATATTCTAATAGTAAACCTTTGTTACTATTATCAATGGAAATACTTTCTCTACCTTCATTATTATCTAGTACAATCAATTTTAAAGGACATATAATATAGAAGTAATATACATATTGCATGTTTAATTTTAGTGTTTCCTATGAACAACTTTAAAAATATTTAAGTTATTTCACAAATTCATTTTATTTATTAAATTGACCATGAATAGAGGTCTTAAGCATTATTTCCATCTTCAAACAATTATTCAAACACAATTTATCAACCTTAATTCAACTCTTAAAATGATTATACATGAATTTGTAAAATAGAAAACCTATGTGATGTCTGTCTCCTTTGGATCAACATCACTCATCACATAATCTTAAGGTCCTTTTACAAAATTGGATACAATGGAGTCTATTTTAAGTAAACTACTCATTTTCTTCCAATTCATATAACAAAAACTTGTATATTCCTTCAAAGTTTCTTTTAAATTATAAGAAATCAAGAGAGAAAATATTGTAGGTGTATCTATATTAGAGAAATTAACAAGAAGAAGAACAAACCCTTTTATCTAAATATATATTCTTCCTACAAATTATCATTAACAAACTAGCAGCTCCAAATCCAACACCAACTCTAACCAACAAATGGGAAAATATGGGGGACACACTATTCTCCACCCATACAATCCTTCAATCAAATATTTAAAGACCCCAAGCTCTCAATCACTAAGGCTATACCAAGGTTCTCACAACAATTTATCACACACTACCATAGAAGCAATAATGCCTCTCCCCCTTTCTAAAAGCACTCCTCTAAAGCATAAATGACTTAGTTCTTCCTTTTAACTCTAACAATTCTACACAATCCTAGGTAACCAAATCACCTTCTTCTCCTCATAAAACCTCTCACATCAGGCATACAATTCAAGTAGGATGATATTAGTTTATTTGCAAGTAATTCACCACTTGTCTAATCACTCACATGCACAAACACCTAATCAATCTTCATTAACTTGATTAATTTTTTCTTAAGTTCGCACCCTTTTTTTTCATTATCAATTTCTATTTATTAATAATTATTTCCACTTGCCCCTTTAGTAATGCATATATATCCACTTATAATAGCATAATATACAATCAAAATGCACCTACTAATATACTAGTAATATTGTGTGGATGAGGTTTTTACTCATGTAGCTATCACGAATAAACTCTATATCTATACTATCATGCAAACAAAACCATCCCTATTCTCTATATTCTCTTGTGTTACGATTCATAGAATTCATATTAATCAACACAAGAAATCTTTCATATGTTCACAACAATTATAGTTGAACTTCTAGTTACTTTGCTTCTAGATGTTTGACTTCCATTATCCACTTCCAATTTACATCACTAGTTGCTTGTTCTCGACTTAATTCATCATTAGTTATCCCCCTCATCGTTTATTATATTTATAAATGATCATGATCTTGGTGTAATCAATTGTTCTCCTCTTGGATAACTCATTCACCAATTGCCCATGTCTTGGTTACTTATTCACACATGTAATTGGTTGTCCCCCTCATGATTACTCAACTTTATATTATCTTAGATATCCAAACATCAATAATCCACTCGATTATGTAGAGGCTAATAATCCATTAGTATCACATTAGTGATTGAGTTGTCCCTAATGAATAAGATGTTGCTTATATAAAAATCTTCATTTCTTAAGTATGAGTTACCACAACATCTTTCATTAAAGTGGCTCTAAGCGCAGGTAGTGACTTTCCCATCAAGCTTCGATTCATATCATAAGAACACAACATTAGATACAAAATGTATCTAATTACAACACCCCATAGGAAAAATGTAACTAAAACATATACTACATGCTATCAAACCATTGCCATCTCATGAATAATATATCGATAATTACAACACCCCATGGAAAAAATGTAACTAAAACATATACTACATGCTATCAAACCATTGCCATCTCATGGATAATATATCGATAACATAATTGTCATGCTATGAAAGAATGTCATCACATGAAACATATCATTATTATTTTGTGATCAAACCATAGCATCTACTATAAGATAATAAAGAATATATATTTTCCAATACATGCACATGATTGTTTTGTCATTATGCACATATATAACCATTTAAACCATTAGTTCCATAGTGCATCATTTTGTTATTTACCATGTTATATGGATATCTGCAACATAAGAAGAGTACCAATGATTGCATCATATTGATAATAATTATAATTATAATTTATATATATATATATATATATATATATATATATATATAGAAACATAGATATCACATCATGATAAAATATCATGTTTAAAAATATCAATCTAATAATTCATGTTAGGTTCATAAATCATAATTGAATTAGTTTATGCTAGGTTCATAAGTCATAATTTTACATAACCAAAAGATGGGGCACTACAAATTACAACTTTGGAGATTAGGGTTTGAAAGTAAAGGTTCAATTCTTAAATAGTCCAAATGCTAAGCCACTAAATAAAGGATTTAAAAACTAAGGAAGAAAGCTTTAAAATGATGGGAACTGTAATGTTGGGGTATGTGTTTAATATACTAGATGTATAAGGAAAATTTGACGATAACTTTTATATAGGGAGAAAATAACTAAGCCCTTTTCTTAAAAATGATTTCAAGGTTGACATGAGTGATACATTGCTTCTCATGTGGAGGGAAGTTGAAAGAATGCTAAGAATATTTCAAGGAGTGGTGAAGGGTTTGAAGATCGTAAGAAGTCAAAAATAACTAATGAACATGTTGTGAATGGGTTTGTAAATTGGAATAAATATGATGCAAATAAAAATGATAAATTGGCCCATTGATGTTGTTGATAAGAGGAAGGAAGTTGTAAAGGTAAATAATAACAATGATGATATTGACATAAGCAAACTTCATTCATGGTTTCTTGTCAAACGTAAATGATGAGATTGACATGAACTAGCTTCATTCATGGTTTCTTATCAATTGTAAAGTAAGAAGAAGATTTCCTACCATGCTTAGTTGATTGATTTCTTGATGTTTGATGATGACTCAATCACTATACACAATGTTGATTTTGACAAAAATAAGAAAAAATACAAATATCTTGAGAATAAGAAAAAACACAAATGTCTTAAGTCAAGATTAAAGGAAAAAACACTGTGTAAAAATAAAGTATTGATTTGAATGTTCATAGACAAAATGAAGTAAGGGTAGTGACTATCCATCTAGCTACAAGTGACTTAAGTGACTTGATGGAACAAACTATGGAAGAACAAAATATTGAAATAAAAAGGTTGGAAAATATATTTTTAACTTTAAAATATTGTTTTCTCAACCTTTGTCCATTTAGGCATTTAGCTGAGAGCCAAAGCACATTTAAAAAAATCATCATTAATGGATAAGGATATCAAAGAGTTGACTTTAAGAGTAAAAATAATTATGGTTGGGAATTAGGAAGACAAGAGTAAGGTGTTTCTTGATATTTGGTATGTTAGAAGAAAGGCTCTAAGATTGCAATTTTAAGGAAAAAGGTGTTAAATTTAATAAAAAATTGTAAAATTACTAGTTAATAAAATCAAAACTATAATATTTAAAAAAAGAAAAAGGTTTTTCTTTAAACTTTAAGTTGATTTAAATTAAAAATAAAAATGTTTGAAATTTAAATTGAAAAGTTAAAATGTTTTTTTTTAATATGTGAATAAGTTATTTAAATTTTGCATTATTTTGAATTAAATAAATACATACCACTTAGATGAATAAAATAATTTTCCAATTGCTAAATCAAAAAAATTAAATAAATACATACCACTTAGATGAATAAAATAATTTTCCAATTGCTAAATCAAAAAAATTCTGTAAAAAACTATAAAACTTGTCCAGCTTATTTTATATGTAAATATTGAAAAAATAAATGTGTTATGATCCATAGATGCTCATAAAATTTTAAGCTTACTGGGAATGCTCTAGTGTAAACGTTGACTTGAATGAGATAAATGACAAATTATTGAAAGGCGTAATAGGTCTATAACTCTATTGTTTTGGTCCAACAAGGGTATCCTAAACCTCGAAATGTTGGAGTCCACTGAAAACAAAGATTTAATTATATATTTAATAAATAATATTGAAATAAAATTATTTAAAAATAATAAAATTAATTAAAAAAATTATTATATATAATTAATTTAATTATTTTAAAATAATTAATTTTAATAATTAATTATTAAAATTAAAATAATTAATAATATTTTAATAATTAATTATTAAAATTAAATATTTTAAAATAATTAAAATTAATTATATATAATAATATT
>JASDQU010102451.1:313434-324349 GCA_032191745.1 Picea mariana
TATATATATATATATATATATATATATATATATATATATATATATAATTATTATTCAATTTATTAAATACATTTTACATAAAATATATTTGGAAAAACTTTTCTTCATTCATTAGTTGTTAAATTAAGAGTTCATTATGTGAATTTTGAACTTGGGTGGAGAGGGTAACAATCATTCCTCCCAACTATTGAAGCTAAACTCAATCCAACTTAGGTGGAGAGAGTAACAATCATTCCTCCCAACTATTAAAGCTAAACCCAATACAGAAAAAACTTAAAAGTTAAAAATAATATTTAATAATTTGATCATTAAATATTACAGCTTGAATTTGATTGTTGTAAAATTGCATTCTTGCTCCGGGGATTCAATATGAGGATGAGGCTTGCAACTGTCCTCTCCTATTCACTGATTAGCTGTTTCTCATCTTCTTTAACTCTGGACTGATAGTAGTCCTGTTCCAGAGAGTCTAGTCTTTGTACCAGCATGGCTACTGTGTGCTCAAGAGAAGAGGTTCACTAGTTCTCCTTTTCAGTTGATTCAGTTCATTGAAATAGGGCCTTAATCATCTGATCCACATTGCTGAATTTTGCTGCGCAATCCCTGAGCTGCACCCGAGAACCCTCAACTATGTCTTCACAAAATTCTTTTAATTTCACTCCATGAAGGGTTCAAGGGTCCATGGTGTGCTAGTTTGTGTTTCCCCTGCTCCAGAGACTTCCTAAATAACCCCAATTTCCAAGACTACGAATGAGATGCTGTAAGTTCCACTCCTTACCAGAATTTTCACCCCGTCTCCATAAAGGCACAAATTACATGAATGTGCTGGAGAACAGTACAATGATGGTTACCATTAAAAAATTGTACTCCCACTAAATTTGAATTGTTGACTGGAGGGTAAGCCCTGTAGGTGTTGACCAGATTGTATCCACAATTTCCTTCAAACCCGAAGTCAGAGCAAATTGAAACACAGAGAGTCCCAGAAAGGACGGACCCCTGATCTTAATCCTTTACAGATGGAACCCCCTGGTTGGCCAAATCTCATACAGAGATCGGGAAGGGCACGCAGGTTTTGAATTGCGGTCGAATTGGAAAAAGATATTGGGGCTAATCAACGAGTTAGGGGAAACTTGTTGGCTGAGAGTAATGGTCAAATAGCTTTCAACGGGGAGACTCTTAGTCGGCCAAGGAATTACACAGTAGCTAGAGAAAGAGGAAGCACAGAGATATACCCAACACCCTAAATCTAAAAACTGAAATTCCCCAATATTAATAGCAAAGGACTTAACAAAGGGTTTACAAAATTAACCGCTAACCATTTTTTTTTTTCTCGAAATAAACTAGAGAGACAAGAACCAAAATCAGAGAAATAACCGAGGTACCTATAATCCAAGGGTTTTTCGGAGTGCCGACAGTGGAAGGACGTAGGGTGACCTGCCTCCTGGATAAGCCCGAGCTCAAATCCATTACCTCGACGCTCTGCAACCTGAATTTTCGAGTCCATCGCGGCCCTTAAGAAACCCAAACCACACACGCAGGGGGTAATTCCGATATTATTCCTTTGAATGATGGAGTGTGTGAGGGGAAGACAACTGAATTTGGAGCTCTGTCGGCCGTCCAGTCTATCAATTGTCATCATCAATAATTTATGGGATTGGGGAAAACCTAGAAATCCCATTAACCACTAATATGCCTTTTGCTAGACATGAACCTACATTGGCTAGCTTATCCACTTCGGCGTTAAGTTCTTGCGTTATGTGGAATAAAGAATGCTTGTCAAATTTCTTCAGATCATTTAGGGAGCGGAACATGAATCTGAAGAGGAAATTACCGCCTGCAATAGGCCCCTTAACCAATGATCGAATGATCATCATGGAGTTCCCATAGACAATAAGGTTTTGAAGTCCCTCGGATTGAGCTCCACTTTGTTGTTGGTCATTGATCCTAATCCCCACAAACAAGAAACTAATGACATGTTGACCTTAGAGCTTACATATTACCCCCTTGCTCTTGTCACCCCTGAGGTTACTTCTCGATGCTCCATCAAATAATATATGTTGTCTTCTTGTTGAGTTAACCATTTCTTGAATTCTCTAGCTTCCAGCCTTAAAGCCTAGTTAGGAACAAATTTAATGGAGTTTTTAGTAGTAGTTTGAATGCTTCCCAATTTGAATAGGTTCAACCATCCTTAAGCCCAGTTAGGAACAAATTTAATGGAGTTTTTAGTAGTAGTTTGAATGCTTCCCAATTTGAATAGGTTCAACCATCCTTTTTCAATGTTATCCAGGAGTTGTTCTTTCCATTGAACGCGATTTTTCATATACTCTGTTATAAGAGTGCAAGCCTTCATTGCCACCTGTCCCGGACTTTGGACTTCATCATTGAAAATTTGTTTGTTGCAAGCAATCCAGATGCTCCAAAAAATGTATTTGGGAAGAGCATCTCGATATCTTTTAAAGATTGGATTTTTCTTAAAGTTCCCCTTATAGTAGCATCCCCATCGATTAAAGAACTCTACACAAGTTTGCGGCCATTTAAACCTTTGTACTAGATTTCACATTGCGTAGTTCCAGGTCTCCTTTGCAAAGCGACACTCGATGAAAATATGTTGTAGTGTCTCTTCTTCATTTTGTCACATAACACAATGGGAGGGTCCACATATCCCTCTCTTTTTAAAATTCTCCATAGTGGGGACTTTCTTATGTGCCAAGAGCCAAGAAAAAAGTTGATTTTGGGAATTCCATCGTTGCGCCAAATTTTTTTCCACATGCTCGATTGTGATTGACTATGAGTCACCTCTACTAACAAGGAGTACCGCTTTCTCACTGTGCAATGTGATTTTCCAAATTCATGTGCGTCTTTGATCCTTTGATGATGAGGAACACATCCTTGCAAAGAGGAGATCAACTCAGAATATAAATGGGAGAGATGAAGAGGTGGACTAAGATTGGTCCACCTGATCCAAGAACCATCAAAAGACCAATAAGATAGGTTCGAAAGAAAAGAGATGCCCTGTGACTCCATCCTTTTGTGGATAGGGTGAAGAGGTTCCATTTGAGCAAGGTGGCCAGACTCCAATATTTTGTCTTCCCAGGGTCTCACTCATTTCCTTTTCGTTGAAATCCAATTCAACTTTTCATTGATTATCGTCCTGGTTGCTAGAAGAAGTTTAAATATGGGTGAACGAGAGTTGATTTTCAAGGGATAATCCAGACATCTTACTCGTGGACTAATGAAGTATTTTTTCCACAGAGCATGCTTCCACCAGGCCATGCTCCCAGTGACTAATATCCACAAAAGTTTAGTTCCCATGGCTATATTCATGAGCTATGGTTCCTTGATGCCTAGTCCACCATTATTTTTGTTGTTTGTGACTTGGTTCTAGTTAACAAGATGGAATTTTCTGTGATTCAACTTTCCACCCTGCCAAAGGAAGGTCTTGATTTTCATAGAAAATTTGTCTTGCTATACCTTTAGGGGCCAATATTGTTGAGCATTGATAAAGGGGGGAGGACAAAAGAATAGATTTTATGAAGATCACTCTTCCCAATGGATTTAACCATTGGGATCCCCACTGGATAAGCTTCTTGTTAATTTTTTCGAAAATTTGTTGCCAAATCTGAGTGTATGAAGATTGAAGAGTGATGGGAATACCCAAATATTGGAAGGAAGCCTAGTTTTCCAACAATTTTCTGCAATCAAGAATTGGAAAACTTGAGCTATTGCTCGCATAAATCTAGGTGAAATGTGCCATTCAAAAACTTGATATTTTTTGTTGTTCACTGCTTCTCTAGAAGCGTCAAGGAAGGTGTCCAGAGTGATTTTAAACCTTGTTTCTATGATGAATGATGCTCCCTATAGCAATAAGGTATCATTGAAAAATTGGGAATGATTCATGTTCTTAACTCCTCTGGTTATCTACAACCTGGGAAAATTTCCAAGCTCTCTTGCTTGCTCAATGCTTCAACTACTAAAATGAATAAAAGGGGGGAGTGCAGGCAACCTTGACGAAGTCCTTTGTTGGCTTGAAAGAATCATATAGGTCTAACATTCACTAAAAGTGATACCCATGAATTACCAATGCAAGCAACTACCCACTGAATGAAAGATGAGTTGAATCCAAACCTCTCCATTACCTGAAGGATATAAAAAAAAAAAAAAAAAACTACGATGAACATGGCATGGTCAAAAGCATTATCCATGTTTAATTTTACAACCATACTTTTACCTTTAGATTGGACATTGGAATGAATGGCTTCCTGAACAAGCACAATGTTGTCTACTATTTTCCTTTCTTGCATGAAGCCACCTTGGTTGGGGGAGATGATCTTAGGAGGACTTTATTTAACCCAGAGGCTATGATATTAGTCAATATTTTATAGGAGGAATTACACAAGGATGTGGGCCTAAAACGAGAGAAGGAGGTTGGGTTGGATTCTTTAGGGATTAAGGCAAGGAAGCAGGAGTTGGTGTTACCCCCAAGTCTCAAGGATTGACGAGAGAAGCATAACATTCTTTTGAAATCAGTCTTAATCAGGGTCTAGAAGAACTGCTAGAGGATGATGGTGAGCCCGTCTGGCTTGAGGCATTGTCAGGATCAAGGCTCCATATGGCTGAGTGGATTTCAGCTTCAAAGATGGGTCTGTTGAGTTCATAATTTTCTTCATTGGTTATTTTGGAAGGTATATTCTCAAGCATGGTTGTGATGTTGGATTGGGTGGCTTCTTCTCTTTGCATGTACATATCTTCAAAGTGGGATTTTGCTGCTATTTTGATTTTTGCAAAGTCACTCACTATGGTTCTGTCCTCCAAGGTGATTTTTGACACATTATTCCAAAGTTGCTTGAATTTAGCCTAGTTGTGGAAATTTTTTGTATTTTTATCCCTAGCTTGAAGCCATAAGCTACAAGATTTAAGGTGCCAATACTCTTCTTCCATTCTCAAGACATTTTGGTAACTACATTGTAGATTGAGTTTCTCTTTTCGGATTTGGATTATGACCTCGTTGTTCTCTATATTATTTTGTAGCTCCTCCAGTTTGTTCTTAATATGTGTTTTTTCAATTGACGAGGATATAAAAGAGTGCTTGGACCATTGCCTTAATATATGTTTGACTATTGTTAATTTTTGCTCCCAAATGAAGACCGGAGTCCCCAGAATCCAGGTGTTCCAAGAAGCTTCAGTTGGCTCCACAACCTCTCGATGATGAAGCCATAATAGACTGAACCAGAACGGGAGGGGCCAAAGTTTGGGAGGGCTTGGAGATGGAGGGAGATGGGTTTGTGGTTAGAAATGAGAGAGGGAAGAATAAAGGTCTTAATAGAGAAGTTTCGGTGTAGGTGGCTGCAGTGAACAAGGAAACAGTCTAACCATGTTGCAATATGCCCTGGACCAGCCCGCATATTGGTCCAGGTGAAGGATCCATGTCGAGGAGGGATATCCAATAGGTCTCAATCTGAAATAATTTCCTCTAAATTGTTTCAGAAGGGGTCTCTACCAAATATCCTCTCTCTCTTTTCAACACCGGTCCTTATTATGTTTAGATCTCCAGTTATTATGCAATGCTCGACTATAACTGCATTCTTCAAATTGGATAGTGACCTCCAGCATTTTGATTTTTCATTTGAATTTGTCGACATATAAACATTAATTATTGTGATTATAGTACTAATTTGCTTGTCTTAAAACTTGGTTAGAATCTAGTGTTGAAATTTGATATGGTGTTCCAGTCTTACCTCTTGTTTGCTCCATAAAGTACATAGTCCTCCTGATGCACCTCTAGCAACTTCAACTATGGCATTGTTGCATTTCCATAGACTTTTCCCTATCTTTGAAACTTCATTTTCTTTCATCTTGGTTTCATGAAGGAGGAGGCTAATGAGCCTCTCTGATTTTATAATAATTTTGACAGCCAAGGTCTTTGGGGTGTTGCCTAACCCCTACAGTTCCAAGAGACCATGATAATTATTTCATAGGATTTGATTGGGAACCCCATTTCTTCAAAGCATTTCCACTCTAGGATTTCACATTTTTGGTCCCCCCCAATCATATTTGGCCGATTTTTTTGCGACCCCAAAATAATGTCTTTTTGAGCCTCTTCTTCCTGGATGACCCTTGAAGCTCGCCTTCCTGAATTTCTTGGTAGGTATTCTTTAGAATCCCTATCATCTTTCCCATATTCTCCGAAACATTCCATCTTTGAGTTATATTTAGCACTAGAGAATGCTATTTTCGCATCTTTGAAGGAGTCTTGATCATTTGGCCATAGTTCGAGTGGATTGGTACTTATTACCATTGGTATTTCAGATAAGACCTTTGTATCTTCCCTTTTCTACAAAGAGACAGTGCCTGATTTTGGATTTAGTTGAGAGATGATTGGGACTGAAGGTTGCTCATTATTGGACGCCCCAACATTGGAAGGGACATGTTTTTCTTCCTCCACAATTTCTTCTAGTTGAGATAGGGATTTGAACCTATTTGAAAGGGTTATTGTCTCCTTTCATCGAGGGTTTTATGTGCTTTTTTTGGGTGATATTATTTCGGTGGCCAAGGGGCCCAAGCCCCCATTGGAAGGACCAATTGAAGAGGATTGATTCCTATTCCTGTTGAAACCCATTTTTCTTGAGACCGCTTTCCATTGTTCTTCACGCCCATTGCTTGATGGAGCAACTTTCGCCTTCTTACAATTCCTTGCGAAGTGCCCATATTCATGGCACAATTTGTAGTTGAAGGGAAACTACATATAATCCGGTTGCTGCACATGCTATTAGTTATCCAAGGATATTATCACTGCCTCAGGAATTCATTTCTCCAAATCGACCTCAACACAAATTTTGGCACAGGAGAAGAGGTTCTCCTTTGGTTTTTCCCTATCGATGTACTCACCATTGGAGCTGCCAATGCTTCTAAGGGCGTCGTCACTCCAACAATGTAGAGGGAGATGTGGAAACCTAACCCACATCGACACTGCTGAGGGAACATCATTTTCTAGACTGAAATCAGGGGTCCATTTGTTCAATACATGCCTCTCTCCCCAAGGAAATATGGACCACTATAGAGGATTAAATATCTATCTTCTTTGAACTCGAAGAGAAAAGTGAATAAGCCTCTACCACAAAAGAAGTGGTTCAATAAACCTTTGATAAGGGGTTTCCAATTTTTTTCAAGCCTAAATGCCACAGTCTTCAATGATGGCCAGATTCCTGTAAATTGGTCGATTAAGCTCTGTTCAACTAGGACCAAAGATTTCTTTCTAGATGAGGAAGGTGAGAGGAAAACCTTGGGCATCTCATCCAATTTTTTAACAAATTTGGATTGCTTTCCCTTTGAAGCTTTGATGGAGGCTACTACCATCGCATGTAAGGCCAACACTTCTTCATCAAGAGGGGGTGAAGGCCCCCTCTCATCGTCGTCCAACATCCCAATGATCAGAGCTAGGGTTTTTTAGGGTTTCCGATCACAAAGCACCCTTGTTAGTCTCATTATTTATTTTAGTCACAAATTAGAATCTACCCCATGGATTCTTGTACAACAACCTACTTGTCATTTTCTCCATATATATATATATATATATATATATATATATGTAAATCAAGAAAGCAATTTAAACTTTTGCACCTTTCTATATTAGATCCTAAAAAATTGTGGAGACAATTTCGAACTTGAAAAATAAATATAATGCTACGATTGCCTTACCTTGAAGGAGTGGAATTTGAACCTTGAGATGCTATTATGAATCTTCTAATGTTGCAAAAAAAATTCAAATCCTTGTTACATAAAAAATAAGAATTTAGGTTGGAGGACATTGAATTTAGCATTAAACATCTAGCAAAATAGAAAGCTAAAGAAGTCAAATGTTATCAAGTGGAAGTACTAAAAATTGGAGGCTTTGTTCTCATCCCTCACATTCATAAGCTCTTCAGTATTATAGTCAAACATGGTTTCCCTAAACCTTTGACTTGAAGTCTAATTGTTCCCATCATTAAGTGCGGGGACAAAAATAACACCTCAAATTGTAGGAGCATTATGTTTAGCTCTCTTCTAGCCAAGTTATATGGAATTATTTTGGAAAAAATATTAGCATATGGTTAGATAGTCAGGGAAAAAGGGATAAAGGTCAAGCAAGTTTTAGAAGCTATCATTCAACCTTGAACTACTTAGTTACTCTTAGGATTGTCACAAATGAATGTCGAGATAATAATATCAATATCCTATGTTGATTTGTTGACTTTATGAAAGCTTTTGATACAATGCATAGAAGTAACCTCTGGAATCTGTTAGAAGAGTCAAAGGTTTCTTTTGAGTTGAGAGTCACTTCTCATGATGTTATATCATAAATTTATTTCTATGTTTATGAACAATGAGGGTTGGTTGGAAGAAAATAATTATAATATAGGGGTTAAACAAGGTTTCTCGTTGTCCCATATCATTTTTGACATTTACATTGAGAAAATAGAGGTTTGTTTGGAAGAAGTAGGTGCCCTAACAATAATCATCCTTTTGATGATATTGATATTTTGGTGAGATGTCCCTCTGATCTTGACAAGCAATGAAAAATTTTCAAATATTTCTATTCTAGCACTGGTATGCCACTAAACACTGATAAGACAAAGGTTATGATAATCGAATTGAAAAATGCGTAAAATCATGAATGTGGGTAACACTTTCGTGAAAATTGGGTCGCAAAAAATTGCTAATGGAAAATTTTCGGCCGAACTCTTTAACCTTTTTGGCCAAACAAATGACACACACTTTCGGTCGAAAGTTAAATTTAATGGTGCCTTCAACATTCGTGCACTGGATACATTTGCCGAAATTTTTTGTCCGACAAAACAATTTTTGACCGAAATAGTATTTTGATTGAAAAACTATTTCGGTCAAAAAACTATTTCGGCCGAAATACTGTTTATATGTATTGCCCCCATTGGATGATACACAGTTTGTCCTTAGTCACCACCAACGCTCCACCCATTTCACCACCCTCATATTTGTGTATGCTCTCGCGAGTTTCACCACCCTCACAGACCTATGTATGCTTTCGTGAGTGTTCCTAAGTGATTTGTGAGGTTTTTAGGTGGATTCGATGTGGGGTTTGTAGGTGAAGCGTAGTGGATCGGTGCCCTAGAAGAGTTGTAGGTGACATGTAGTAGATTGGTGTCATCGAAGAGTTGGAGATTAGATTCTCAACTTTACATCGCTTGTCACTCTAAAGTTTATATGGTGAGAGTTTGTATGAAATCAAGGTTACTATGGTGGAGTGCACCTTCTAATTGCAACTTGTAAGATGTCTTTAAAGTATTGTTGATTTCAGATTCTCAACTTTACATCTCTTGTCACTCTAAAATTTATATGGTGAGAGTTTGTACATAATGTTTTTTCTGTTTAAGAAAAAAATTTGAAGGTTTTCCTTCCTATGAAACTCTATGACTGGGTTCACTTTGTGTGAGCTCTGTTTTTACTTGTTCTTCTAATTCCAATGTGCATTTGTCGATCTACCACAATATTACTATGTTTAGAGCATGTCATGGCTGTAATTAATTAATGTACACGATATGTTTTTCTTTTAATAAGTGGCATACCATCTATTCATATATACCATATACCAGTGGTTAAAATATTTACATTATGTCAGATAATTTAGTGAAAAACCCTGAGATTGAATCCTCTATAGTAATCTGTCAAGTCCATTGGCTTGATTAATATCACATACAAAATTGGAAAATGTTTGCATGTCTTTCTTTAGCCACTATATCTAATAGAAACTAAATAAAACAATATCAAGTGTATCTTATCCTCTAGCCACAAAACTTGGCAGAGGAAAAACATGATAGGCTTGGATATAGCCTAGACCCAAGCCACTAAATCCTATGCTTTGATGAAACCAATCATATGTAGTGTGGAACTAGGACGTGATGTAACCAATCTTAGGCATCTTGTTACTAGGAATTCCGAATCTCTAGTTAGCATGTACTCAACAAAGAAATCACTTCACCAATGCTGAGCCATCATAACAAGTATCCAGAGGCAACGATTTTTAAACCCTGTTTCTATTATAGTTTGCCACATGGAAGGGTCCATTTAGAGTTCGAAAGGATCAAATCGATGGAGATAAAGTGCAGACCATTACCAAAAAATTACAAATTCTTTCCCGATTCCTCATTGATTATAGAATTTGTGGCATATGGAGTAAAACAAAGTCCAGCAACTCTGTCAAATATTTAATCTATTCAGGGTTATATAACATGTGCACTTATTTACAGTTAACAAGCATATGTATTTGATCTAGCTGATATTATGCTAGAAATAAGATAGTTGAGAGGCACTAGTTCACATAATCACAAGTTTTAAATGTGAAATCTTATGTGACAATGTTATGACAACATAAAAAATATCCATACACCATAGTCTTCAAAGTGGAAAGTGAATGCTTAGAACATGCTCTTATGAAAAAGAAATTAGAACTTGAAGGAACAATCATTCATCACGAGTTGGACAAGATTAACCATCAGTGTGGTGAAAAATAAGTAGATTTGTTTATGAAACTGAAATTACAATCCTGAGATTAATAGCAGTGTTATGGAGTACTACTGGTATACATTCCAAAACTAAATGCCAAATTCTACTTTCATTTGTGTGTCATTAGATGTATAAATTTTGAACCATTGTCCGAAGATTAACCACAGGTTTCTTAAACAAAATTAAGAGATTGTGGCAGTTTGTTCATTGCTTTAATTAGTTGCTAAGAGTGTCCCTAGTTCATAAAGGCACCATTACAATTCCGTGTACTTGTAATTATGGTTATTGCATTTAAAGTTACCTGCTTTTGCAGTCAAATTGACCATGAATTTTATATGTTTAATTAATAAGTTCATATTTCAATTTTAATTTTTTTTTAACAAAAAGTTAGAAAAATAACATT
>JASDQU010102451.1:325054-337638 GCA_032191745.1 Picea mariana
AATTTCTTTTTGTCTATGTTTTTTTAAGGTTTAAAAAAAAAATCAATTTTTTTTAATGCTAATTTTGTTTTTGTTTTAAAAATTGGATTATGATTTTTTTTTAAATGCGTTTTTTTTTTTTTTTGAAGAACATGTTTGCGGAGTGTTTTTTCTTTCCCATTTTTTTTATAAAAAGACAAAATTAATTTAATAAATATTTTTGAAGTACCGATTTATGAGTCTTTTTTGAGGCTTTAATTTGCAATGGTAGAAGTTGTCTAGCCTATTATTTCAATTAAATCACAATTTTAATTACAAAAAAACTAATACTACTAGGTAACATCTCTTTTTGATTTAAGGGTCAATTTTAAGGGTTTTGTCCGCAATGGTATCGATTCTTAAAGTTGTGATGTCGAACAAGTCGTAATTTTAACCATCCCCTTCAAAAAGGGTGCTAGCAGTGGCACCATTTTTTGAAACGGGGGTAAAAAATGCAACCTCTAAAAACTGAGAACTCTCGAGAGTTCTTGTTAAGTTGGTAACTTTGTTCAAAGTCCAGCTTCCAATAGTGTCCAAATTCAATGTTAAAAGTTCACATTACAAGTTATTGTTCTATCATAATCGACAGGTTCTAGGTCAACCTAGAGATATTGCTAAACCTCATTAAGGATTGACATCAAGGAGTGGACATGCATAACTATGTATGCAATGTTATCTGGTAGCAACAAATTTAGTTTTTTTGTTTTAAAATCTAATGTAGTGCTTTTTCCAGATAATATCCATTTCAAGCATCAATGCTTTTCTCATTGGTGTTGGTTTTCCACTCAAATTCTGTAGCCATTTGAATTATACACTAAATATAGTTGGAATTCATACAAAGTAACCACAAGCCAAATGCCTCCAATCGCCAGTGAGAATTGCAATTTTGTACACATCCCTCAACAAAAATCACGACATATCCCTCCAAAACCCCTCCAAGAAATATCACAAGAAACTTTCACATTTAGACATGAATCGATGCACATTCACAAACAAATTTTTTTGCATACTCATAAACAACTTGAATGAATATTTATCTTTTAATCATGTTGTCAACTCCTAGCTACCAACTCCTCTCATCAAGGAATCAATCCTAGGAAAATCTTGTCACTCCACCAAATACCACAACATAAGCCCTCTCTATGGTGTATTTCACATGAAAATTGGATATGATGCCATTAGGTGGTTTTCACATCAAGGATAGGTCATGGCACCTTAATCACGGTGAAGGATGAAAACATGTGCCTCAAGTTATTGCCTAAATATTCTTAAGCTCAAGGTCTTTGAACAAGTCCTTGAACCAACACATAAATTCCTATAGGGGTTCTTCAAAGCTCTCTATATGGGACATAAGTGCATTAAGTAGGTAAATTCTACATTGAAAATGTATCTTGATGCATAAAAATGTGGTCGAGGATAACAACAACCTTCATCCCTAATTGAAAAGTATTGTGCTCAAGCACCATGAACGTAGGCCTTAGTCCCTAAACATATAATATTTATATCATTTACAATGAGCAACACTTGAAAACAACAACCATCTCAAGCCCAATGCAAAACATCAACCATAAGCCATAATCTAGAAACCATGATCCAAACACCTCCAATTGCTGGTGAAACATGCAAATTTGCACACATTCCTCAACAAAACATATGAAAAATCCCTCCAAAAACCCCGCAGGAAATCTCACAAGCAACTTCCACATTTGGACATGGATTGATAAACATTCATAAACAACTTGAATGAATATTTGTGTTTGGATAAAAACCATGTGGCTCAAGATATTGCTAAATATTCTTGGGCTCAATGGCTTTG
Organism: Picea mariana; assembly: GCA_032191745.1. NCBI lineage: Eukaryota > Viridiplantae > Streptophyta > Pinopsida > Pinales > Pinaceae > Picea > Picea mariana. The sequence goes on from JASDQU010102451.1 coordinate 326,889, forward strand.
AGCAAGTCCTGTTGGGCCCTTTGGAGGAATGCCCGATTTTGGGAAATGAAAATGCAAAGTTTTGTGGAAAACACATCATGTCAACGAAAGATTCAAAGTGGTGGAAAATAGTTAGACGAGTAGGAAGCTAATTGAAAAGCATTCCAATAGTGAAAACAACAAATAACATCACGCGTCAACTGGACGAGTAGGGGAAAAATGAAAGGCATCAAACACATGCAAGAAAAGACAACGGAATAAAGAAGAAAAGATGAAAAGGATAGCATAATCAAGAATAAAGAAGCGCCCGAGGGAAAACTACAAATATGGAGATATGTAATGGGAAAAGGGTTACGACGGGCTACCTCTATTACTGTTATTATCATTGTTGTAATTGAGTCAGTCAAGACAAGTTAGTGCTCAGAGTTGTGAATGACATTGTGCTCGTGCAGTTAGATAGAGTTTGTAATGAGTATCTGAGAAGCGATTCCACTATTTAAGCCATTGTATGGGATATGTATTCAATGTATGACTAGGTTTTGAGACTTTAATAATATAAAGAATCATTTGGCCCCTAAAATTTTGTTTTACTGCATATGAATCTATGATTTCTATGTTGTGCACAACTACATGTGTCATTTGTATTTAACATATAATTAATGTTTATGAATGTCTTCTTGTGTAGAGATGTATGAATCTAAATATTATGATGCTAAACCTAATGATGCATTCTCTTTAACTCACTTCACCACACACACGTCTCAGTTGCACTTTGGGTGAGACCTCCTTCCCTTCTAGAAGGTTGAATATGCAAACGCTCCTAGACTATAACGATACCCTTTGTTGGCAACCTCCGAGAATCCTGGTCTCAATTTTGCGCCAACAAATCCTTCAACCAACGTGAGTAAGCTCTTATAGGGGTTTTTAAAAATACTCTATATGGGACACATCTAGCCTTAGCCCCTTTTATTAGATCAAGAACCATTGAGATATTGTGACAACTACTTAAATGAACTTGATCTAATGCATAAACAATCTCTTGTTAACCTAGAGACATGATAATTTTGTTAGGATGATCCCATAATGCTATGGGATTTTACCTTCTCTTTTTTAGATTTCATTATATCTTAGGATGTGGAAGAAATACAATTTTTTGCACGATGTATTAAAATATTTTCAATTGATTACATGATTTTCTTGTGACATATTACAGTTGTTGCTTGTCATATATTTGCAACTTGCTACATATATATTATATATGGATCGAGAGGAGTCATTGCAGTGTGAGTCTCAAATTCCTCGCAAATGCTCTAGGATTTCCAATGAAAGAAGTAGAGGGGCCCCTAGCTCGATAGGGACTTGTTACCCCACAATAACTAGGGGTAACAAGAGGAGATCATGTCTCAATGCCCGCAATGGAAAACATGATCTACACCATGATAATGATGATCAACATGTCCATAGATGGAAAACCAACAACCCCCCTTATTTGACTTCGAGTTGCATTGACCAAGGTTCATAACATTCAAACAACCCAGAGTATGGGGCATGGTAAGCTAGTGTCACCATGAGGTATGGTTAGTCCTTTTTTCATGTAGGATGTTGTGTTATTGTTTGGGAATGTGGAAAAGGATCAATGGTTGAAGTTGGATAGCAGATCCCTTACTTGAGAAATTGTTGGTTTCCTTGTTTCACCTTGGTGGTCATCTTCTGTTCCCTAGTCCCGCGTTGTCACCACCTAGGAAAAAGGGGTAATACTGGGGGCCCTCCCAAGGGTAACATTCTGCTCTCGACCATACTTAACATTTTCTGTCATGAAGCTGTTCACATATCCTAAACTTTGGCTATGGACCATACTCTCATGAGAAAGGGTTTGGCAGCTCAGAGGTCGATTGCAAATTCTATAAAAGAATACAAAAATGATACTAAAAAGAAAGTGAACATTGAAAAAAAGGACCACCAAAATTCGGTCCAACTTGAGCTCTACTAATTCAGTGCTCACCTTGGTCCCAAAGAAAAGGTAATGCTAAATCTTGGAAACCCACAAAAGGGGACCCTCAAATTTTCAAATTATAAATGAAAGTAGGTTTTGGAAAGATGGATAATGAAGGGGTTTGGAAAAAGGTGGCACACAAATATTGGGTAACTCAAGAGCAAGTGCACTCTTAAAAAAAACGCTCATAAAGATGGACACCATAAGCCATGAAGGAAGCCTTAAACCAAAACATCTTCACACTTACTCTTGATGGGTTTTTACTTTCCCTTGTCACTCTTGGGACCTATCGCTCTATCTGGGTTATTTTTTTCTTGTCTAGGTGGCACACCTAATGGGGTTGGATGGAGGCCCTCCCATACTTAAACTTGGTAACCCTCACAAGGTCTTGAGCTTGGGTGATACTTGAAGGGGATATTGGGGTGAATTGTTTGCATGTATTGTATCTTATTCATCAACTTACTTTGCATGATTTAAGGACTAACGTGTCTTATGAACATTGGTTTTCTTTGTCTTATATTCTTCTTTGTTTTCAATGGCTCTAACATGGTTCTTGAGGGACATCTTGAGTTTTTCCTGAGATGTTGTGCCTTATTGCAGGACTTTGGCATGTGTGATGGAGAGCAATGAGTCATCCAGTGACTCAACACCCTCATATAGTGGCTCTCACACCCTTGAAGCCTTGGATGATGGAAATATGATATTGGTTATTGAGAAGGCTAGTCATATGCCACATACATGGGAAGAAAGCCCACAATTTGGACAGATAACCTGGAACCATTTTGCAAAGAGGATGGAGGACATTGCCTTTGGAGGCATCATGGAATCATTGGAGGACGAGACTATACCCCTCTTGCACTAGGACGTGGTCTTTGGAGGCCCATGAAATCACCCTCTAGCCCTTGACATCACCTTGGAGGCTAGGGTTTGATGGATGGTATGGTTCTAGAGGTGGTTTGAATTGAGGAGACACATTGCATGGCACTTTTTCACATAGGAGCATGACACGTGGCCTTTGGAGGCCCAACAATCAACTTCTTGAGGATGGAAATCACATTTTAAGCCCTACACCACCCTTCTATGGCATGAAGTTACCCTTTTTAGGGTTTTCTTTTATGTATTTTTCATTTTGGCATGTTGTAAAGGAAAATGAAGGGTTTGACCCTCTTCTAATTTGTTGTTGACAAATTTGTGTGGACAAATTGGTTAAGATGGCCTCATATAAATAGGCCACCTTCTCATTTCATTTTATCATCATCATCAACTCTTACTTGAGAGACATCAAGTATGAAAATTTTACCATCTCTTGGGATATCTAGTTCTTCTACTTATGCACCTTGCTTGGATTGTAAAATTGTGGATTCTTTTGCTGAATTTGGATGGAATTTCTGCAATTAGGGTTTTATCTCATGGTATCTTGGTGAAGTAAGTGAATTTTTTGCAATTTTATCTTCATGCTATTAATGTTTCATGGTAATTTTACTTTTTCATGCTAGACATATTTCTTGGTGAAACCCTAAGAGATTAACATAAGTGCTTCCTCCTCTCAGAAGGTTAATTTTATTCAAAATTTGTGAAGGAATTCTTGATAGGGTTAGACTCCTAAAGCCCTAAAGTGCTAACACTTTAGGATTTGATCCCTAGACATTTTATTTTAACCTAGTTGAAGCATTAATAAGGGAGAAAAGGCTACTAGACCCCGAATGTGCTTTCACTCTAGCAATCCTTCTCTTTAAGGTTTAAACCCTAAGGCCCTAATGTGGTAGCACCTTAGAGTTTAAACCCTACCTCTTGGTTTCTACTAGTTTAATCTTCAAGTATTGTTGTATTTGCTATTGTAAAGACTGCATGGCCAAAAGGCACTAGTTACATATCTCTCTTATGGTGAAATTGATCCAAAAACACTTTCTTTCAACTCTCTTAAGCTCTCTACTAATTTTGCTAACACCAACACTCACTAACTTTCTAGTGAACTTGCTAGTGTTGCATAAGTTTGGTACAACCATATAATAATACTTTAATTTTTTGAACACACTCTTGAAAAGGTGGTTTAACTTGCTCAAAATTTATCTTGAACAATTGGATAATGTTCCATGTGATGCATGCTTAATTTTCTTGGTCAATTGTTGAAATTATAAGCTACATTTGTTGTTGGTGTTACAAATTTATATTGCTATTATAAGACTGGTGCACTGCTGCAAATTTGTACCAGCCATTGGAACTCAATTGTCTAGTGTTTTAAATAACTACTAATTGCATGTTTGAACTTGGAAATCATTACATATATGCTATAAAGTGTTCTTGTTCCAGGTAGGTACTCAAATAACTTCATTCTTCTTTTACTACCTTGACCTAGACTAATGTTTAGGTGATCAAGAGAGGGGGAAATAACATTGGATACTATAATTGCTACTTTGATCCCTTGAGGTCACTGGGGAAGCCTCCCTTGTAGTGAACCTCTTCCATCACTAAAACCAAGGAATTTCTTACTAAGGTGATAGTGGTAGGTCTTTCCATAGCTACACAAGATTTAATGACTTGTGGTGGGGATTTGCACAAGTACAAATCCTACCATAACATTTTGGCTCCATTTTTAGGGAGGATTAAGTAATTCTCCTCAACGACATACCTTTGGTAAACTTTCTCCAAAATCCCTTATCTCTCAATTTTACTTGATGACTTCATTGAGGGCGATTCCCTCACCTTCCTTTGATGATATAAGGGTGATCATATGGCGACTCCACAAAGTTCAAGGAGGTATACTAACCCTCCTAATACCTACAAGAGAAGGGTTCCCCACAACTCACCTGCAGTAAAATCCTTGTTTGGTGGAAACCTTCCTTTTCCTACGATGGCTCAAAAGTAATGGGCATCCAATATCTTCAAGCCCTTGGATATGTCTACTATCTTGGGATACCCTCTATAGTTGCTTTGATCCGTATTTTATGAGAAGAACAAAATGAATACAGATTATTAACAGATTCTTAGCACAAAATAATAGAGATACAGTAAAACTGGTTTTCTATTCAATAATGAAATAAGCTGAAACTGTAAAATGCAGCGGAAACAAGCTTGCTGGAATGGTGGCAGCTTATCTCTGAGAAGAGATGTGATGACTGAGATCATTCACCAGCAGAACATTACAATGAGGCTCTGAAGGCCTTTTTACAATAAACAAGAATTCCAAAAACCCTAGACATCCAAAAACCTAACCCTAGGAGATGAAGCGCCAAAAGTCATGAGGGCCCCATTTGGGTAAGTTAGTACATCAACTTCCTAGGGTCGTAACTTTTGCATACGATCTCCATTTTAGGCGTGTGACAACCTGTTGGAAAGGTATCATAGAGGAGATTCATTTTGGGGGCTCAGTCATGCCTTCGACTATCATTGTGGAGCTCGATCTCGAAAAACCTTCATTTAGGCCCCAGAAGTTAAAACTGCTAAAAATAGTAAATTGCCAAAATTGCCAGAAAACTATTTTGAGCCAGTTGGAAAAGGTGGGTGGCCACCAATGTCCACCTGAATCAATCCTCCCTCCTTAGGAATCAATGGTCTCCATTGCGTTGAGGTCCCCCATTAGATGAAGAAATTTCTGCCGAATTTGGGCCCGGGTGAGCCACTTGCCTTGGTGCAGGAGCTGCCCTGCTTTGACGAATCGATAAAGTTGGATCCTTTGTTGTCAAGTGCCCTTGATCTGTGTGTCCAAAATATGATCATTTGATGCATGTTGTATGCAGTCGAGGTTGATCTCTATTGGTGTCAGTTGTTCTACTACTTCTGAGGTGTCCAATAATGGTGGGAAATAAGGGCGAAGAAGATCCACGTTGAACACTGGGTGCAAGCCAAGGAAAGGAGGAATGTTGAGCTCAAAAGAATTATCCCCCACGACCTTGGTTATAGTATATGGCCCATAATGGAGTGGGTGAAGCTTTCGATGGGGTCCTGTAAGGCGTTCTTTCTGCAAGTGCAACCAAACATTGTTTCCCACCTAGAACTTATGTGGCACCTGATGTTGATCATGGTGCTGTTTGTACTTGTCATTGGAATCCTGTAGGATATCTTGAACTTGTTGGTGGATGTGATAGATCCTCTCATTGAATCGGGTGGCTTTGTCAGATTTAGTTGGAGCAGGAGATGAGTCAGTCGAGGTGATTGCAAGAGGAATTGAAACATCTATGGGACCCAATGGTTGGAATCCCAACCCCACCTGAAAGGGGTTGTGGCCGGTTGAGCTATGTAGGGCTCGATTGTAGCTATGATGGACATAGGGAAGGTTCTCATCCCATGTGTGAGGGTTCTTTGAATTATACATGCAAAGGATATGCATAGTCATTCAATTTACAACCTTGGCTTGGCCATCTATTTGGGGGTGGAACACCATGGATTTGGTGAGCTTGGTGTCCAACAGTGACTAGAGGCTCAACCAAAATGTGTTGAGAAATATACTATCCTGATATGAGACAATGGTTTGTGGGATTCCAAAATGTACCTAGACTTGTTCAAAGAAGAGCTTGGTAGTGGCCTCTACTGTGATGCTCTTCTTATAGGCAACCAGAATCACCATCTTAGAAAAGTGATCAACAAACACAAAAACATAGTCATTTCCCCGCTTGGTGGATGGGAGGCCCGACATGTAATCCTTTGAGATGGATTCCCATGGAATTTCAGGACTGGGAAGAGGGGTGTACAAGCCCTGTTTCTTAGTGGTCAGTTTGACAATATCGCAGGCAATGCAGGACCTGATATACTTGCTGACCTCCTGTCGAAGTTTTGGCCAGTAGAAATGTTTTTGTAGCATCGCCACTGTCTTTTCAACGCCGAAGTGTCCTGTCACCCGACTGTAGTGGACTTCCCAGATCAACTTTGCTCGCTCACTTGATGGAACATAGATATGGACCAGACAACACAACGACCCATCCTAAAGATGGAAATTATCAACAACTGCGTTCACACCCAACATTTGGTAGGTGGTGGAAAATTCAGGGTCTGTCTCATAGAGTTGGGGCCATCTAGATGTCTCATGGCTGCACGAGTCTAGCACCGTGGTGAGTGCTGCGACTATTGGTCTGCTAAGGCAATCAATGACGTGATTGGTGCTTCCTGTTTTATACTTGATGTTGAGGTGGAATTGCTGCAAGTATGTGGACCACTTTTTATGGCGGTCATTCTATAATTTTCCTTGTGTCTGCATGAACTGCAGTGGCTTATGATCAGTGTGGATGACTGTCTCCTTCCCAAGAATGTAATGTCTCCACTGGCGGCAGGCTTGCACAATGGAGTACATTTCTTTGTCGTAAGTAGGGTACTTATAGACAGTATCTGGCAGTGTTTCACTATGATAGGCCACAGGGTGGCTGTGCTGAGTGAGAACGACGCCCACAACATAGTCTAAAGCATTTGTCTCGATCTCAAAGGGATGTTGTAGGTCTAGTAGTGAAAGTACTGGGGCTGAGCACAAGCACTGCTTCAAATCATCGAATTCTTGTTGTTGGGATAAGCCCCACACAAATTTTTCCTGACCACCACCCCTGTTTATTTGGCTGAGGACCCATGCAACATGGGAGAATCCCAACATGAACCTGTGATAGAAATTGGCAAGGTCCAAGAAGCTCCAGAGCTCAGTGAGTGTTGTTGGGGCTGGCCAATCACATATGACTTGGATCTTGGCTAGATCCACATGTACGCCATGCTGATCAATGATGTAGCCTAGGCAATGGAACCTTTCCATGCTGAAGGAACATTTTTCCAGGTTGGCGTACAACTTGTGCTGTCGCAGGGTGTGCAGAACTTGCTGAATATGCTGCAAGTGTTTGTCCCAAGTCTTGCTGTAAATTATAATGTCATCTAGATACACCACTACAAAAGTATTGGTGAATGGTCATAGGATATCATCGATCATCCTCATGAAAGTGGCTGGAGCATTTGTCAAACTAAAGGGCATGACCAACCATTCAAAAAGGCCTTCCTTTGACTTGAAGGCGGTCTTCCATACATTTGTCTATTCTATCGTGACCTGGTGCTAGCCAGACTTCAGATCAATCTTACTGAAGTATTTTCCCCCCGTGAGTTGGTCAAGGAGGTCGTCGATTCGGGGAATCAGGTACAGGTTTCTGACTGTGATTTTATTCAGAGCCCGGTAATCAATACAGAGTCGCCAGGTTCCATCTTTCTTCTATACCAACACGATTGGGCTCCCACAAGGTGATGAGATGGGGTGAATGTGCCCCTTATCGAGTAGTTCTTGGATCTGTCGCTTGATCTCCTCATTCTCTAACAAAGAGTGATGATAGACTAGCCCATTGGGAAGTAGTGCGTCAGGGGTTAGATCGATGGGGTGCCTGACCTGACAGTGCAGAGGTGACCCTATAGGTGAGGAGAAGATATTCGAGTATTCTTCCACGACCTTATCTACTTGCTTCTGCTGTGTGGAGAGGTTGGCCGCAGAGACCCTGTATGTGGCTGTGATATTTCTCTTATTCTGAGAGAGAATCACGAAGAAGACAAACTTCCCCGTCTGAGAGATGACCTTCCTACATTTCTTAGTAGAGATCAAGGAAATAGCACTAGGTGGGACTGCCTCAGGTATCCTGTACAATTTCCTGTTCAAAGTAATAATAGCACTATGAGGCCTAGACTCATATGCAACATGATGTTTCCATAAATAAGGTCGGCCCAAAAGAACATCACAAACTTCGAGAGGAGCAACATCACACAATACCTCATCTTTTAAGGGCTTGATGCCATATGACAGTCGAAACTGTTGGCTAACGTGAAGATCGCTTCCTTGGCGGAGCCATCCAATGGTGTAGGGTTGTGGGTGCGACGTTGTTGGCAGGGCCATCTGCTTGACGACCTCTGCTGAGATGAGGTTCTTCTAGCTACCGCTATCAGTAATGAAGTGCAGTGGGGTGACTTTTAAACACATATATGAATGGAAGAGGCGCTCTCCTTCTTCTGGTTAGTCCGGTTCACCAGGCTGGATCTTGGTGGTAGCAACAGTGGAACTGGGTTTCACGTCAATGATCCATCTTCCCCTTTTTGGTTCTGGCTTAGAGTCAGAATCTCCATCTGATTTAGAGGCTTTCACTTCAGCCACCAGTGACTGTTTCGAGCGACAGTCAGCAGTTTTATTCCAAGGGCTCTTATGGAAGTTGCACCACTTCCCGGTATCTTTCTTTGTCTTTTTGGTGTCCTTCTTTGCTTGCGGCTTGGACTGGTAGTACTGATATTGATCCAGGGGATCAAATTTTGCTCAAAATTCAAAGTTCTCGGAATCACTTCAAATCGAACGGGAGCATAGACCTCATCGTTACGAACCCAACGCAACTCATTTGGGTTCAAATGGACGTCAGGAGCGAGAGATATCACGTTCTGTTCAAAACGACAAACAAGCAAAAAAAGGGATGCTGACTGTATAGTCTGTATGACACGTGGTAGAGTTGAGTGGCGAACAGTTGGAAGATATGGATGAATGATATTGTGACATGTGGAAGTTTTTGGTTGGTTGTACGGTGCCACGTGGTACCCTGTTATGGTTGCTTGTTTAAAATTTATTTGGAGTCCACCGGGTTCGACTCCGTGACCTCCACCCACATGTAAGCCTTTGCAAAGTCTGCGCTGCCAATGCACCCCACCATATTCCTTGTCATATATATGGTTTTAAATAAATTTAAGTTTGATTTGTTGTGTATTGGTGCGGGAGTCCGAGCTGGGGCTTAGCCCCAACCCTTGGTTGCATTAACGTTACCATATGACCCGTGGTCACACCATACATGTGCGCGTTTTGTATTATGGTTCAAATGGTTATAAGAACAATGACCCGCCACTTGTCATGACCACACTTTCTCTTAAAGTTTTGGCCCTTTTTCTTTAAACGCACGGTCATATGGGTCACACGACCACAGCCTTGGCGGTTAGGGGCTAGGTGCGCCCGTAATCATCCTACAGTTTGTGCGGTTGTGCTCGGTGCTGAGTTTTAACACTTAAATATGCGTGGGGGATAGGTTGAGCCAACAAGGGTGCAATTTGTTGATGTAGAGACAACAAGTTTGAAGGGGAACTTCCAGGAAGCCTATCTTCTTCAATTTTTGGCCAAACGAGGTGCCAAAAAAGCCCAGCTAGGGGTTTTTGGAAGTTCTAGAGCCATTGGAGCTATCTATTTGTTATTTTGAGCATTGTAAAGCACATTTTTGAGCACTTTGAGCAAATAATACAAGAGATCCATTGGAAGCTGGACTAGGAGATGTAACCCAAGAGAGGGGTGAACTCCTTTATCATTTGCTGTGTTATGTGTTTTCTGTTCACTGTTTATGGATGCTGTTTATATGCATCTTGAATGAGTAATTTATATAAAATTTGTCTTTCAAAGTTGATCCATTTTCATTTTAACACATAAAATAAATCTTGCAAATAATTTCAAGAATTCAAGTCTTCTTCATTTTTAGATCAAGTTGGTATCAAAGCATAGGTTTTTGAAGACTTGATTATTTGCAAGTGTTTTGTTTTCTAATGCTCACAAGGTTGAAACTCACAAGAGGAGAAGGTCAACCTGTAGAGCCAAGTTCTCATACTTCAAGAAGGAATCTTATATCATCACCGCAAGCTTCAAGGAGGCATTCACCAAGTATGGCTCATGAAGAGAGTCATGAACATATTCCTGCAGAAGATGAAGATCTCAGAAAGGCTGTCATGGAAATGAGAGAAATGATGAAAATATTGATGGAAAGGAATACAAGGTTGCAAGGTGAAGGCTCCAACCCTTCAAAGCACAAGGGAGAC
>JASDQU010102451.1:341838-382147 GCA_032191745.1 Picea mariana
GGGGCATATTGTTGGTGGAGACGAATTGAAAATTGATCCCTCCAAGGTAGAAGTCATATTGGAATGGCCCAAGCCCAACAATGTGACAGAGGTAAGAAGTTTTTTGGGAGCAGCCCAATATTGGAGAAACTTTATTGCTAACTTTTCTTCCATTGCAGCTCCATTACATGCAGTGACAAGTGTCAAGCAAGTTTTTCAATGGGGAGGAAACCAACAGAAGGATTTTGATACTTTGAAAGAGAAGATCAGTTCAGCGCCAGTTCTTGCACTTCCAAATTTAAGACAACCTTTTGAAATCCGAACAGATGCAAGCAATTATGCAATGGGAGTAGTCTTGCTACAACATGGTAAGCCCATTTGTTTTCATTCTGAAACTTTTAATGGTGCCGTGATTAAATATCCTACTTATGATAAGGAGTTGTATGCATCGGTGAAAAGTGTGAAAAAATGGAAACATTATTTGTTGGGGAAAGAAACCATTGTCCACACAGATCATCAACCACTACAATACTTACAATCACAAACAAAGCTACAACAAGCTAGGCACTTTAGATGGATGGGTTTTCTACAGCAGTTCCACTTGGTCATCAGGTATAAGAAGGGAATTTATAACAAAGTTGCTGATATGCTTTCAAGGCCTATTATTAGTGCTTCAATTATTCTTAAGCATAGTCCTATCATGCATGAGAGTTATGTTGAGCAATATGTTTTAGATACTGATTTTAAAGAAGTATATGAGACTTTGTGTCATTCTAACCATGTTGAGGAATTGGATTACCATGTGCATGATAATCTTTTGTATCATCTTGGCAAGCTATGTATTCCATAGGGTGAAAGAATCAACATAATAAGAGAAGCCCATTCTTCTCTTATTGCTGGTCATTTTGGTGTAGGCAAGACAGTGGCTAATTTGTAAAGGTACTGCTATTGGCCTAAAATGAATGAAAGTGTTTCGAGATATGTTAGAGGATGTTTGTTATGTGCCACAAGAAAACCTAGCAATCGAAAGTTGGGTTTGTATACTCCACTTCCAATTCCTTCTCGTCCTTGGGAAAGTATTTCTATGGACTTTGTAGGAGGTCTACCTATGTCTCGATGAAATCATGATTATCTTTATGTTGTGGTTTCTCGATTTAGCAAAATGTGTATTTTGATGCCTTGTAAGAAGCAGGTTACAGCTGAGAAAACGACACAAATGTTCTTTCAAAATGTTTGGGTGCATTTTGGATTGCCTAAATCCATTATTTCTGATAGGGATTCTCGACTTGTTGGAAGTTTTTGGTCAAGTTTATGGGCACTCATGGACACCAAACTGAAAAAGAGCACAGCTTTTCATCCGCAAACCGATGGTTAGACATAAGTGGTAAATAGAAAAGTGGTGCATCTTCTTCGTGGTTATTGCAACAAGCATCCTAAACTTTGGGATGAGCATTTACACTACATTCAACATGCTTACAATCGAGCTAAGCACTCTTCAACTCAAATGTCGCCATTTGAAGCATGTTTTGGCTATTTGCCCAAATATCCTTTAGATTTTATCTTTGGGAAGGATATTGCTATTGATGGTCAATATGACATTGATAGGGCATAAAAGTTCATTGAACAAATTTAGTCGATACATCAAATGGTGCAAGAGCAGTTGGAAAAGAGTCAAGCCAAGTACAAGACGAGACATGACAAGCATCGTGTTGATCACAGTTTCCAAGTAGGAGATGAATTTTGGCTTTACATCACTAAGGAGAGGATTAAAGGAGAAGGTAAAAAGTTGAAACCAATTCGATATGGTCCTTTTAAGATTATTGATAAGATTGGTAACAATGCCTTCCGTTTAGATTTGCCTCCTTATATGCAAATGTATGCAGTTGTTAATGTTGAGAATTTGAAATTGTATGAGCCTCCTTTGATTGATGATCAAGGAGAGCATGTTCAGATTCCTTCTATAGATGATTTTTCCCCAGAATATCTTACAGAACTGCATGAAGACACAATCCTTGACCGGAGAATGCGAACTTCAAAATGAGGAAATGTGGAGTATCTTCGAGTTGGTATTAAAGGTACAAATACAAGCAAAGCCAAGTGGATTGAGGTTGGAAAGGTGAGGGAACTATACCCTTATCTTCAGATAGACTGAAAATAGTCTTTTGGAGGTCCAAAAGATTTCCAATGGGGAGGTGTGATCCAGGGGATCAAATTTTGCTGAAAATTCAAAGTGCTTGGAATCACTTCAAATTGAATGGGAGCGTAGGCCTCATCGTTACGAACCCAACGCAACTCATTTGGGTTCAAACGAACGTCGAGAGTGAGATATATCACGTTCTATTCAAAACGACAAACATGCAAAAAAAGGGATGCTGACTGTACAGTCTGTACAGTCCATACGTATGCTGATGTGGCAGTCCATATGACACATGGCAGAGCTGAGTGGCAGATAGTTGGCAGATGTGGATGAATGATATTGTGACATGTGGCAGTTTTTGGTTGGTTGTATGGTGCCACGTGGCCTAGTCATGGGCTGCCACGTGGAACCCTATTATTGTTTGCTTGTTTAAAATTTATTTGGATTCCACCAGGTTCGACCTCGTGACCTCCACCCACATGTAAGCCTTTGCAAAGTCTGTGATACCAAAGCGCCCCACTGTATTCCTTATTATATATATGGTTTTAAATAAATTTAAGTTTGAGTTGCTGTGTATTGGCGCGGGGGTCCGGGCTGGGGCTTAGCCCCAACCCTCAATCGCATTAACGTTACCATATGACCTGTGGTCACACCATACACACACGTGTTTTGTATTATGGTTCAAAGGGTTATAAGAACAACGACCTGCCACTTGTCACGACCACACTTTCTCTTAAAGTTTTGGCCCTTTTTCTTTAAACGCATGGTCATATGGGTCACACGACCACAACCTTGGCAGTTAAGGGCTAGGTGCACCCGTAACCGTCCTACAGTTTGCATGGTTTGCGCAGTTGCGTCTGGTGCTGAGTTTTAACGCTTAAATATGCGTGGGGGCTAGGTTGAGCCAACAAGAGTGCAATTTTTCGATGCAGAGACAACAAGTTTGAAGGGGAACTTCCAGGAAGCCTATCTTCTTCAATTTTTGGCCAAACGAGGTGCCAAAAAATCCCAACTAGGGGTTTTTGGACGTTCTGGAGCCATTGGAGCCATCTATTTGGCATTTTGAGCATTGTAAAGCACATTTTTGAGCATTTGATAAAATAATACAAGAGATCCCTTGGAAGCTGGACTAGGAGATGTAGCCCAAGAGAGGGGTGAACTCTTTTATCATTTGCTATGTTATGTGTTTTCTGTTCACTGTTTATGGCTGCTGTTTATATGCATCTTGAATGAGTAATTTATATAAAAATTTGTGTTGCAAAGTTGATCCATTTGCATTTTAACACATAAAATAAATCTTGCAAATAATTTCAAGAATTCAAGTCTTCTTCATTTTTAGATCAGATATTGTCCATATTTTCTGTGTCCTTTGTTTTGTGGGTTGGGGCCACCCTTTCCTAGATTTTTTTGTGAGGGTTTCCCAGGCCCAAATTGCCGTGTCTTTTGTTTGAGCTTCTGCTCGATTTTGACGGCATATCGGTAGGCTGTGCCCAAGGATGAGATGTCCAGAAATTCCATTTTGGTCTAGATGTATCTATATAGAGAATCACGATACTTGAGCACTAGATGTCGCTCCAAATCTTTGATACCTAGCTTGGTGCGCAAGGTATGGAAGATATTTGTGAAATCTGGCATTGCTTGGTCTCTTTCTTGCCGCAGTGTGGTCCATTTGGTATACAGGTCATCATAACTTCCGACAGGGTAGTATTGTTCCTTAATAGAATCACTGAAGGATTCCCAGGTGTCTGTGACTGAAAATAATGAGGTTTCCTTTGTTTCCTTTTGCTCACAGAAGGTTTCCCACCAATCTTTGACATGGGGAATGTCTTTGAGGAGCGCAAAAGTAATCTTTTCTCTATTCGAGAAGTTATGGACAAAAAAATACCCTTCTATCAGATTCAACCACTTGTCTACAACATCTGCGTCTATCTGAGCTTCAAATATAGGAATATCGAATTTTATTTGTACCTTGAAGGGGGTGGCACCTCCGTTCGAAGAAGATGCATGGCCTATTGGTAGCCATCGAAGGATTTGCACGAAACTATCCATCATCTCATTCCTCTCTTGCATGAGGGCTTCCTCAATCAACAGTTTGAAAGGATCTCTTGTCCCGTCATCTTTCTTTTCTCCTACCATGAGAGGTCGCTTGGGCGTGCAAGAGCTTTTGTCCTCAAGAGAAACAAGCTCAAGACCCAACTCTTTGTACTCTGACCTCGTTGGGGACATGCATTAAGATGACAAGGAGCAGACCACTCTGATACCACTGATCCAGATTTTATGAGTAGAACGAAATGAATAAATATTATTAGCACAAAATAACAGAGATACAATAAAACTGGTTTTCTATTCAATAATGAAATAAGCTGAAACTATAAAATGTAGTGGAAACAAGCTTGCTGGAATGGTGGCGGCTTATCTTTGAGAAGAGATGTGACGACTGTGCTCATTCGCAAGCAGAACATTACAATGAGGCTCTAATGGCCTTTTTACAATAAAAAAGAATGCAAAAAACCCTAGACATCCAAAAACCTAACCCTAGGATATGAAGCGCCAAAATTCATGTGGGCTCCGTTTGGGTAAGTTAGTACATCAACTTCCCGGGGTCGTAACTTTTGCATACGATCTCAGTTTTAGGCGTGTGATAGCCCATTGGAAAGGTATCATCGAGGAGATTCATTTTGGGGGCTCAATAATTCCTTTGGATATCATTGAGGAGCTCAATCCTTAAAAACCTTCATTTAGGCCCTCAAAATGGCCCCGAAAGTTAAAACTGCTAAAAATAGTAAATTGCCAAAATTGTCAGAAAACTATTTTGAGCGAGTTGGAAAAGGTGGGTGGCCACTGATTTCCACCTGGATCATGCTTCCAAAGTATGAAAAATGGCTGCCCAAGTTTCCTGGTAATGATGTGACCACTACTGAAGACCATATGAGTAACTTTTGTGCCTTCTTTCAACTTAACCTCATGCATGATGATGCTGAAGACTTAGTAATGAAACTTTTATCAACCACTCTTATCAATTCGTCTAGGAGGTGGTATGAAAACCGCCATAATAAAAGCATCAAGACTATGGATCATCTTGAGGAAATCTTTCTTAAGAGATGGGGTACTAAATAAGATCCAAACATGTTGTTGACACAACTTACCAAAATCAAGAAATTGGAAAATGAAACTATTAGAGAGTTTAATTCCAAGTTTTAAAAGTTGCTTCAACAAATCATTAACATCCATCACCCTGGGGGAGATTACCTACTCTTTTTCTACATCAATTCTTTCCAGGGAAATTTTGGATACTTGCTCAAAGACAAGGGTCCAAAAAACAGTTAGGAAGCCAAAGAAATGGTTATGAAAATTGAGGCTAATCTTTCATGATGCAAGGTATAACCTTTCTATGTCCCGAAAGCCAAGGATGATACCAAAACAAAGATAGTACACAATGTTGAGCCCGTTCAAAATACTAGCGCTCCATGGGAACGACTTGAAGAGACCATAAATGACCTTGCTAAGAACCAAACATTGATGATGAATATAATCACTAATTTGGAAAGGGAACAACAACAATCCCAAAAGCCTCCCTTTAGGGGGTAGCCTCAAAATCCTATCCAAGCATGGAGAGCTATGCCTTCAAATGAGAAAAGGGTTCCAAACACTCTAGATCCCTCAAATGTTATAAGTGAAGAAGGGACTCCTTGTTGCTTTCCTTGTAGAGACTCACATCAAGAATATTGTTGGCACTAGGCCGAATTGGAAAGGAGGATGCTCGTGGGAAAGAACGCATGCAAAAACAAAAGTAACAACTGGAAGGTAACACAACACATGTACATGCAAGAAAGTGTGCACAAGGAAAATGACAGCTGAGGGAAGAAAAACACGCGTGCATGGGAGGAAGACCTAACGTTGGTAGGGTTAGTGTTTTGGTAATACATTGTAAATGATTGAAGAGCCCAATATATATAAATAGAGATACACAGGTATCATAGAGAGATGGATTCACTTTTGTATTAGTTAAGTTTTTGTAATGATCTATTGTATCTATGTATGAGTTGATGTGTTATGTAATATGGTTATGGACCAATTTTGTAAGTTGTTGAGCTAGAACAGACGAGAGGAGGAAGATCTAAGGATTAGATCACAGGCTGTGGAGCCTGGTGCGATCTAGTTCGCCTCATACAGATATTACCCATTAGAGGGAATTGTAAGCACGCGACGCTGGAGATGAAGAACTATCATAATAAAAGACCTAAGAGCCAAATCTTTGTGGACGTAGCCCAGGAGGGGGTGAACCACCGTAATATCTGTGTAATGTGATGAATGCATGTATCTCTTTTCTTTATTTCAACAGTTCATTGTTATGCCTAATAAATGAGTTAATATATTGTTATGGAATATGATTATGCTATTTGAGAATTAAACTGTGAAACAAAAACATGCACCCATGAGGAATAAGTAGATTACATTCACAGGTCGTAGCACATGGCTCTAGTTAATAAACCCCTATCTCATACTCAATCCTAGGGTGTAAACACATGAGTCTTACAACCACCCATTTAAATATATCTTGGGTGAGACTGCACAGTGCATTTTGTGTGCTGTGTTGCCTTCTAGTTTACCAGGAGGGCCAATAGTTTTAGAGGCTTTGTTGGAAACTCGAAAGACATGAACCCTGGGTCAATAAATCAGACAGTAAAAGAGAGTAGTTAAACCAACAAATGGTTTCGTTGCCATGTTAGAAGGAACAAGAGAGGATTGAGTAGATGAGATAGATTGCACGAGAAAATAACGAGTGAAACAAGAAGGCCAATGAGCCATTAGAAGGGAATGTTGAGACCGTGGAACCCCAAGAAAGTAGAAATCGAAGGTTGGTTGAGAACCAAAGAGCTAGAGTTTGCCTAGAAAGACAATAGAAACCCTATAATCACACCTCGCAAATACCTAGATAAATATGTGTTTACTGATTTACACGAAGTCTTTTTCTATGATTTTCCGCATCTACTACTGAAATGGATACTAAGGTTGAATGATAACCATGCAATGAACTGGGTTCGATAGCTAGAGTGGACTCCAGTACAGATTGAACAGTTATAGCAGGTGAACAAGAAATTCACCCACATAGTAGACTTTTGGCTTGACAGTATTGTGGCAAGCTTCATCACAGAGTTTGCAGTTGACACAACGAAGGTATATAGTGCAGCTGAGAAAGAATTTCTACGTGGACCTCGAGGAAGGTACATTCAATCCTTGTATAATTCTATTAAGATACTGCTATATAAAAAAGGTGTAATGACAATGGAATTAGACAACTAAACTTCCCTGCACGCATGGGGGAAGGGGGGAATCACTGACAGAGAGAGGATAAATGGAAGGAGGTCAATATAAAGGCATGAAGGAGGAGGAACCCTTGGACCCGATCATGATGGATGATGACCAACTCAAGTGGATCTTGGCGTCATCAAGAATGATGCATAGCAGAGTACCCTACCAATATAAGGTGAATACCAAGAAGAGATCTGTAGCCGCAAGGGAGGGCTTAGAAAGCGATGAGGAAGAGGTAGAGGATCTCCGAGATGTGGAGCAAATTGAGGAAATCCTGTGCGCAAAATATGAGAAGAAGACGAGAGGCCCAAGAACGGGAGGAGAAGGCATCCATCCTATCCATATTAATGTCAGTGTGGAACCCATAAACCCATGTGCGACTAATACACCAAAGAGAACACCACCATTTAGACAACCTAAGTTTGGAGGAAGTCCGACAACAAGAAGTACATCTACATTAGGAGCAATCACTGGAGGAGCCAGTTCTGACAACACTAATAAAGTATCTACACTGCACAGAGGAGGTAGTAGTTGAGTATTCAGAATGGAAGGACATGACCCCACTATCAGATTACCAAAATTTTGAGGAGAAGTAGCAGAAGATCTTGAGAAGCATTTGTTCATCTGTGCCAAGATCTAGGAAGCAAAGCAAATCACTGATGAAGATACCAAACTCGCGCAGCTAGCGATTACACTAAGAGACCACACACTAGACTGGTACATGAGTCTAGATACGAACAATGCCCCTAGGACGACAAGGACACTGGTAGACATTAAGAAGCTACTGATTAATGAGTTCCAGAAGCTGAGCTCAAAGGATCGGTACATGAGTGAGATGATTGAAATAAGACAGAAACCAAGAGAATCTGTATGGGAGATTGATCAAAGATTCAAGTGATTGAAGGGAAAGCTAAAATACCTTATGACTGATATGCATCATAGGCACCTATTCGTCAACTCACTACTTCCACACTTGAAATATCCCTTACGACAATGGAAATTTCAAATGCAGGCAGAGGTTCTGC
Source organism: Picea mariana (assembly GCA_032191745.1). Taxonomy (NCBI): domain Eukaryota; kingdom Viridiplantae; phylum Streptophyta; class Pinopsida; order Pinales; family Pinaceae; genus Picea; species Picea mariana. Next base: position 350,293 of record JASDQU010102451.1, read on the forward strand.
AGGTAGCCTTGCAACTAGAAGAGAACCAATACCAATAGACGGACCCAGTTATTGAGGAATTGAAGGAGGATTTGAAGAATCTAACATTTCAGCTAAACCAGAATAAGAACAAGGACAAATGAGAAGCCGTTTGGTGCACCACATGCATGACAGAAGGACATCACAAGAATGAATTCCCAACATTTGCGCAGTATATGGCAACAAGTATGCCAAATAATCTACCACACGGAGGGTTATGGTGAGAAATATGCAAGAAACCAGGTCACAACCCTTATCACTGTACGATGATGCAAAAATACCAGACAGTTCCGAAGAATTCATATTGCACCTTTTGTAGGTCAGTAGGCCATGACAACAAATATTGCAGAACTATGGAGCTGAGGCGGGAAAGAACATCAAATGCATACAAAGTACAAGATGAAATGATGACTGGGTAAGCAATGCCCTAGTTCAATCAAGCCCCAACCCCGTACAACACTGTGAAACATCAGTATAATACTATGAAACAACCATACAATAACGTGCAACCATAGTACAACCCAACACAACCCCAGTATAATACCGCGTAGTATAATCATACACCACAGTATAACATGTTGAGAGGTGACCGAGAAAACTGTCGAGGAGGAGGACGAGCCAGAGGAGGTTTCAGACGTGGTAGATGACCAATCACATGTCACAATTTTCAACAACCAAGACATTATGCATGAGAATGTCTACTTCCACCAACAACTTGTATGTATTGTCGCATGTCAGACCACGACATAGAGGAATGTCTGACACTACTAGTAAATATCCAGAAAAAGAGGAACCAGAATAATCAGAATGTCCAGTGGATTTCAGTTGAAGCTAGGGATGACAGACGGAACATCAATATAGTCACTCGTGGAGGAACAAAAACAGGAAGTGACGCAGTTCTACAGGAACCAGCACAGAACCAATGGGTAAAGAAGAACACCGAACCAAGAAAGTAGTTCGACGCATTGAAAGAAAAGGAGACTTTTAAGGAATCCAGACAAGAATTGCAAAAGGAGGACACAATGTCAACTTTAACTACGCAACCAACCAAGGAATCCCCAGAATATGAGATTCATCCATCACTGGATCATACCAATGGAATGTAGCCCAAGGGACAAGTAAGTACAATCAAAGGATTTTTTCAATCATGCGTAAAAGTATTAAGTGATCCTTCATTTGTGAAAATATTGCAAAACATACTAGAGAAATGTAGCAGTGAGATGGAAGAAAAACTAGAACAAAAAACTGTCAATCACCTACACACCAGAAGAAGAACAAGTAGGGAATTTAGACTAAATTCTAACATTGGATATTTCAATATGGGATACATTATACTAGACTTAGGATTTGAAGTGAATGTGCTACCCAAGAAGACCTGGAAATGTATGGGAGAGCCAACACTGGGATACTCAAATGCCCAATTAAAACTAGCAAACCATCATAGAGTCCTACCAATAGGTAGAGTGAAAGGAGTAATAGTAGATCTTGATGGAGTGCGCACTAAAGAAGACTTTGAAGTCATTAAAATAGTGGATGACACAATGCCTTACCCAACACTGCTTGGTCTCGATTGGGTGTTTGACAACCAGAACATAATCAATTTGAAAACCAGGAAAATAACATTTGAATCCGAAGAATACAGGGTCATAGCACCACTAGATCCATCAGAAGGGGAGAGGTTTGTAGAACCCACTTGCTTAGACTTAGAGGAGATCGACTAGTTGTACATGTTGATATTATGGTAGATGTGGGAGGTATTTACCTCCACGTGTGAACTTGATGAGAATAGAATACTCCGAGAAGAAAGAAGAAACCCTAATGAGTTGGCTAATAACCCTAGAAGACTTGTTGGCTCAAGAAGATAATTTATATTAGGTTATTAGCCTCCAAGAGAAGAAGTCGGCCAGAAGAAATAATAATATACTGAATAGAAAGATACCCAGAATAAGAAGTCAGCCCAGACAGTTAGCCAGGAATACTATAAATATAGGGTACCAGTCTCTCATTTGTCACAATCTCAGAATTGCAGAGCAGCAACAGGTGTGCACTGCAGTGCCCAGTCTTGTGCGCAGGTTTGAGGAGAGTTGTCGGTGCAGATGTTGCAGCTATTAGTTACATTTTGGCTTGGAATATCTCTTGGCTAGGGTTTGGAACATATGATTAGTATTTTTTGATGCGTTATCCTTGGGGAAAGGTGCGCTACCCTTTGTTTGGCTATCTAGCCTAGGGTTTGCTTCCGGAGTGATTCTCTATCAAGGTTAAGGTGCTTGGAGGGTGGCTTCGGCCTATGGTTGGGTGACAAGAGTATTGTTAATGGTAAAACGTGCACACATATTTCATATTCTAACAAGTTATGGGCCCACACCTCCTTCATTCAGTCTAAACGCTGGAAGGAAACATAGACGCTAGGATATTGATCTCACTGAGGAACTGCCACTAGGGTTACTAACAGAAGCAGCTTCAAGACACTACCACTAGGGTTACTAGCAGGAGCAGTTGCAGAAACCCTAATCCTCTTGTTGAGGCACCTTAAGTGAAGAGATTGGCCTAATCTCCAGACAGATCAATGCACCCTAGCCTAGCGCATCTCCTGGTATTCTCAGCAAAGCAAGACGTCAAGTTTGAGTTTGTGGTCAAATCTAGGGTTTGACCAAGTCAAAGCAGCCATGACCTATTCTATGAAGTTATAGAACAAGTTAGATGGAGCCTCTAACTTTAGAGCGTGGAATATAAGGATTGACCTCATCCTTGCAAAGAATAAAGTGCTGGATATCGTGAAAGGAAAGATCGTGAAGCCAGAGTTTGAAGGAAAAGAGAAGGAACCGCAGAACATTGTAGATATGGAKAAGTTCAAATATAGTGACATCAATGCCATGAGTATCATATTGGATTCCATAAAAGACCACTTGATACCCTACATCTCTCATCTTGACTCATCAAAGAAGATGTACGATGCCCTAACAAACCTCTTCTCAGTCAGAAACATTGGACAAGTAATGAGTCTGAAGAATGAGCTTCGTGACATGAAGATGAATGATGATGACAGCATAACATCATACTTTGTGAGAATTTCTCAGTTAAGAGATCAACTACAAGCTATTGAAGAAATCATCTTAGAAAAGGAGTTGGTAAACATATTACCCAATGGTCTTCCCAAGACATGGGATCCATTTACCGCAAGCATGAACACAAGAAAGGAGTAATCGACATTTGAAGAACTTTGGACTTGCTATGATCAAGAAGAATCAAGAATCAGTGCAAAAGAGAAACCCCAAAAGAAGTACGATGATCAAGCCTTCACAACAAGATTCAAGAACTTCAGGAACAAAAGGAAGTTTGGTTCAAGGAGGAAGCCAAATCAATAGAAAGACATTTCAGAAGTACAGTGCTTCAACTGTCGAAAGTATGGTCACTAAAAAAATCATTGTCCCGAGCTAAAGAAAAGGAAGGAGAAACACAAAGCATCAATTGCCTAAGAAAAGGAACCTACAAAGAAGACTAAGCAGGATGGAAGAGACTTCTTCTTCTAAAGGTAACAAAACTCTTCTTATTTCTTGAACATATCTTGTTTGCATCGTCTCTGTACATATCTTGTATATCTATCTTTTGAAAGATAACGTGTTCCAAGAATAACTATACCTATGGAAGCACAACAAGATAAGAATCGATATCATTAGATAATACACATGAAAGGATGAAATACAAATCATGTGGAAGCTATTGCAAGATAAGCCAAATCAATCATGAAGAGACTTAGAAGAAGCAAAGATAGAAATCGAGAGGAAATTGGAAAAAGACTGACGTTTTGTAGAAGACAACAAGACAGAAGCGTGGACTCTATTAGACAAGAAAACCAATTATATATTGTAGAAGACAATAAGGATGCAGATGGAAGCATGGAATCTGTTAGATGAAGGGAGCCGATTATATGCACTCATACATGAAGCAAGGATTAGGAGGGAGATAATCCTATGATCCATTGAAGATGATGAAGTATATATCCATGATAGCAGCCATGAAAGACAATACGTATTCTTCAAAGAGAAGACTTAAAGTATCCCTGGTTGTTCATCCACATCCTTGATCCTATGATGGAATATTTAGGGCATGGAATCTATAAGAAACTCCATGGACCTGAGAACTAAAGAAACACATGAAGATTCCAAGAAAGAAAGAGAAGCTAGAACAACCAATCATTGTATCAAGAATCACAAGATTGTCAGCCTGATGTAAACTCAATAAAAGAAATCAAGCAGAGGAACTGAAAGTCATGATGAAGAATAGTGTATGGAAGACTTATGAATGAAAGCATTGCGAGATCCAAAACTAGAGGTTCTCCCAAATGGAGGGAGAAGAATATGATAATTACTTGTTCCAGTAAACCAGACTTATCTCTACATGAGTCATTATATCATCCACAACATCCATAAGTTGGAGTTATACATCAGATGAATACAAAGAATGTTCTCCAGAGAAATTTCATAAAGAGCGTATGAAGAGAAATCTCAAGACTTTGAGGCATACCAGAAAGAGACCGTTGAATGCATATAGAAGAACATAACTTGGTGGAGAACCTCCAGTGCATAGCAGAAGCATGGTGAAGATTTCCTATAACATCAAGATGATTACTCAGAAGATCAGATCTCATGATGACAGAAGAAGTGCCACATGGATATTGTTAGTGTCAGAAGTCACTCCTGGATTGCTTGCAGGAGCAGAGCCCGACACCCATTAGTTTTATGTCACGGTTTAATAAATGGGGTGATCAAATGGGTAAAGACTCAAGAATATAAAACTTTGACTCAGGAGACTGGGCCTAGTATGTATGCGACAAAGGAGGTCTTGATCCAACTTCTGTCAGTAAAGGGATTAAAGGATGGTAGAAGGAAGACTTGTGAGAAGGGCGAGCAAGACTACCTAGGGCGACAGGCCTTCAGGAGCTTGAGGATGAAAAACTTAGAAGCCAAGATCCTCTTGGTCCAGAGCTTCGAGGAACTGAAGAGAGACTCGACTAGATCCTCCAATTCTGAGTCGTTCAGCGCTACGAAAATAACAAGAACCAATTAGAAACAACGTAACTATTACAGTGATCCAACCTACATCATCCTATAATAGCTACAACTCGACTGGATCCTCTAATTCCAAGCTGTTCTAACACAGTATACAAGATATGGAAAAGAGGCTAACATCCATAAAGTAATAAATCTCAAATGATTTTACATAAACCAGAGCGACCAACGCTTCATCAAAATTTTACAGTCCCTAGCTTTTCTCAACCATCGATAGATACAAAAATGGCGAAAACACCTACATATACTCAAAACAACAAAAAAAAAAAAATCGAGACGTTGCATTAAAATTTTTTACGTCTGCATGGCTCTTGAAAATCTATAGCTGTAGTCTCTGAATGATCGTGCACCTATGGCAGATGCAATCGAACTCCTGACATCTCCGTGGATGAATCGACGTGCTCTTAATTCATCGTCAGACTTTCCCATTATGGCGGAGGCGATGTCTAACCACCACCAACGACCTCAATAACTGCTTCATTGGGATTGAGGATTGCCCGGCCAACTCGGCATCTTTGGGACGTGGACGACCCCTCGCGCTACCACCTGGGTTAACTAAACTGCCTGATGAATAGGCGTGTTGGCCAGCGTGAAGGATAGGGCGCATAATGGGAGTGGTGGCACCAACGTTGTGAGGGTGAGGTAAGAAGTGGTGAGGTGTGAGAGAGGTTACAGGGGAAGACACATGGCAGAAGGAAATAAGTGGAGGGAATAGGAGATGAGATATAATGGACACACTTTTAGTGGGAGGCTAACGTGGAAGGGAGCGGAACACGTGGCAGGTGGTGAGTGGATGATGAGATGAACTAAAAGAGTGGAGATGGGGGGACACATGGTAACCGGGGAGAAGGGCCCACGTTGATTAAAACAGAGCAGCTGAGAAGGATGGGATCGCTTGAGCGCCATTGATCCGGGCACTTTGATCTCGGCCGTTGGGAAGATGCACGCCTGATTCTGTACCCCCCCCCCTCTGCTTAAAGGTAGAAAGGCAGGGGGGGGGGGGTCTGGAATCACCTTGAGTGCCGTTGATCTTGGAGCTCTGATCGTGACCGTTGAAGAGGTGCGCCCCCAATTCCGGACCTCCCTTCCGCTTAAAGGTAGAAAGGCGGGGGGGCTCCAAAATGCGATGTGCGCCGTTGATCTGGGAGCGTGAAATCCTGCCGTTCAGAATCGATTTCCATTTAAACACAGTTGCATTAGCATCCCAAACTTAGGACAAGTGGGTTTTTAACCCATTCCTTCGCATTTTACCCCCCTTTGCAAGAAATGTCGCTAACAGATATGTTCCAGTTTTCCAACAATGATATACTCTATTGTTCAGAGCTACATAAAGCCTTCATGAAAAATCAATGTTCCAGACTAAAGTACATTTGAAATCAAGCATTACATTATCCGTGATGAAGTCTAGAAAGGAGAAAGTGGTTCTCCAATACATATATCCATAGATGAGAAGATAAGAAGACATTTTGGTAAAGCTTCTATCCAAGATGAAAGAGTTTGCATACTCAAGCTGGAGCTCGTGGAGACAACTTCCTTATTAAAAAAGGAAGAGATGACTCCCAGGTTGGAGGGAGCAATAAAATATTATTGAAAACATTCATTGAAAAATAGTCCATCTTGGACAGATTCTTTCCTGTTCGAAAAGTGGATTGAGATTTCTGACGAACAATGATTTCCCATTGTGGTTAACATGGGAAATGGTATAGATTGCTGATGTATCATAGACAACGACTTCCCATTGGGGTTAACATGGGGAGTGGTCTAGGGCAGTCTCTCTTCTTGAGGGTTACTCAAGAAGACTAGCCCGCCTCGCCGGACAACAATTTCTCATTGTGGTTAACATGAGGAATGGTCCGTATTGGAGGTTGATATAGGACAATCTTTTCCTCTTGTGGTTAACAGAGGAACTGGTCCAGACAGTCATTCCTTAGGGTTTATACATTCTCTCCAGGGTGCACTTTGATTAGTGTAGGAGGAATGGCCCAAGGTGGGGAATGGTCCAGGCTCAGCGATCAGGGACATGCATTCCTTAGGGTTTATACATTCTCTCTAGGGTTCACTTTGATTAGTGTAGGAAGAATGGACCAGGGTGGGGAATGGTCCAGGTTTAGAAGACAAGATAATTATTCTTCCTTGCTTGAGAAGAAAAGTACAGATATCTCATTGTTCTACTTTGAGGGATGATATTCTTTCATATCTCACAGACGTGAGTGAAAGATTGGCCCAGATAATTCAGTTTATATCATAACATTGTTTCTGTGCAAGTTGATATCAGATGATTGTTATGAAGATTGTATGACAGTAGATGTATACTACTGTGGTGGATGTGTTCCACTGTTCATGACTATATGTTACTGATCAAGTACTTGTTTGATACTTGGTGTGGTAGTGTACCATTGGATTGCAGTTATGTACTACTATGGATAGACACAGTTGTGTTCTATTTTGTTCTGATTGCCTTGAAGACTATCAAGCAGTTTATTGAAAATAATTATCAGCCAGATGAATGATGAACAAATATTTTCCATACAGAAAATGGTTCAGAACATTTACTCTTCTAGATTAGAAGAATGGCTCTTGTATCACTCTGTGGAGTGAGCATCATGTCTGATTACTTAGATAGAGTATGGTTTCGAGAGATGATGCAACTGATGATGATGATGGTGCTCATGATCTAGTCATGATCTAGTTTATATATCTATGTTGGTGCTACTGGGTGAATGGTATGTTTTGTGCTCAAGACCATTACCTGTAATACCTCCCTAGCTATGAGGGAGTGTTGATATTATGGTAGCTGCGGGAGGTATTTAACTCCACATGTGAACCTAATGAGAATAGAATACTCCGGGAAGCAAGAAGAAACCCTAATGAGTTGGCTAATAACCCTAGAAGACTTGTCGGCTTAAGAAGATAATTTATATTAGGTTATTAGCCTCCAAGAGAAGAAGTCGACCAGAAGAAATAATAATATACTGAACAGATAGATACCCAGAATAAGAAGTTGGCCCAGGAAGTTAGCCAGGAATACTATAAATACAGGGCACCAGTCTCTCATTTGTCACAGTCTCAGAATTACAGAGCAACAACAGGTGCACACTGCAGTGCCCAGTCTTGTGCGCAGGTTTGAGGAGAGCTACTGGTGCAGCTGCTGTAGCTATTAATTACATTTTGGCTTGGACTATCTCTTGGCTAGGGTTTGGAACATCTGATCAGTCTTTGTTGATGCGCTATCCTTGGGGAAAGGTGTGCTACCCTTTGTTTGGCTATCTAGCCTAGGGTTTTCTTCCAGAGTGATTCTTTGTCAAGGTTAAGGTGCTTGAAGGGTGGCTTTGGCCTATGGTTGGGTGACAAGGGTATTGTCAATGGTAAAATGAGCACACATCTTTCATATTCTAACAATACAGAACAACTGTGCACGATGAGTATTACGTAAACCCAACTGCAGACGGGGTACTCAGTTGGCAGAGCATTATTTCATGCGTAATAGACTCAGACATGCAATAAGATGGGTAGACACATAAATCAGAGAACCACCTAGTTTCCATAGACTAAATGATTTGGAAACATTCTTGACACAATACGAATATGAAGTATTATAAAACCAACGACTGTCAACACTTGACTTAGCACTCAAGGCCACACCCGCAATATGGTGAGGCACACATAAAGAGACCATCACAGACTAATATCAATGTAAGTGCTTACTGTGCATACGGTTCAGCGCAGAACATGAATACAACAAATGACAACAATACCAAGGACAAGAGGCAGCAGCGAAACACTTGGCAAAGTGAAAAACACTGTGGAAAATGACACCACTAGAGGAATGGCCTCATCACTTCATACATACTTTAGAGGGCATACCAGAGAACTAATACATAGACCATAAATTGCACAAAGGAACTACAATGTGGAGGACATTGCAACAAAAATTCACAATCACCTTCTCATTCGAGCATGAGAACCCCAACATAGACGCAACTCTCAAACGAATTAGAGGAGTAATATTCATCGAAGAATCGAAAATAGAATTTATCACAGAAGAGAAACAATGGAATAAACAGATAGTCAATGAACTACTGTCATGTTACCATGTACAAGAGGAAGCACCAGAGGAAGATGATCCACGCAATATTCAGATCGAGGAAATAGAAGGCGAAAGAGATGTGTAAGGACCACCCATATAATCAGAAGTTGTTTCCGCGCCAATCAAGGTAAAAAAAGTTAACATCGGGACAACTGAGCAACCCAAAATGGCCAACATTGGAGACTACTAGGATGAGAAACTAATAGAAAGCATCACAAAATTGTTTCACGAATATAGCGACCTTTTTCCCACAACATTTACAGAGATGAAGGGTATAGCAGGAGAACTGGGAGAGATGAAGATACCACTCAGACCTAAAGCGAGACCTATGAGACAACGACCCTATAGATTGAACCCCATATATAAACATAAAGTTAAATATGAGATTGATCGGATGCTCGAAGCTGACATCATCGAACCAGTTGAGGAATCAGAATGGATAAGCCCGATGGTAGTACAAGACAAGAAACAAGGAAGAGGGATCGAGATATGCGTCGACTTGAGGAAGTTGAACGATGCATGCCTACACAACCCATTCCCGACACTGTTCACAGATGAAGTGTTAGAGAATGTGGGGGGACATGAAGCTTACTCATTCACTGATGGATTCTCAGGCTACCATCAGATTAAGATAGCACAGGAGGACAAACACAAGACCATGTTTGCGACATAATGGGGATCTTATCAGTACACAGTCATTCCGTTTGGACTGAAGAATGAACCCACAATATTCTCCAGAGTGGTCATCGCAACATTTAAGGAATTCATCCACCAGTTTCTCGAAGTATACCTGGATGACTGGATAATTTACAGTCTGCTGAAAAACCATGTGGAAGTGTTACGACTAATGTTATAACGATGCAGACAATGCCAGATATCACTGAATATCAAGAAATACATATTTGGAACACCGCTTGGGATACTATTGGGCCATATAGTATGCAAACAAGGCTTGTTAGTGGACCTGACCAAGATTACCATCATTGTTAACTTACCAGCACCAAAAACAATCTGACAGCTAAGAGAAACCTTAGGACACACTAGATACTACAGGAAATTTATCAAAGGATATGTGCAGATCACAACACCAATGGAAAAACTGTTAAGGAAGGATACCAAATACCAATGGAACGACGATTGTCAACACGGTCTGGATACCCTGAAGGAAAAGATGGTTATGTCACCGATATTAGTATTTCTAGACTGGGAAAAGACATTCCATGAGCATGTAGATACATCAACGATAGCTCTGGGAGATATCTTAGCGCAACCATGAGAAAGAGACTTGGATCACCCGATAGCATTCGCAAGCAGAAAACTATCAGACTCAGAACAAAATTATAACATGACAGAAAGAGAAGGCCTAGCCATGGTCTATGCACTATAGAAATTTAGACATTACCTATCGGGGAAACACTTTAAGATGTTTATAGATCACTCAACCCTAAAATACCTAGTCAATAAGCCAGTGTTGGGGGGGGGGAATCTGGGGATGGTTATTACTATTCCAAGAATTTGACTTTGAAGTAATAGTTAAGCCAGGAAAATTGAATGCAGGACTTGACCACTTGTCAAGGGTCACAAATGGAGAAGAACCTACAAGTTTAGAAGACAAATTTCCAGATGCACAACTATTCTCAGTACAGATTGCTGATGACTACTTCGTAGAGATCATCCAATACTTGAGCATAGGTACTGCGCCACAAGAATATACCACCGTACAGAAGAAGAACTTGGTAGTCGACGTGATTGACTATCAACTGATCACATGACATCTATATAAGATGGTCACAGATAGCATTTTACGAAGGTACATGCTGGAGCATGAATGAATTTTTTTTTAACACAAGCCCACGAAGGAATCGTAGAAGGAAATTATGCAGGAAAATCTACTACGCAGAAGGTACTACACATGGGACTATGGGGGCCAATGGTTCACAGGGACTCGAAAGAGTACTATCAGAGATGCGATGTTTATCAAAGGGTAGACAAACCCAATAGAAGGGAAGAGATGCCACTACGACCACAAGTAACATTACATGCATTTGATAAATGGGCAATAGAATTTTTGGGACCCATTAAACCACCAGCCAAAAGAACACGGGCCAGATACATTATTACAATGATGGAATACCTAACAAGATGGGTGGAAGCTGCACCAGTAAAAGACTGTAGCGCAGAGACAACTGCACACTTCTTGTTTGAACAATTCATCACTGGATTTGGGTGCCCAAGAGTTTTTATGAGTGATCAAGGCACACACTTCATAAACAACACCATCCGTGCGATGCTCGAAGAGTTTGAATTTCATCACCAGAAGAGAACACCATATCACCCACAAGCAAATGGCATAGTAGAAGCCTTCAACAAAATTCTCAAGAACGCACTAACAAAGATCTGTAACATCAATAGAGACGACTAGGACCTCAAAGTACCGACATTATTATGGGCGTATAGGACTACATCCAAAAATTTGATAAGGAACACACCATTCAAACTAGTCTATGGCCAAGAAGCAATAGTGCCATTAGAATTTTTAGTACCCAGCTTACACGTAGCAGCTATCACACAGATGACAGAATGAGGCCTAGTACATGAAAGACTGAATCAGTTATTGTCAATGGAGGAAGACCAAATCTTGGCAGGATTCCATCAACAAGTGTAGAAAGCTAGAGACAAATCTTGGCATGATCGACACATCAATAAGAAGACATTCAAGGAAGGAGATCTAGTATTTCTCTACGACAACAAGTCATTTCAACACCCGGGGAAGCTCATAATGCATTGGTTAGGACCATACAAGGTAAAATCTATCATAGATGGAGGAGATTTACAATTAAGAGATCTAGCAGGCACAAACCTTAGAGGAACGATCAACGGGAGCTGACTGAAGCTATACAAGGATAGTCAACCACCCACCGCGTAGTAAAAAAAAAAAAAGAGAACAAAAAGGAAACCAGACTAAAAAGTGCACAACACACCAGAGAGAGAAAGGCCACATGACGTTCGAAACATAAATTCAGCAAAGGCAAGGACAACAACTACATACCAAACAAAAACGAGTGGGAAATGAAAATTTGACAAAAGCAGTATGATAGGACAACACTAAGTGGAATTAAAGCACGGCAAGGACTGATGGAACATCACATTAAACGCGCCAACTAGAGACAGAAAACAAAGCGTAATGGCAAGTACGAAACCACCACAGATGCATTGAACCCACATTTATGGTGGATTAATCACATCATGGAGGAAGCATCCTCGACAAGCTTCATGACAATCCCATACAACACGGGAGCACGAGAGAAACTGGTTTATTCACAAAAGGAGAATAGAGAGAGAGAAAAAGCAGCTAGAATGAATAGAGAGAAACCACATAGCTCACCAAAGTCATTCAAACTCAACAAACGTTCAACAACAACCACTATGGCACCACCTAAGCCACTAGAACCAGGCCAGACAACTAGACCGACCAGGGTTCAAACTAGGTCATGAGGACTGCTAGAGGAAAATGAGCAACAACAGTTAGAGATCATTGATATCAAAGAGATCGCATCCCTAAAGGTGATACCAGTAAACCCTACACTGTTACTAGAAGAGATTCAACAACCACAAGCAGAGACCATGAAATAATATACGTCAGCAGCGGTGCAGGAGCCTCAAAATGAGGAAGCGAAAATCCAATGGGAAGTACAACCAGAAAACACTGAAGCAACTATGGAAGTTAACGGAACTACACAAAATCTGGGAGCAGCAGTGCAACCAAACGAGTCGCAAGCACCTAACCTAGGTCAACCAACAGAGGAGACCGCTAGAACTACCCCGGCTTGGCCAACATGGCTTATGGGGGAGCAACCGGGAGTTGCTAGAACTTCTAACCAACCACCACAAAAGGAAGACAAAGTTCAGATACCGAGCTCACCTCGCAAGAAACCTGCCACAAAAATTGTGCTACCATGCATACCAGATGGAGTACAGGTAGAACCAGAGCTACTGGGTCACGTCGGAAAGCTCAAGTATTCCGACCATCACGTATCAGACGAAACCAAGTTCCCAGAACTTGCACCGACGGTATTTATGTAGACCATAATCGTAAACCAACTTGGTGAAATGATCAACCAACCACACCAGTGGGCAGCTGGATTGGACAGAAGAAGAATATTAGGTTTGCTGAAGCTACCACATTTTGGCCGAGGCTAGTATGCGACAACATGCGTCAAGCAACTGTTAGAAGTCACACATGGAGGGGATATATGGTTGGATAAACCCGTCCGCATAACTGTTGAGCTCATCACGCATATAACAGGACTACCCATTCGGGGTATGGATCCCACGTTGATTCAGATAACAAATCCAAGGAGAAAGCATTGGTAGAAGAAATGAAGAAGAAATATGGCACCGCCAGAGGAATGAGGGGCATCATAATCAAACAAATCAACAACGCAACTAAAAAATTGGGCGCAAAGATACTAGCTTCCAAATTACTAAGAAAATGCCGCAAAGATGAAGTACCAGCATGAGTCATCACAGTTGCAACTCAGTGTGCAGAAGGCACCTTTATGAGCTGGGTGCCATATATATTGAATTTGTTTCAGGTGGACTGCAAGGATGCACATGACCTAGGCACAAAATTCCATTACTCATGGATGATCACCCTAATAGCCTTCATGGGATGGCAGGAACCAGAGTATGTAATTTTTTGCACTAGACCGCAACTAGCGAGAGCGAGATACCTATTACTGAGATCTAGGCCATAGGCTAGGCATAAAAGGGAGAATGGAATCATATTCAAAGAATACCTATGGGACATATAAGAAGCCATCAACTGATCATGGAGAATAACACCAGAGGCTATTACGCGATATGCAGACATCGCCAATTTCCGATCCACAAGATAGACAATGTGGATACAACCAAGGCAGGATCCAGATAGATAGTAGCTACCGATGCGCTACTGCATCATAGACATGGTCATCAACGAATGGCCTGATGAATGGAGGATCCCAACTATTACCCGGGAAGTATCAGAAAGAACAAGAGAAGGAGAGGCAGATTAGGCAAAAACACAGTCTTCGGAAATCCAAGTGCCCAAGAAACCACGAATGGGCCTAGGCAAGCCGACTCAGGCAGACGAAGGGTCAAAGCAGATAGGAACCCAAAAGAGGAGGAAAGATACTACACAACTGACCAATGGACAACCGAAACAAGCTAAGGGAGCGCAAGAGACCACCTCAAACCCCATCACACAGGAACCAAGGGGAAATAAGAGACCATCCACACAGGAAGGAGGCACACGCAAGAAATAAAAGGTGCAATGAGCATCTCCAGACCATATGATCACGAAGGATGACGGGGAAATGATCGCCAGAATGGTCCAGGACTGTCTAGCGGAAGATTTCGATCATGCAATGCATCACAGGGATAAACTACAAAAAAAGTTGGCATAAATGGGATAGTTCCTCAAGAAATTTGGGGAAGCACAGACATTAAGTAGAAGAAAATACATGCCAACTTTTGAGGCACAAAGCCATTGACAATACATGCCAAATAAAGAGTGGAGGTAGAAGAAAAAGACCCAGTACACTCCATGCCACACGCAAATGCAATGATTTACATCAAACCGAACATGCTGCGCATGGATGAAATTGTGGGGTAGATACCCCTCAAGGATTTGGACCACATCCAATTAGTATTGACACAGTTGCCATCAAGGGCACTACACAAATTGTAGGTTAGTGTCGACCACGAGGTACAGTCTCGTGCACATAAAAACTTAGTCGAGATACAACAAACAATGAAGAAGAGTGAGGTGCTAGAAAAAGTCTGTGAGTAGGCCAAGCTCGAAAATCAGGAGGAAAAAGAACACATAAATGAGCTAGAACGAAGAGTGGGAGGAGTTTTTGAGAAACTCCCAAGCACCGCGCAAGGAAATGGACTCCCAACAATAGGAAAGATTGATTAGATTGCATAGGCAATTGATCAATATCAGAAGGAGATCGAGAATCTCCATGAATAGCTCACACCAACCACTCCACCGGTAGAAGGAGAAAAGGAAGTAGGAAGCAACAACGCAGCTGTAGGAGATGGAACATCAGTTTATCACAGCAACCAAACTGCTCGATAAAGCAACACAACTTTGGACAATGTTGGAGGAGGATCCACAGGTCCAATGAAGGGACAAGGAAGAGGAAAGGATCAATACAACGATCCAAGAACTCAAACAGAGGCAGAAGACCATACCAATCCTAGAACAAGTCAAAGGGATGCAGGATATAAAGAATATGCAGGAAAAACTTATCACTGTGCAAACACAGAAACAAGAGCGTCAGGCTCAAATAGATACACTACAGGAACAGGTAGAAGAAATACTCACACAGGAAGAAGGAGCTAAAATACAGATAACACATACCCAGACCAAATGTGCAGGATTGCTGAGTGACGAAGTGGCAGTTCAGGTAGTACACACCATCAAGGAGAATACTATGCAGGCACTAAAAAAAGCAACAGATCTCAAGGAAAAGTTCCAGACGATCACCAAGGAGATCGAAGAAGCTCAAAAGGATTAGGTGACTCGGGATGAGTCACATGTCAGTGTTGGGGGCCTGTTGGCACCAGGACGAAGTGGAAAGGAGGATGATCGTGGGAAATAAAGTGTGCAGAAATGGAAGTAAAAGATGGAAGGTAACATAGCACGTGCGCATGAAAGAAAGCATGCACAAGGAAAATGACAGCTGGAGGAAGAAAAACACACGTGCATGGGAGGAAGACCTAATGTCGGTAGGGTTAGGGTTTTGGTAATACATTGTAAATGATTGAAGAACACGATATATATAAATAGAGATACACAGGTATCATAAAGAGATGGATTCACTTTTGTATTAGTTCAATTTTTGTAATGATCTATCGTAGCTATGTATGAGTTGATGCATTATGTAATATGGTTATGGACCAATTTTGTAAGCTGTTGAGCTAGAAAAGATGAGAGGAGGAATATCTGAGGATTAGATCACAGGCTGTGGAGCCTGGTACGATCTAGTTCACCTCATATAGATATTACCCATCAGAGGGAATTGTAAGCGTGCAATGCTGGATATGCAAAAATATCATAATAAAAGAGCCAAGAGCCAAATCTTTGTGGACGTAGCTTAGGAGGGGGTGAACCATGGTAATATCTGTGTAATGTGCTGAATGCATGTATCTCTTTGCTTTATTTCAGTAGTTCATTGTTATGCCTAATAAATGAGTTAATATATTTTTATGGAATATGATTATGCTGTTCAGGAATTAAACTGTGAAACAAAAACGTGCACCCGTGAAGAATAAGTAGATTACATTCACAGGTCATAGTGCATGGCTCCAGTTAATCAACCCCTATCTCATACTCAATCCTAGGCTGTAAACACCTGAGTCTTACAACCACCCATTTAAAGCTATCTCGAGTGAGACTGTGTAGTGCATTTTGTGTGCTGTGTTGCCTTCTGGTTTACCAGGAGGGCCGATAGTTTTAGAGGCTTTGTTGGAAACCCAAAAGACATGAACCCTAGATCAATAACTCATATAGTAAAAGAGAGTAGTTAAACCAAAAAATATGAATGCTTGAGTAGCAACAGGGAACTCGATCAAATAAATTCCTTTGATACCATAAACCATATATTTATTGTATCTCCTCAAGTGTACCTCAATATCACACCTGAATAGCTCGAGGAAGGAAAAAAGGAAGCAAACAAGAGGGATATGATGGAAAATATAAACAAATTCTATGCCCTAGTCCCGTGTTGTCACCACCCAGGGAAAAGGGGTAATATGGAGGGGCCCTCCCAAGGGTAACATTCCACTCTCGACCATACCTAAAATTTCCTTCATGAAGCCTTTCACATATCCTAAAATTCATCTATGGCCCATACTCTCATGAGAAAGGGGTCAATGGCCCTGAGGTAGATTACATATGCTATAAAATAATAAGAAAATGATGCTAAAAATAAATTAAAAATAGAAAATAGGGATCACCAAAATCTGTTCCAACTTGAGCTCTACTCATTCAGTGCTCGCCCCGGTCCCAAAAAAAGGGTAATGCTAAAGCTTGTAAACCCATAAAGGGGGACCCTCAAATTTTCAAATTATAAATGAAAGTAAGGATTGGAAAGATGGATAATGAAGGGGTTTGGAAAAAGGTGGCACATGAATATTGGGTGACTCAAGAGCAAGCTCACCCTTATCAAAGGTTCTCATAGATATGGACACCATAAGCAATGAAGGAATCCCTAAACCATAAAATCTTGACACTTACTCTTGATGAGTTTTTACTTTCCCTTGTCACTCTCAGAACCTATCCCTCTACTAGGGTTATTTTTTTCTTGTTTAGAAGGCACACCTAATGGGGTTGGATGAAGGCCCTCCCATAATTAAACTTGGAAACCCTCATAAGGTCTTGGTATTGGGTGATACTTGAACGGTATACTAGGGTGAATTGTTTTCATGGCTTGTATATTAGGATTCAACTTACTTTGCATGATTTAAGGACTAACATGCCTTATGAACATTGGTTTTCTTTGTGTTATATTCTTTTTTTTTTGAATGACCTTAACATGGTCCTTGAGGGACATATTGGGTTGTGCCCGGGATGTTGTGCCTTTTTGCAAGACTTTGGCATGTGTGATGGAGAGAAATGAGTCATATAGTGACTTAACACCCTCAGATAGTGGCTCTCACACCCTTGAAGCCTTGGAAGATGTACATATGAGATTGGTTATTGAGTAGACTGGTCATATGCCAAATACATGGGAACGAATCCCATAGTCTAGACATGGCACCTAGAACCATTGTTCACAAAGGATGGAGGATGTTTCCTTTGGAGGAATTATGGAATCACTATAGGAAGAGACTACACCCCTCTTTCAATAGGATGTGGCCTTTGGAGGCCCATGATGTCACCCTCTATCCCTTGACATAACCTTGGAGGCTAGGGTTTGATGGAGGAGAGACATTGCATGACACTTTTGCACATAAGATCTTGACAGATGGCCTTTGGAGGCCCAAATATCCACTCCTTGAGGCTGGATGCCACATTTTTGAGCCCTATGTCACCCTAATAGGACATGACATCACCCTTTTTAGGGTTTTCTTTTATGTATTTTTCATTTTGGCATATTGTAAAGGAAAATGAAAGGGTCATCCCTCTTCTAATTTGTTGTTGACAAATTTGTGTGGACAAATTGGTTAAGGTTGCCTCATATAAATAGGCCACCTTCTCATTTCATTTTAACTCTCACTTGAGAGACATTAAGTCTGAAATTTTCTGCCTCGCTTGGGATATCTAGTTCTTCTACTTATGCACCTTTCTTGGAGGGTCAAATTGTGGATGCTTTTGCTGGTTTTTGGATGGAATTTCTGTAATTAGGGTTTTATCTCATGGTATCTTGGTGAAGTAAGTGAAAGTTTTGCAATTTTGTCTTCATGATATTAATGTTTCATGGTAATTTTACTTTTTCATTCTAGACCTCTTTCGTGGGTGAAACCCTAAGAGAGGAGCATAAGTGCTCCCTCCTCTCACAAGGTTTATTTTATCCAAAATTTGTGAAGGAAGCCTTGCTAGGGTTAGACTCATAAATCCCTAAAGTGCTATCACTTTAGTATTTTATCCCTAAACATTTTATTTTAACCTAGTTGAATAATTAAGAATGGAAAAAAGGTTACTAGAACCCAAATGTGCTTGCACTCTAGCAATCCTTCTCTTTAAGGTTTAAACCCTAAGGCCATAATGTGGTAGCACCTTAGATTTTAAACCCTACCTCTTGGTTTCTACTAGTTGAATATTCAAGTATTTTTTCATTTTATATTGTAAATACTCCATAGCCATAAGGCACTAGTTACATATCTCTCTTGTGGTGGAATTAATCAACAAACACGTTCTTTCAACTCTCTTAAGTTCTCTACTATTTGTTCTAACACTAACACTCACTAACTTGCTAGTAAACCTGCTACTGATGTAAAATTTTGCTACAACCATCTGATAATACTTTAATTTGTTGGATACACTCTTGAAAAGGTAGTTTAACTTGCTCAAAATTTATCTTGAACAATTGGATAATGTTCCATGTGATTCATGCTTAATTTTCTTGGTCAATTGTTGAAATTATAAGCTACATTTGTTGTTGTTGTTACAAATTTATATTGATGTTATAAGACTGGTGCACTGCTGCAAATTTGTACCAGCCATTGCAACTCAATTGTCTAGTGTCTTAAATAAGTACTAATTGCATGTTTAAACTTGGAAATAGTTACATATATGCTATAAAGTGTTCTTGTTCCGGGAAGGTACTCAAACAAATTCATTCTTCTTTTACTACCTTGTCCTATACTAATGTTTCATCAAGAGAGGGGGCAGTAGGCTTGGCTACTATACTTGCTACTTTGATTCGTTGAGGTCACCGAGGAAGCCTCTCCTGTGGTGGACCTCTTCCATCACTAAAACGAGGGAATTGCTTACTATGGTGAGTGGTAGGATTTTCCATAATTACACAAGATTTATGGACTTGCGGTGTGACTTCAACCAAGTGCAAATACTGCGATAACATGACCCATAGTTTGACAAGGACCCTAGCTCAATAGGGACCCCTAGTTCAACAAGGAACCCTAGTCAAGTAGTGGAAACTAGTCACACAAGGGAGTTTATTCAAACAAGAAGATACAATCATCCTATAAGATGATCAAATTCATCTAGATCTAGTCAGTATGGAAATCGAGGTATGTATGTTTATATGCACATGTTAAATTGTGTGCATACTTGCATATTTATCTTGTTTTCATAATTTTTGAAATTGATAAAATTCCTTGTACGATAAATTTCTGTTCAAGTACATCATTCAATAGATCACCATGAGAAATAACACCACGAGAGAGTGAATAGCTATCTATAGGTGGTGATTGAGTTGATCCATTTCATGTTGGATCAATGCGATCTTTTGTTAGTCATGATTTTGGGCCAAGTTTTTTTGATTTGAACATAGATTCTCCCATGTCGTCCAATGTACAACCCCCATCACATCAACTAGCATGGGCGATAAATTGATTTTATTTATTTTTTATGTTTTTATATAACTCAAGTGCATATTGACATGTGTATATATGTTTTTGTGCATTGTCTTAAATATATACAAATGTTTCTAAATGTGTAGAGGATTGGACTTATGCTTGGGGAAATAATGAAGTAGAGGGTGAAGGGAAACTAGGGGTGCATTTTCAACAAAATGAAGATTACACCCCTATGACCACCTATCCCTTAGACATTGGTGATGAGCTTCCTTGGAAAGGCAATGTTCAAGAATTGACCCTTCAACATTGCACATCCCAACGTGAAAATTTGAAGGATGATCTTGAGGAATTGGATCTCCCCGCATAGAGCAGACATATATTGGAGATTGTTTTGCATTCTTTAGAAAAATTTGTTGATGTATATAAGAGGATTGGGCCAATGACCAATAGTTTCATTGATTTGATGAGGAGACACAAGCAAGTGGTTACGGGCCCTGATAAATATCTTGAAAGAGAGAAAAGGGTTTCAAAAGAGAAAGCATGATCAATGTTTAATTTTAAGGAAGGACCAAAGCGACCAATGTTGAAGGTGCAATATTTCAAGAACACTAACATTGATATCCATATTTATGATTGATTCTTGGAAGCATATGGTAGATTTCCATGGAATGACAAGGTGTTGATTTATTTTGTGAGATTTATCTATGTAGAGTTATTTGAGAATATGCACCCTAATTATACCAACCTATCATCCAAATATTATGGTGTTGGTAAAGGTCAAATGTATAGTTAGAGAGGTGCATTTAGAGATAAATCATTTCCTAGACCTCCACCACCCTTGGTATCTCATCCACCAAGGGTGGTTTCTTTACGTTCAAATATGGAGGCCACTTCACAAGTTGGTCAGGAGGTGAGGGATGCAATAATAGGTAATTTACATTTAGCATTTGTTGGTATTAATGTCGGTTTGATTCGATAAATTACGTGATCCAATGCCCATGATACATTTTTTAATAAGACAAATGATGAGATAGACTGCATGAACCTCAAAGAGTTATGGGTTTATGCAAAGTTTTGTCTCAATGGTTGGAAAGGCTTAATTAGGCATGAGGAAGAGGGAATTTGATCAGTATGTGTTACAATTGGTAAATGTTTCATGCATTCGATGATAATTCTTTTGTTATTGGATCCACATCATCACAACTTTAGAAATAACACATGTTATGAAATTTTTTGTGTTCGTTAATTGCAGTTTTCTTGAATGTTAAATGATTATTCATTAAATAGGGGACTATCATCATGTTCAATTTTGGATGCAATGAATCATGCATGTTTTTTAAAATATCCATATCTACAATTTAATTATATAATTTGACAACTTGTCGAACAATCAATCCAACAAATTTGTATCCAGCCATTAATGTGAACACATTTTTCTAAAATTCAAATTTCTTTTGTTCACAGATTCCCATCCCATCTCCTAACAGATTACTGGGCATGATAATTTGTCATCATCCATCTTGGGATATGTTTCATAGGTTGGGACTTCACATGTATAATTGCATGTTCAAAACTTTTTTAGTTATGAAAATTGAAGTATCATTTAAAATTTTAATTTAAGAACAAAATGTCATACAATTCAAATTTTCAAATCTCAGGGTGGTGGGGAAACTCACCTCTTGCATACTGGGAGATGTTCTGGTTGGAAGCTCATAGGTATTGCATGTTTCAAAGTTTAAAACTATGATTTCAAGTGTCAATCATTTAATTTTAATTCATTAAATTATTTAAAAATGTTCCACACACACATGTATTATAGGGGAACCGAGAGGGGAAGTTGGGTATGGGGTAGCCTTCTTCTTCCATATTGGAAGACGTTCTGATTGGTGATTCATAGGTATCAAGTATGTTTGAAAGTTTGTAACTATGATTTGATGCGTCGTATTTTAATTTTAATTATGGGTAAATTCACGAAGGTGGGTAACACTTTCATGACAATCGGGTCTCAAAAATTCCGAAAGACATTTTTTGGCCGAACAAATATTTCTTTCGGCCGAAAGTACTAGTTTTTCGGCCGAAACATGTTTTGACCAAACCTTGGAACGTCAAATTGAACAATTTCGTGACGATGCTCTCGATTTTCGTGTATAATTTTGGCTGAAACGATTTTTTTCATCCGGTGACATCTTTTCAGCCGAAAGATATTCTGGCCGAAATGCTCTTTCGGCCGAAAGACATTTACGGCCAAAAGATTCTTTCTACTGAAACATTCTTTCGGCCCAAAACTTGTTATATATTTGAACCACATCGCTCCTGTAACATTTTTTACGAATTGATGAGGTTGTGAGCATTGTGGACATTGTCAGCGTTGTGGACGAGTGAACATTGCAATTGAGGGTGGATATTGCAGCTGAGGTGGGCGAGTAGATGTTGTTGTTGCTTGTTAGTTGCTGCTGTGCTTAGGCGGACGTTGGAGCTGCGGGCTATCATGTAAGTTCCAATTTGGATTTCGTTTTTGTTTTGTTTTTGAATTAGTTTTAATATTAGATTTTTTGTTTTAAATTTTAGATTTAGATTTAAATTTAGAGTTTTGATAGGGCCGTATTCGGCCCTGTCCATGTACAAGGACATGATCGAATTTGGTCCTATCCCTGTACATGGAAAAGGATGAATATGGTTCTGTCCTTGTATAGGAACATACCCAAATTTAGGCTTGTCCCTGTACATGGACAGGGCCGAATACGGCCCTGTCAAAACTCTAAATTTCCAAAAATTTAATTTTTTAGTAAACTTGATACGTGTTTTAATTTTTTAGAGTCATGAAGAGTTAGGAAAAAATGATATGAAGTGTTTTAATATTATTTTTAGTTTTAGTTTTTGTTATAGTTGTCGTTTTAATAATGTAGTTTTAATTTTTGCAAATTTTATAGTTTTGATAGGGCCATATTCGGCCCCGTCCATATACAGGGACATGCCTGAATTCGAACCTATCCCTGTACATGGACAGGTCCGAATATGTCTCTGTACTTATATAGGGACATGCTCGAATTCTTTCCTATCCCTGTAAATGGAAAGAACCATATTCGGCCCTGTCCATGTACAGGGAGAGGCCCGAATTTGGGCCTGTCCCTGTACATGGATAGGGCCATATTCGATCTTTCCCATTTACAAACACAGTCTTGAAAACTGATAGTTAAAATTACACTTCATTAAAAATGTATGTGCTATTTTTCACCTTAGGAAGCTTAGAACATCTAATATGATAGCATTGGTTTTAACTTCCATTACCTGATATCAATATTAAGCTAAGTGATCAACATAGAATGAGCTTGAATGTTACTCTTATCAATATTAACACCATTGCTTTAACTCTTACTATCATACAAGAGCTATGATAAATGAGCACAACAAACACACTTACTGTATAGTTACAACAAAAAACATACTCACTGTATAGTTACAACATGGAACACTAGTCACAATGAGAAAACAACAAACACACTTACTGTATAGTTACAACATAGAACACTAGTTACAATGAGCTTACACAGAATAGAGATCCATGTAATTTACATAATAAGTGGAATCATTACCCGATATCAGTATTAAGCTAAGTAATCAATGTAGAATGAGCTTGAATGTTACTCTTATCAGTAATAACACCATTGCTTTAACTCTTACTATCATACAAGAGCTATGATAAATGAGCACAACAAACACAATTACTGTATAGTTACAACAACAAACACACTCACTGTATAGTTACAACATAGAACACTAGTTACAATGAGCAAACAAAAAACACACTTACTGTATAGTTACAACATAGAACACTAGTTACAATGAGCTTACACATAATAAAGATCCATGTATTTTACATAATAAGTGGAATCATTACTCGATATCAGTATTAAGCTAAGTAATCAATGTAGATTGATCTTGAATGTTACTCTTATCAGTATTAACACCATTGCTTTAAGTCTTACTATCATACAAGAGCTATGATAAATGAGCACATCAAACACACTTACTGTATAGTTACAAGAACAAACACACTCACTGCATAGTTACAACATAGAACACTAGTTACAATGAGCAAACAACACACACACTTACTATAGTTACAACATAGAACACTAGTTACAACGAGCTTACACAGAATAGAGATCCATGTAATTTACATAATAAGTGGAATCATTACACTAAGTATAGTTAGTTATGAAGCTGTAATCAATACCATTAGTTACAGTTTTTACGTAATAAAGCACGCTAGGATTCCTCATCAATACTTACACTACTTAATGTAATCTATGTTTCCTATTGAATGTGTAGTTACTTAATATCCACTATTACAAGACTAGCTTATACATGGTGTTCAAAGCTGCATAGATAGTGATATACATTTTTTTCAATAGCTTGCATAATATTACTACGAGTAACCCATTGCGGATATCAACTAGATTTTATGGGTTACTACTAGTTATGCAATAGCTTGCTTAAACCTCTATACATTAGCTTTGGTGATCTATTACCCTTTGTATTTACACTAATATGGCACATATACTAGTTACATATTGCATGGTATTCTCTATGCCTTATTTTCTCCATATAGTGCGAAGCTTTACTGTATGAGCATACCATATATATGGGAATATAAGGAAATGAACAATGAAGATATGAGGCAAATCAAAGAGATCAACAAGGATAAGAGATATGAGCTTTGTTGTGACAAGGGTGAATCTTGTTTCCATAACTATTACCATTGAATAATGTGACTATTATTGACCTATGTTTAGAGTTAACATAGTAACCCTTTAAGGAATACTAGTATTATGCATAGTTAATACTAACCATACAGAAAGGTTGTATAACCTTATAATGTTGAGTCATAAGGGTTTGTAATATTAATCTCTTCTTTATCAGGGATAGTTATAACTAAGAAGAATGTGAATCCTTATATGATATCAATGCAATTACAAGCTTGAATATGTGTAATAGTGAGAACATAACATATCCATATGATTACAGTATTGAACCAAGCTTTATACTAAGCCTAAGCTCTTGTATTAGTGTAAGCAAATCACTAGACCAATAGAGCATAGGGATACACCAAATGTAATCAATGTTACTTATTATGTAAATAGTGATGATCCAATAGTAGATGTGATAGACCAATATCACTCTGCATCATACTTGAATATGGCTCTTTCTTACCTTTAATCATAAAAAAGGTGATAGTTAGCTTATTAGTCTAAATACCATTACTCTTTCATCTTATCCTATTAGCTTGTAAACAGTTACATTTCAACCATAATCAAGCTATTCACAGTAGAGTGGTTATGATATCCTAATTAGTATGTCGTTTGATTCTATCCTTAGTAATGATTCGCATGAGCTTGCTTTCCCATTGTTCGATGTGTAATAAGGGTATAACTATATCTATAAAATAGGGAAATATTATTGGGATTACATTATAGTTACATACGTATTACTTCTATATTAACATCAATCAACTTTGACTGGAATCATAGTATTGAAAGTGAACACATGCAATGTATGTGAATAGCTTAGATAGAGCCTATGTTTTTGAGATAACACGTTTAATTGTATTGATACAACTAAGTAATATGCATAATATATGGATCCATATTGATTATACCCATAGAGATAGCTGTATCATATCTTTGATCTTGAACTTACATATAAACCATATATAAAACTAAGTAACGCTTGTTGTATACGATAACCAAGCTGATACTGAAGTGATACCTAAGCTATCTGTAATAAACACATACTACTTATTACTATTATACAGTGTTGATTAGGGAAATACGGGGAATATACACACTACTCGATAATGGTGATAGGTGAAAATAAGGGTAATAGCTTATGACACAAGCATTGTAATCACATACAAGTGTAATACATGTGTTGATACTTAGTGCCATTGCTTTCTAGTGATATCCAATGTAGTTAATAAGAGATAAGATTAATATCACAATACGTATTGATTATGGTAAATAGGTAACATGATATCACCTTGTTGAACCTTAAGTTAAGTTGTTCCTATATTACTGATATCATAGTAATGGAATGGCTCTATTCCCCTTGTATTACAGGTTAAGCTATTGCCTTTAGTTCTTATTATGTACTTCCCTTTGTAGTTAAAAATCACGTCGTTTGCTTCATGACCCTATGTTATAGCTCATACAACAACCTTTAACTGTAACTGGACAAATAGGGCAGAGTTTAGTAGTATCCCTATTCAATGGACTTACTTCCTTATAGTGATGATTTTTCTGGTACCAGGATGAGATTCATAGTATGGAATGTTATGGAATTAATGGGAAGCAATATCACTGTCTACTACACAATGAGAGATTCAAACCAGTGTAATCAATAGTTCATAATCAGATACATTAGACTCATATCATAAAGCTATACTCATAGTTAGTTTTGTACTAATCCATATCCAAGTAATGGCAATAAATAGTAATAAGCTAATCACTATCATAAGTAGTACTAATACACTCGCTCTATGTGATGGATAAGTGATTTGAATAATAGTATTGATCTCATATTACTAATAGTTTAATGAACATTAACTTTGTGTTAATTACGTTACGAGTATTGCTTATTATGTTCTATTACATATGGTATAAGTAGTAACATGTAGATATCGAGCTTAAAGTAAAGCTTACTTCATAGTTACTCATCATGTAATGGTTCCAACAACTGTAAGTAAGCATATGGTGTTAGTTATGTGATTACGTTTATCTAAAGAAGAATGTGATTATGGTGTTAGTAAGCATATATAATTCCTAGGAACTGTATCTAATACTAGTGCTGTTGTAGGCTTTATATCTTGACGTAGTCGAATTATCATTAACTAGGATGCTACTTAGTCAACTTCTAGAGATTTACCTGGAGATAAAATTGACATGACCACCTAACCATTTCAAGATTGTTATTAACCTTGGCATCAACATCTATAATAGTAAGCATAGATAAGCCCATTTGACCTGTCCATGGGCATGGATAGGGCAATTTTTGGCCCTGTCCATGTACATGGATAGGCTCGAATTTAGGCCTGCCCCTGTACATGGACATGCCCGAACCTCCTATAAATTAATAATTTATGAACACAATAGGATGCAAACACAATAGAGTAAAAAAAAGACACAAAAACACTTAGACCATATCGGGCACATACAAGTAGAGGTATAATATGTTTATCAGATTGGATGATAGATCCGAATTTGGACCTATCCATGTACATGGACGAGATTGAATTCAAGATTGTCTCATTATTGAATAACAACATATGTATAAACTAAATAACATCCAAAGAAGAGCATGATCACATAATTGATATTCCTTAGGTTTTTTGGTTTATTTTGTTTTTTTTTAAGTACCAAGTTGAGATAATGTGTGATTCTTTTCTCTCCCGGGGTGGTCCATGAGATCTAGGAGTAGTTAAGAAGAGCATGATCACATTATTGATCTTCCTTTTATGCTGGGATGATAAAATCTTATAAGTAAATATCATGAGAATCATGTGGAAATTTTTCCATTCAAGAAGAACTTAATTGTTGACTTTGTCTTGGAATCACCCTTGTTTGTCTTATGTTCCCTTTAATTGTTGTGTGGGTTTTTGGTTTTGTGCTTTACTTAAAGAAAGTTATCCTTCTTGACTTTGGAGGAATTTAATTGTTTCCTTTGTGTTGAAACCACCCTTGCTTGAATTAAGCCCCCCTTAATTGTTGTGTGGGTTTTTGATTTTGTTTCTTTGCTTTTTCCTAAAGAAATTTAGCTACCTTGACTTGTTTCTCTTGAATTATTTAATTATTTAATTGTGTGGCTACGACCCCTCTTCTTGGTCTTTTCCATCTTCGTGGATATCTCTTCTTGGTTATTGTTTGAGGATTTTGGTTCTACTTGCTAGTGTCGCCTTCCTCATATTTTTGCTGGTGTCGTCCTCTTTATCTCCTTGCTAATGTCACCTTGAGTATGTTTTTGTTATCTTCTATTCTTGGTGCCATGTGTGTATGTTGTTGGTTAGTCTATTGATATTTTACCCTAAAAGTTATCCTTGACAATTTTTTCCATGTGTCATGATGAGATTTGCCCCGAGGGTTTGATTAATGATCCCTTGAAGCTTTTTCTGAGCATATATCTAAGAGGATAGTAAAAACATGTATAATGTGATATTGTTTCTTGTTTTAGTTTTAAGTAAATGTTTTGTCCGTGATTTTTTTTGCCAATGATTGTAAAAAATATAGTTGTTCTAGTTTTTTAAATATATGTTCTTAAATGCTTGTGTTATAAATTTAGTATTTTCATTTAAAATGTTTCTAAAAATTATGAAATTTCATATTAATGAATTTACAAAGGATATATATTGAGGTGAGATGTCGAGACAAGAGTCTCCAAACATTCCTCGCAAACACTCTAGTATATCCCAAGAAGGAAGAAGAGGAACCCCTTCTTCGACTGAGACTTCGAGTGACCAACGATAATTTCGTCAGAGGAGATTATGAAACAAGTCTGTGAATAGATCAACTTAAGAATGTGCTCAAGCAAGTGCTATGGATGCAACCTTATTATATAGGTTTCACATTGATACTCCTACACTTGAGAATGTAGGGAATACATCACGACAAAAAAATATTTTCGGTAATTTTCTTTGAATTTTTTTTATTTTTGTTGTATTTTTGTGTATTTATATTTATGTCAATTTAAATGTTGTAATTACTTTCAAATGCGTGTGTAGACAATGAGTTTAGTGCGAGGGAATACAATGAAAGAGAGAGTGGGTGTCAAGAAGATTCTAATGTTGGTGAAGAGGGTGAAGGTGGATTTAGGAGGCGACATAATCAAGAAACAAAAGATTACACGCATACGCCCACCTATCCTTTAGATGTAGGTGATGAGCTTCCTTGGGAAGGGATTAATGAAGCAATGACCCTTGAGAGATGCTCAGGTGTAAAAAGCAGGTTGGAAAATGATTTGAAGATTTTGGATCTCCCTCGGAAGAGTAAACAAAGCTTGCAGATTGTTTTGCATTCATTGTAAAACTTTATGGATGCATATCAAAGATGGGGCCAACCACTGACAATTTTATTGATTTGATGAGGTGACAAAATTCAAAGGTGATGGGCCTTGATAAATGGGACGCGGTAAAAAATAAAGTTTCAAAATAAAACACAATTTCGATGTTTAATTTCAAATATGGGCCAAAGCAAAAGATGTTGAAGGTGCAATATTTTAATCACCCCAACATAGCAGGACATATGTATAACAGATTTTGGAAGCATATGGGAAATTGCCGTGGAACGATGAGGTTCCACATTATTTTGCTAGACACTTTTATGCAGAGTTTTTCATGGACATGCAACCTAATTATACTAGTCTACCGTCCGATTATTATGGGGCTGGTAAAGGAAGAACATATGACCGAAAATGAGCATATTGAAATGCGACATTGCAGAGGCCTCCACGACCTTTAGTATCTTTCCCAACATAGGAATTTCCTTCACATTCAGATTTTCGAGCCTAATCAGAGGTTGGAAAAGAGGCTAGGAATGCAATTGGGGAAAATTTGGAATCAATTTTTTATGGCGTTGATGTTAGTTTGAACTGTCAGCGAGCGAAAGCCAATTCTCGGGCCATTTTTGTTTATAAAAAAGATGCGGAGTTAGATACCATGTCAGCAGAATATCTTAAGGAGTATACAAAACTTTTCCATGATGGTTGGAAGGAGGTTATTCAGATTGATGAATTGAAAAACAAATTGGTATGTGTTCTAATTAGTAAAATTTTGACGCATTTTAGGACAATTTACTTCTAATTTTAGATCTAGATACATATCATTGTATCTATATAAATAATTGAATTGTTATTATCATTAATTGTAGTTTGGAGATATGTTAAATGAATCTCCAGTAAATAGGGGACTTGATTCCACAAGTTTAAATTTGGATGGGTTGAATCAGGTATGTGTGTTCTAATATCCACAGATGAGCACTTTAGTTGTCCAATCTCCAATCTTTTGAATAAGATCAACAACATGACATTTATAATTTTGTATAAATGTGAACACATTGAATCCTAGATTTAGTTCTTAGTTGTGTTGTTCACAGATCCCTATTCCATCTCCTACTACTTGGGCAGGATTGTCTCAATTCTCATTGGGAGAGTTTGAAAAGGGTGGGAGTTCATAGGTGTCATTGCATGTTGAAAACAAATTTAGTTATATATTAAAGTTGCAAATTGTCATTTAAATTATTAATTTAAAAGAAGAATTTCTCAAACAACATTTAATTTATAGAATCATAGGTTGGCACATCATAGGCATTACATGTTTCAAAATTTAACACTACAATTTAATGTCTTAAAATCATTTAAATTTAATTTTCAAATTTTCAAATTTGAAATGTGTTATATAAGGTAATGTGGAGAAGAGAGTACTTGAGAGTGTGCTTGAAAAAAATGTGGAGAAGAGAGTGCAGGAGATTGGGATTGAGAAGGAAGCATCCATACCTGGGAATGATGCGTCTATACATGATGATTCATAAATGTACGTGTTATCGCTCAGTTTGTGGGAAAGGTTTAGATAGCTTGGAGTCAAGGCTCAAACTGGTGTAACAGGCGCTTCCCCACCCACTGTCACCTCGATGGGGAGCTCTTTCTATTTAGGGTGGCTAATCCCAAGGGAGACGTCCCTAGTAGTCAGCGGTTCTGAAGGCAAAGGATCAAGGTTTTAAAGCTTCAAAAGTCAAAGTAAGCTTTCCCTTCATAGACTACTGCCAAAATGATAGTCAAGTAGAAGATCTTCCACTGAATGGCACCTGTTTGCGAGACAAGGCAAATAAACTAGAAATGTGTTGCAGTGGTTAGTACTTCAAATATCAATGACTATCTTTAATACATATGAGCAACAATACATGTGATTATTGACGAAGTCAATGATTTCATTAAACACTTATATTTTATATCACTTCTTCAATAAAGACACAAGAGATATTGGAATTCAATGTGTAAAATCAAATCTTTGTATTATCACAATGCAAATAAATATCATAAATCTGCTCATATAAATAATGTTGCTGCATCACAATTACAGATTTAGGGTGACGTCAGCCCTAGTATTAGGTCAATGTTAAAGACAATGAGAAGAACGTTGTGTCAAACAAGATTATGAGTGTAATCTACAACTCAAGGTCTATCAAATAGATGACAATGTCAAAACGTTTTAAGGCCAAACAAGGGTTTTAACAAGTATGACGTCACCTATATTGTTGCTGTTTTAGGGTTAGGGTTAGCTAGTCAAAGAGGTGGACGTTTTGACAGATCAACCAATGAAAATGCCTAAAACCTCTACGACTATCAAGAGATGAGTCAGCGACAACTTTTAGTCCAAACACAAGTCTAAATAAGGCAAGACGTCATCATTAATTAGGGTTAGTCTAGACACTAGGGTTAGTTAGGGTTTCAAATTTAAAGAGTTTGAAAGAGTTGTTTTAGCACATAAACCTCAACGTTTTGTTTTTAGACTAGTGCCTTGGGTTAATGGAGTCAAAAGGAGAAAGGCTAATGGCTTGGAGAGACTTACACCTAAGGACTAGAAGGTTAGGTTTAATGGTGCTGC
>JASDQU010102451.1:389145-410647 GCA_032191745.1 Picea mariana
TTATAATTCAAATCTAACTAAAAAAAAAGAATGGCTAGTGTAGCTATGGCTAGGCTAAACCTTCTTTAATCAATGGCTAACAAGATTTTATCATGGGGACATAAAGCCACGACCTACTTGTGTGTTGGCTCCCTAGGGTTTCAATGATTAAGCATAATAATAACAATGTAACTATACATGCAAGATATTTAATCAACAACCATTCAATCAAGAAGTTTTGATGAGAAAAACACTTACAAATTCATGAAGATCATAATCAAACCCTAGTTGTAACACCTTCCAATGATAAAAAGCACCATGCATATGCCAAAGACAATCCTCCAAGTGTAGCGCCTCAACTCCAAAAGACAAGAATAACCAAGACAAAAGCTTAAAAGAGTATCTCTCCAAGAGAGCAAGTTATGTTATGTCCAAATGAGGCTAAAACGTCCTCAATTTATATCATCTTTATGACCTTTAATTAAAAATTAGTCATTAAAAACAGCCGACAAGGATGACTTTACAATATTTCATCATTTGTCACTTAAAATGCTAAAAATGTCAAAATAGAGCTAAAATGGGAGACGTCAGGCCCCTCTGAGGGAGATGTTGGCCCTTTTTGGGCATGATCAGCATCCAAGAGGCAAGACGTTGGCCCCTCTGGGCCTCCTGCAAGCTGTCACACGTGCCACAAGGTCCAAACACACTGCTACATCCTCCAGGAAACGTCCAGTCTACTCTGGTGGTGTCCTGTCCATCAAATCCATCATACCACCTGCAGGGGCTGATACCCCATAGGTCGATCTCTGCCAAAGCATCCTGATGAGGGCGTCCTTCTTATTTTCCATGCAAGGGCTCGTCACAACTCTATTCTGCCTCTACCATCCCAACAACCATCTGATGGGCTCTTTAGCCCCATGGAGGTCTGAGATAATCATCTCCCCATGTGCACTGATCCTCTGGTACCTGTCCACCGGGTATGGTCCTGCACATCAAAGACTATGCCCTCCATGGGCTCATCAGTCCTAGATATCATAGCAATGCAAATCATATCTCATCATTAAAGTTATCAAACATATGCATGAGATCCCTAACAAATCATCTAAGAGCTCAAAGACATTACACAGATCTACTATACAAAGCAGAGGAAACCAAAAGAACAACCTATTGGGATAATACCCACAGGAGATGGAAAATTTCCTCAAAGGATAATTAAATCCATGTGTAATGAGGTGATATGGTTTTAGGGATGTCCAGTCATAGTAAGACCAAGGGCTAGTGTTGTCTGTGGGTGCTTTTGTAGGAGGCGAGCTGTACCCGTCATGGATGCATTTTTTTCAAGCCCTTTTATTGCCTTATCTTTCTTTTATTTCTTTTTACTACAAGGTTTGACGAAGAGGACACTGCCTTGGCTTGGTGGCCAGAGCTGACAACGTTACCCACTAGTATCTTCGCAGAAATGAGCAGGCTGGCTCGTGATGAGACCCCCTTTCCTTTGGCCATGCAACCAAAGGTCACTGCCCTAGTTTGGTGACCAGATAGTGGCAATGTCATACTTCTAAATATCTATGAACATAATGGGCCGGCTCGTGATGAGACCTCCCATCCTCTTGGTTAGGTCTTTCATTTATTCATTTATCAGTTTTTTCTTAGGGTCCCTTAGTTTCTTATCGAGAGGATTTTTATTTCCTTCTCGGGGATCCCTTGGGCGAAGCATCTCTAGGTTTTATTTCCTATGGCTTTTATCTTTTACCAGCTGCTTTTACCCCCT
This sequence comes from Picea mariana, assembly GCA_032191745.1. NCBI lineage: Eukaryota > Viridiplantae > Streptophyta > Pinopsida > Pinales > Pinaceae > Picea > Picea mariana. The sequence continues at coordinate 390,896 of JASDQU010102451.1, forward strand.
GGGCCTTTAGCCCCTTCTTCCCACAAGACAAAATGTACCCTGGAAGGTCATCCTAATGGCTAGACTAGGGGAATGGGATGGATGAGCGGGGTATACGATGTAAAAGTGATAAGATGGTGGGAGCAGACGATGGTTCTGCAAATCCCCCTTGGTGGCTAATGAAAACCCATGAATACCAACTTGCTAAGTTACCCCATCAATCACCCCAACATGGTCAAGTGGATTAGTGTAAGATCTAAGCAGTCATCAGAAATTAAAGGAACCTAATGCATAGATAAGAAGGTTATAAAAATCAAATATGACACATACCATGATACCTTGGACCAATTACCTCATGGAGCAAGAGTCCTCTTCGATGCAAGCCCAGGCCGGTGGTGATGGAAACTGCTACTGCTGATAGGACAAGTCTGGCTGAGAAGAAGAAACATGGGCCCTCCAGGGCCATGCTCAAATCACTCCTGCTCTCGGTACTCCATGTCTAGGACCACGTGGGCCTCGAGACATGATCTCCTAGTTATCCCTAGATATCGAGGATAACAGTACGTTCATTGCACATTTGTGAGTTTTAATTTTCTTTTATGTTGGGGTTTTATATAAAAGTGTTCAAGCTTATTTTTGTTGAATAAGCTTATATTTGTTGTTTTTTTCAAATTTTTGTTTTCTCAAATTTTTAGTTTAGCCTTTCCTATTCATAGGGTTACTAAACTAATGTCTATATAACTTTTCAACGCTTTGATCAATTATTTTGAAATATATAGAAACCCTATATAAACTTATCATTGTCCTAAATGGTACGTTATTTATGTTATTTTGAACTCTTTGATCAATTATTTTTAAATATATAGAACCCCTATATAAGTTTATTTATGTTTAGATCATGATGAAGACCCAATTTTGAACTTGAACATTTGATTATTTGAGAACATACTCTATCCCACATCAGAAAAGGGGAAGTTTCTAAATTTTCTTCGATTGCATTCCTTGCCTTCTTGTCCAATAATGGCGTAGTATGGACATTTGTGTTTTCTACATACAACAAAGTGAATTCCTTCTTGCGAGAGTATTGTCAAACTCTTAACTAAATTGGTTACTAACCACAAAAACCAACATTCAAGTAGATTTACAAATAAGCTATGTACATGCATGATCTCACTTGTGTTTAGATTATGACGAAGACATATTTCAAAGAGCATTTGATTATATGTAATATGAATACATCCCAAAGATGAAAAATTTAAATGGTTTTTGAAGAATGACTTAATATATGTGCAGATTTGTGTTTTCTTCATGTACATGAAAGATTATATGGGAACATCTATTTTATTGCAGAAAGAGGAGATAAGTATTTTTAGAACTCACATATACTATATGTGAGCTAGCTCACATATAATTTCAAAGAGCATTTGATTATATGTAATATGAATACATCCCAAAGATGAAAGATTTAAATGGTTTTTGAAGAATGACTTAATATATGTGAAGATTTGTGTTTTCTTGATGTACATGGAAGATTATATGAGAACATCTATTCCATTGCAGAAGATAGAAAAAATTTACTGTTGAGGAGATTAGTAATTTACTACTGAGTAAATAAGATCACCTGGGATGAGAATTTCACCTGAAGGATTTGGGACTTTATCCACAAGGATATAAGTATTTTATTGGAAGAATGACTTAATATGGAGATTTGTGAACTTTCTGCATCCACAATTCTATATTTATTTTTAGATTATTATCTAACTCTGAACACAAAAATTTCTTACCAAGAACACAATTTTAGTCTTTAAATTTTTTTAAGATTTTAGATAATATTTTACAAATTGTTTAAATCATGTATGCTTAATGTGGAGAGTAACTATTTTGGAAGTTTTGGAACTTTGTGATGAAAGTTTGGTTTAAAAAAAATGCCAATAAAATGTAATAAAAAGAGAGGGAAAATCTTAAATCTGTTTAACTTTGGTTGGGTATGTATTAATTTTTATTGTTTATTTAATATTTAGTTAAAGTATATATGCTAATTTATGTGTTATTGTATAAACATCATTGTACTATGTGAATTAGAGTTGATTCTGTGTGGAGCTGATTGTGTAGTGATGGAATATCTAGGTAGTTATCAAATTATATTTTATAACTTATAATTCAAATTTTGTTTGATTTGGAAATATGGTTGAAAATAGTCAAAACAAGTCATCAAATTTTATAGTTTTTTATGAAATTTCACAATGAAATGACAGTCCAACACTAAAATGGTTATGTTAGTCTTTGGTTTCTTTTCGAGATTTCAATATATTTATTCAAGAAAATGTGAAATAAAAATTATAGTTTCTAACTTATAATTTAAATTTTGTTTGATTTGGAAATATGGTTGAAAATAATCAAAACAATTCATCAAATTTTATAGTTTTTTATGAAATTTCACAATGAAATGACAGTCCAACACTAAACTGGTTATGTTAGTCTTTGGTTTCTTTTCGAGCTTTCAATATATTTATTCAAGAAAATGTGAAATAAACATGTGTACTTTGCAATAAAAATTGAAATAAAAACATGATTTAAAATGTAAAATTAAAATATACTTTAATATAAGTAAGCTATTTTCATTAAAATTTATATTGATATAAATTTTTATGTATCGAAAATGGTTGATCTGAAAATTATCAATCCTCTACACATTGGAAGTATTAGAACCTATTTTAATACGTAAAATTAAAATATACTTTAATATAAGTAAGCGATTTTCATTAAAATTTATATTGATATAAATTGTTTTTGTATAGAAAAGGGTAGAAAATGGTTGATGTAAATTATCAATCCTTTGCACATTGGAAGTATTCACTAATGCCATTAATATGACACCTACCATTAATTCAATTAAAATTGTGAAAATCTAAATGCAACAAATCAAGCCTTAGTAGATGACCTCTTATTTTTTATTTTTTGTTATCAAGCCACAAAATCAAATTCGTTTTCAACTTAAGTTTTTTTCAATCAAACTCAATGAAAACTATGTTTAATGTGTAGAATATAAGTAACTTGTTACCTTTTCATCATACACATTTTTATTTCAATTTGCTTCAAGATGTTGGGATCTTAATGCAAAAATTTAACAATTTAATATAATATCAACACTTTTGGAATCAAAATTCACAATTTCATCATTAAAATTGACATTTTTTAAGATGACTTTAATTTTTTTTAATTAGGATGATAATCATACATGTATTACCTTAAATTCTTTAATTAAGATGTTAATTGAATACACTTTAAGATGCCTTAAATTTTTTCTAAGCCATCAATAATATCTTATAAAGACATGGAAATGGGTCCTAGTTTTGATATGAAGTTATCCTCTTCATATGAAAAAGCATTGAACAATCAAATTGCAAATAATGAACACAAATCCTATATGTAGTAAATTGGTTACATGCATTAAAGGATTTGTGTATATGATTTGGACAATTTGTAGGATTAAAGTATAATCATCCAAAGTATAGGTCAATTTAGGTTCTCTAGATACAATCTATAGATTCTTTCCTGAAATTGTAAATAAGGCTTCCAGTAAACTTTATAATTCATAAAAAATACAACTTTTCATAATTGAATGGAAAATGAAAGTAAACTAAAATGGAAATGATTCTAGAATCCTTGATATTCATAAATACATGTACTTTCAATGCAAAATATAAAATTATGGAATGTACATGTCACTTGTTTAAAGAAATTGTAATGGTATTCCATATTCAATTATTCGTTCATGATCGGCTTTAGACATTTTCCATTTTCTAACTTTTGTTTTTTTTTATTGATTGAACTTCTATTAACTTTATGCGCACTGCACATACCAAATGACTATATTGACAACTTATGACATCTCACTGGTAGTCTTGAAAGTGAACATGAGTATCCGTTTGATGGGTTTCTTCAAAAAAAATCCTTTTAATATGATTGATCCTCTTTCATATATAAAACCGTTATCATCAAAATCTTCTAATAACCTCATCTTTTGTTCTTTGCATCGCATCAAATAATATTTCACGTTTTCAATGTTGTCTACAGGTGCAACCATGACAAAGACATTTTCTGTAAATAATTCGATATATTGGATAACTAATAGTGTTAGATTATCACACAAGTACATCTACAAGTTATTTGAAAAAAACTAAACATAAAAATTACTTTCTCTAACAAGTTCAGAAACTCTATCGCCATCATGTGACACTATAGTTTCATTGGATTCCATCTTATATGAGCTTGCAAGTGACATTTTCCCTTTTATATTAAGTTCGATATGTCTCCAAGCTTTAACATATTCTGCATTTTCATTTTCACAACTCTCTATGGATTTTGTGTCCTCTATGCAAAATGAACAAAAACAAGACTCATTTCTTCTATCAAATGAAAACACATTTTGATAGCATTTTGTTTTAATTGAATGCATTTTTTGTGTCCCATGTATTGTACGAGATTCATATGGGATTGATCTATTTACATCTTGGATTCCAACATACCAAAAAAACCTGCACAAGACAAGAACTTGTTAACTTGAAATGTCTCAAGAAAATGATTGAAGATTGAATATAAATTTGAACACATGAATAAAAATATCGTGTGTACATGTGTAACATATATATATATAGACACACCTGCGCACATCCCTTGATGGATTATTTTCATGGCTTAATGCCATTTTGCACCATTCAACAACTTGATCAGTGGATTCAAATCGATCATCATGAGGGTTCATCTGATACCTTTGAAGTGCTCATTTTACACATGCCCCTGCACTGTCGTTCTCTCCTTTTCCATGACCAGTCTCAAAAAAATTACAACAATGTGTAATGTTTGATTTTTTATTAAGACGACACAACCAATAGAATGATCGTGAAGATTTGAACTGACCCACACACCCATATGACCATATCCAATGTCAATCGAATCCGATTCCGCTTTCTTTCAATGAATCATAAAATTTATCAAAACAATGTTGTACATAATGCGTGTCGTGTGCTCGATCATCACTTATATAAAAGTGATATTCTTTAATAACATGTCGATTGTCGTTGGTGCTTTCTATGTTATCAAGACTTTATTGAACATGTCTATATAGAACGTGGACAAATATAGTGACTTGATCATAAACGAATTGTGTTCGACCAAAAGCGTATTTATACGATTTGGTGTAAAATGAAATGATACGACGTTTCTTTTCATTTTTTTCGGCCGACGGAATTCGCTCACCCATCTTTTGGTCAAAAAAAGGCTTTTTTGATCGAAAATCTAGGAAACTATTTAATTTTAACGGACTCCGTTAGAATTTCATTTTTTGGTCAAAAGATTCTTTTGGCCAAAAACCGGTGAATGGGATTGTTTGCAGGAACCAAAGAATTCCATCTATCTTACCTAAAATTAGGAGGTTGCAGACTCCTGCAAATACTCAAAATTTGGTTTTGAAAATGACATCGGCATTTGCAAAATTGAATCTACTTTCAATTCCTATAATTTGTTTTCATTTTCATTATTTTTATCTAATTTTATTTAATTTTTTAAAAAAATCACTGCATAATATTTTCAACTGACATTATGATTCAGTGAAATGAAATATCCGTATCTCTAAAAATACACAGTGAAAAATTTATATTCATAATCCTTAAACTGTTCTTTTCAAAAGGGTATTTTTAGATTTTACTTTTAAGTAAAAATTAATATAGATACAAGGTGGGGGAAAACATGTGTTTAAAATCTGCAACGTTTTCAGCTTGGTCAACTTCAAAAAATCCTAGAAATTATAATATTCATTTGTTAGATTCAAAATTATAGTCATAATAAAATAGAGTCTCTGTAGATTGTTGTAGTATATTTCATTTGTTAAAAAAAGAAGATTAATAATAGATACATTGTTGGGGGGGAAAATAACTGATTATCATTCCTTTCATGTTTAAAGAACATACTGTTAAACAATTGTCAAATTAACATATCAAATATTAATAAAACAAGTTTGAAAAATAGTCATTGGAAAGCTAAAAAAATTCTTCACAAGTTTTGTTTTTACTATAAAGTGAAAGTCTAAATAAAAAAATACTTTTGTATGCCGGAAGTTAAAGAACTTGTGAAATTGTAGTTTTTTTTCTCATAAAACAAGCAAAATAGACACCCATCTTCATGATTTCACCCTAAATTAGTTTTTTTTTTCAATATAAGTAAGTACTTACAATTATGTATTTATCCATTTTAAATGTGTTATAGGCCAACTTGGAGGAGAGAGTGCTGGAGAAGGACATGCCCATATTTGATATTACATATATCATATATGTTACATTTGTATTCTAGTTTTTCTTATGAGAAATTTATCATATGTCTGCTTATTCTTTTTTGTACTTAGTGTATATATAATTTTTGGAACTTTATGGGTTACATTATAGATATACACATGTTTCATTTGTATCTAGTTTGTTTTAACGAGTACTTTTTTTTATATGATCTTACTAAATTCATTTTTGCACTCTCTCTCTCTCTCTCTCTCTCTCTCTTGCATTCATATATTTGAGCTAAAAAAGAAATTGATTTTAATTTCTACCAAGTACTTAGGCATATTATCCTTATATTGATGAGAAATAATAGATACTTTAATTGCAAAGTTTCTGATTATGAGAATTGATTTATTATAATTTCCTCTACCATTAATTTTAATATAGAGAAAAAATGAGGATTTATATAGATAGTTTCATGCATGAAAATCAGTTAGGACTGACATGAATGGTTGACCAAAAATATTGCATTGAAGTTCATTTAGAGAATGTGGATTTATATGCCTAGTGAAGGACCAACAAGGTAGTTGAAAGATAATTATTTTAAATTGTTCCCTTCTTATATTTTATGACAATATGGAATGATGGTTGTTGGTTGTTCCCTTCTACCAACAAGGTATTTGCCATATACTTATTTTAAGTTGTTCCCTTCTTATATTTGTTGACAAGATGGAATGATGGTTGTTGGTTGTTCCCTTCTTATATTTGAATACAAGATGGAATGATGGTTGTTCAATGGATTTTAATTTTAGTACTTCAAAATATATAAATGTTGATTTCTCCTCCAATTAAAATTATTTTTGTTTGGTTTAATAACAAAATCACTAAAAATGAACTAGATGACTAGTAAATTTGACATAGGTTTAGAATTTTGGATTCAACTATTATGTATATTCATCTTTTCAAATAGCTTATGCAATGTCAAGGATATTGAATAGGCACAAGTTATTCCTTATATATATATATATATATATATATATATATATATATATATATATATATATATATATATATAATATCCATTTTAACATATGCATCTGTTCATCTAGTATTGAATGTTAAAAGTCATAAAAATTATAGACTCTTATGAACACAAATTTATCTAAATTTAATTTTTCTTGAAACAATAAATTTTGTGACATGAAAACCAATGCCCATTATGAATAGTACCATTTAAAAAGGATGTTTGCATCATTATATTGAAAATTCAATCACATAACATCTTAAATAAAGTCCTTAGCATGTTCACATAATCTTACAAATTACAGAAATAAAATTGATGCAAAAGTGAAAAACAATTAAAATAATTAGGTTGCTACCCTAAACACTCGCTAACTCTCATGGATGAGTGTATAATCCAACTCTTGTCACTAATGCCTTGTGCATGAGTTCACTATCTACATGAAATAATTTATCACATCTTTAATAATAAATAAAAGGTAAAAATTCAATTACAATTTACAATTTCTACGGGATAAATGAACTTCAATAAGTGAATTCTTTAATAAGAAGAAGGATAAGTGCCAATACTATGAAATATTCGACCATTTTTTTTTGAATGAGGGATGAAAAGTTTTGATCGTGAATGCAAAACAATTAACCAACAAAGTAAAATTGTTGATGATGAAGACATGCAATATTTGAAATGATTTTTGCCATATAAAATCTTCTTATAGTTAAAATGGATTACTATAACACATGGATTATTGATTTTGGAGACTTTAATGTATATAATAGGTTGGAAATGGTTAATATTTTCAATTAAGATAGATGAGGAAAAAAAGGGCCATTTTGGAGATAAATTGCATCATGAAATTCAAGGGTATGAAGATGTATGTGTTAGGATGTTTAACGATGTTGTTAAAAAAAATTATAATGTTTTTTCCAAGGAAAAATATTATACTCTAGTATAGAACAAAAAAAAAATCTTCAAGTGTATGTTGCACATTACAAATATTTGATATTGTCCATTTGAAATTAAATAGGTCTTCTAGATATAGTCATATTGAAACTATTCAAAAATATATCCAAAACCTAAACAAGCCTTCCATGAAATACCACATATGGAATCCTAACCACCTCAATAGGTGGATACAATTCCATAGTATGACATATTAAAATTATAAAAACATTGACGAAAGCATTATAGACCAACCACATTATCCGTAGAAAAAAAATCAATTTTTCTTGGATATAGAGGTAACAATGGCTACCATTTCCTCCTTAATAAGTAGTTGACCCTTTGGTGGTTTTATTCCTACTTTTAACATGACATCAACTATATGGTCTAGTTTCCATGTTCGAAAGGAATGTCTAGGAAGGCTAGATAGTTTCATACATGTTGTATATTCCATGGAATTAGTGATTTAATTTCATGAAAAAAGAAAAGTGTGAAACAAACATAAACCACTAGGTATATCTACTTGTTATAGCACAAAATTCCACACCTGTGCTTTTGTTCCATGGCCTAACCCTTTTCCCAATGCTTGCTAGAATTTTCCCTAAAGTTCCTCTCAAAAATCATCTACAAAACATGCCCTAAGAGCATATCCATGGGTTTCCCTATTGCAACACGTGGAAATCCATGATTTTCCTCATTGCAACCCGCAGATGCCCTCATTTTTGGTGAAAAATAAAATAATCCTGTGTTTTCGGGTGGGTTTTTCAATTGGGCTCGTTTCCCAACGACCCTTTCCCGTATATAAAAAAATTAAACTCCCCAAACCTCTTTGGGAAGATATAAAACAACCATAGAGGGATAAAGAGGAAAACACAAGTCCCTTGGTGAAAAGTTATGCTGCCATCATCTAGCAAGTCTCCTTTCCCTATATTCTCTGAGCAACATCCCCTTTAGTCTGGAAACTCCTTTTCCAGAGCTTCTTTCTCCTTTTATGTGGCTATAGGGAATCTATTTATCCCTATCCAAGTCATTGAGAGAAGTCTATATTGGTTGAGTTGATGCTTGAGGATTCCTAGAGGAAGCCAGACAATTGGCTTCAAGATGGTGCTTATGGCTAGACAAGGTTGTAACTTACCTTTTCCACTTGCTGATAATAAAAGAGTTTGTTTTCCCCCAGATTTGTCTTCAATGTACATTTATCTTTATGCTTACTTTGAATATGAAATATAAAATGCACATGCTTTTGATCGCATAACTACTTTCGTCATAGCTCTAGTTTTGTATCTATCTTGTAGGCTAGTTCTCGCAGAAGATCATGATCTTTTCGACGCATTGGAGAAAGGATCAACATAAAATGTAAGAAGAAGGTGCACCTTGTTTTATCCTCTCTATCCATACTTTCTACTAATTAAAGTAGTTATTTTCTTTATTTTTTTGTGTGCTTGTCATTGAGGGGAGACTGTTGTCTCTTTCACTTGGTCTCGCTTTGCTGTGATTATGACCCACGATCACATGGAAAACTCCGTTAATAAGAATTGGTGACTCCACTGGGATACTCCTAGTTGGTTCAGTTTGGTTGAGGTGTCTTTCTTGATTTCTTTTTCCTTTTCTGTTAGTTTCCAAGTCTTTTAGCCTCACGGGACATGTTGCTAAGTCTTGGAGCCCTCTATTTTTTAGTGGCATTCTTTATTTTCTAACCTTACCTCTCCATCCACGTGTTGCATCAATGTAGCCTGTGTACATCTGCGAGTTGCATCTCTACAACCTGCAGATATCCATGAGTTGCACTGGTAATAATCGCGGACCTATGTGAAGTTGAAGTTTTTTAAAAATTTCTCTTCCTTACTGGGTTGAATGTTTGGTTTAATCAGTCACCTGGACTGTCCTGAGTCTCTATTTGGTTTCTCTCTATCAAGTCCTGAATGTTTGATGTGCAGAAAATATTAAAAGCTTTTCTTAGACTGTTTAGTATAAGGTTTTTTAGGTAGACTGGAAGAACAACCTTGTTTGTCTACATTTCCAGATTCATTGTCTTTTCAGTGGGGTATTGGTTGAATGCTTTTTGTCATTATTCCTTCTTTCTACGTTGTTTCCAAAAGAAAAAAAAAATGCTTGCATTCATGTGCTTATTTTTTCTTTTGTAAACAAAAAAAGATAAAAAAAATATGCATGTTTGTTTGCTTCTCATTTCTTGAACCCTTGCCTTTCATGTTTGCAAGAAAAGAGGTAGTTACTTATCATTTATTAAAAAAGAAAAAATGAAAAGAATCCATTAGTACAAGTTTTGCATTCTTGTATGCATTTGCATCTTGAGGTGTTCTAAATCTTGCACTCAAACTTTTGTTTTCATTTGAAAAAAAAGGAATTTGCTTCATAAACGTTGTTGCATCTATTTTCATTTGAAGAAACTACTTTTGTGTTCTTATATTGCATTTATTTTGGATTCGATCTAAAAAATCACTAAAGTTTCATCCGCACCCCTTTCAAGTAAAAACAACCTATTAAAATGAACGCATAACTAAAACTTATTAGATACTTCCATTTTTCTAGGGTAAACCAACAAGTTTAGGCTAGGGCCTTGGCATAGGTTGGAGATTAAACTTCTCCAAGGCCACTAAACAAACATAAGTGTCTGAGATAGGGAGTGTAGAACTAAATTTTTTGTATAGGTTGGTTTGGAAGCTCCTCTAACATAGGATTTAAACACGAGGTCACGTAAGGAATAGTCGAGAAGATTCCCCTCCAGAGCTGGACCGAACATAGTGGAAATATTGTGTATTTGGGGTTTTGATCGTACCCATACCTCCGTGAGAGGCAGTGATTTCGAGGCTTCTATATTTTCTACCCTTCCCACGCTTTCAATCCCGATTGTCGACTGTACCCCACAGAAATAAATTGTGAGATGGTAACCATAGTTTCTCTTCCTAGGTGAACCATAAGGTGATCGTAGGGGTTTGCTGTAGTACATGGGGAAAATTTTGTATCACACACTTCAGTGTTGTTGGAGGGTGCCCCATGAAGCATGGGTACTTACACCAGATAAGGATAATCTATGGAGGTCAAGATAACTACTTATCATACCTTTGTTCATTGGTCCATGAGACTAAATCTACCAGTTCCTTCGTCTGGAAGGGCTTGAGCCCACTTTGTTATTTTTTCCAGTCCCAAGACTTAATCCACTTGAGTCAGAATACTGATAGAGCTATTTGTGTCTGTTTTATATTTAGGGATTTTTAGTGGTGGTTTTGGTGAAGGTAGTTCAACCTTTTACAGGCGAGTCGATTGTCATCAAGATTTTATCACTCAAAGTGGCCAACTCATCACCTTGAAGATTGAGGAGAATTCAAGGCCTTCCACCCAAGGAAGAGATTATAAATAATGATGCCTCACCTCCTCAAAGGCATCGACTTGATCAACTTGAAACTTTTGTACCGGTTGGTCAAAATTCGATCGTAGACCTTAACTCTCCAGAAGTCAACATTCTAGAACCAAAAGAGGTAATTGTTGAGGATCTTGGAGCTGAAGAATTCACTTCACACGTTAATTATTAGTTACCTTGGACTTTCCCATTTACGATTGTATGAGTTCCACCTCCAGGATTGGACTTTGCTGATAGTATCCCTCTCCACTTGGCCATTATGGATGACACTTCGCCAGTTTCAGGGTCGATAGCCCCTGCTACTCCTACGTTGGTGATAGTTACTAGGAGGATATTTCCTCCTGGTATGTCATCTCAAATGAAAAACATGGTTCAATTCCACCGTCCCCGTGAAAACGAACAACATTGACTCATCAATTGTTGGTCCCACTCAATTTTTGAGTGCAATTGCATCTTTTTCATCAATAACAAACACTTTCTCTTATAGAATTTTGTCGATGGATGTGCTTAATGTGTTGGTGAGTTGTCAAACAACTTCCTAGTCATATAATTTTGGTGTGGGGAGCACTCAAGCTTCTTACCAAGACTTTTCTTAGGGTGGAGGTCACATTCCTCCATCATCTCCATTCGTTAGAAGAGGACCTGATCCATTTTCCGGCCCTAACCCCACATGGGGTTGGGTCACCTCTATGGGTAGAAGATCCCAATCCGCTAGTATTATTTCAAATTTGACCTCGTTCACACTTTATGGTGGGTTCAGGAGAAACCCTTTCACCGCTTCTGCAGTGTCAGCAGGGAGAAACCCCTTCCAAGGTTAGTCTGCCCCTTGGCAAGGAACTTTGTCCTCGCTAGGGGAACCTTTGGGGAGTACCCCTCTCCAAGGCCAGTGGAATCCCTTCCAAGGGATGTCACAAGGGGGAAACCCCTTTCCCAGTTAGTCCACCCCCATGTCATGATTTCTTCCTTTCCACGGGGGGTCCATTGGAGGTAACCTCGATTTTCCTCTTGGGAACCAGATAGGTGGAGGTTTTACTCCCTTTAACCAGGGACCACAAGGTTTCATCCCAAGGTCTGGTTCGATAGAAAACTCTTTATGGAAAATTGGTGCCAATTACAACCCAAGACCTTCCTTTTAGGCCGCTCATCAGTCAATGACACAACCTAGGTTACCATTTTTGGCAACTTTACATTTTCTAGATTTGTCCAAGTTGATGAAAGATCCTATTTTTCATGACCCTAGTTGGCCCACAATCCTGACTAAATTACCTTTTGACATTCCAAAGTTTGAGGGGAAAAGCGGTGAAGACCCAAAAGACCACGCGATGAAATTCCACTTGTGGTGTTCGTTCGACTCGTTAGATGACAATTTGATCAGATTCTATTTTTTCCAGCCTACTCTCACTCAAGGAGCTGCCAAATGGTGTATTGAGCTCAAGAGGGGGAAGTAAACAACGTTCAGTGATTTAGCTATAGTTTTCTTAAACCAATTCCAACTCCCTATCTAGTCTGATGTCGTGACATGATTGATGGCTAACTTTGTACAATAAAATTCCACACCCATTTTTGACCACATTCAAGAATGGAGGAGATAGTAGAGCTTGATTAAGGCTATGGTTCCACCAGAGTTCCTCCTCAAATGGTTCCTGAAATCCTTACTCCCATATATTTCAAAGGACGTCACAACATCGAGAGTGTTTTTAGAGGAACAAGCAATCTTTAGGGCACATCAGTTAGAGATTATATACTCTCAGTTAGGAATTCTCTATGAGATTATGAAAAACAAACCATGATTTACTCTCGACATGGAAAAGAAAAAGTCCAACCCACATGATGATGGCATAGTGGGTTATGCTCAAAAAATCCATATATCTGGCTACTAGCTAGATGAAAAATCTTTCTATCCAACAACCTACGGCCGATCCAGCCACTGGCTCGACCAACCCCACCACCCAGTCTTCCGATGTATGTTTTGTGAAAATGAATACTTCGAAGGGTCCTGAGCAACCTGAAGACAAAATAAAAGGAAAGGGTAAGAAAGGTGGTGGGGATAATAATAAAAATTCAGAAAAAAATGATGAGGGGGAAAAGGATGAGAAAATAAAGGTGAAGTTTCCTTGTAATCTTTGTGATAAAAACCACCTTACACATCAATGCCCGTGAATGGAAGAAGCCCAACGATTCATTGAGTTGAATCAACAAAAAAAATATGCTGTGTTGCAAAACCATTTTCCACAAGGGTAGAACTTGCAAGCGGGTTCTTCCAACTTCAACCCACAAGGGGGAACTTCGAGTGCTCCTCCCTGTTGGTCCTAAAGTCTGCACCTGACTGCTAAAAGGTAGAGCTAGGCCACCTCAAGTTTTGAATGGTTGGTTTTTTTATTTTTTTGGTCAAGAGGGTTGGTTTTACTAAGACAAGAGCATGGTGGGTTGGAAAAATGATATAGATGAGGGTTATCCTTGGCTGGTGGCACACAAATGAAAAACAAGTGAAATAATAGAGGTAAATACAAAGGGAAACAACAAACCACTCAATGAATAATCTGCTACAAGAAGTTTAATACTTAAAATATCATTTCAAGACATTAAACATGTATCAACAACACAATTACTCTCACAGGTTGCAATAAAAACAAATCTTCACCAAAGCATTAGTTTTTTTACATGTTGCATATTAGTAAAGATAAGTTATACAATAACTGAAGGAAATGAAATGTACTTCATACAGATAAAAAACTTCATTCAAGATAAGATAAAAAACACATGAATATTTGAATGAAACATTGTCATCAACAGTATATTCACTAGTTAGAGAGATTTAATCCATTCATAGAAAAAAATGAACCAGCTGATGTATTGATCTTATTTTCCCCAAAAAATGAACCCTCAAAACATACAATAAATTCATATTTATCATAGTTGCAGAGGCTCTCGTCCATCTGGGACTGAGACTTAAGTTTGCACTACCAGTTGTAAAACAACTTATTAACTTAACTAGAAACTGCTGGAGTATAGTAATGTATACTTCACACTTGACTTAATAAAAAAGAGTGGTTCTTATCACACATAAAATACCACTTATTATGCCTTAAACTAAAAGATTATTGAACTAAACAATTAAAAACTGCTACTAGCAATGAAACTGGACTGATGCATGCGCTAGAATGAACTGAGATTTGATAGAAAATGACTAGGAGAGACAGAACTAAGTTCTGCATTGAGAACTGACATGCATGCACGCTGTTTCATGCCACTGGAGATAATTGAATATGTTGGCAGTATTTACCCCTACTTATCTCCTGGAGGAAAGAAGCAAGTCATTTGGAGTTTTTTTGGAGTCGCTGATATTCTCTCTGCAGTCTGGACTACATTTTGTCGAGTCCCCAATTATGGTGTTGCAAGGACTGGACCTCCAGCTTTATTTCTATACCCGTCGACTCTCATTGAGCTTCTTTGTCTCGAACATAACCAACCCTTTATTATTTTTTTTCTCTTTGATGGACTGGTCGTGGTCTGCTAGTGTTCTACTTCTCCTTGTGACTTTTCCTTTGATAAATTGGCTTGACGTCAAGTTTTTGTTGCCATGTGTAGCTCTCAGATTAGACCCTGTATGTGATATAAGCACATGATTGCAAAGGTTGTTGAGGGTGGTTTGAATCCAAACCGCTCCAAATTCCACAATCAACCACCAACTTCCACGTACCTCTCAAGCTATACCATGGTTTTGATTGCGGGACCACTCACATTCGATCACTTTCTGTTTCCGCAATGAAGTGTGGCCGTTGATCAGTTTTGTTGTCATGATTTGAGTGGACCCTACTACTTTAGCGCCCCTGCTAAATTTTTATCCATCTTCCAATTTTAGAATAATTCTACCCATATTTAGAGATGGCACCAATTTTGGTGTTCGAGAGATTTTGAATGCCGTGTTTGAGAATCTCCCGTAGTGACAATGTTGTGGAGTGACACGGTGGTGTGATGTGAATTGATGATGTGTCATAGAAATAAGGATGACACATGTCCATGATCGATGAATGCCACATGTCACCTCGGCTCTTCGGGGTTTGGGAGAAATTCTGGATACCTCCCAGAGGGATGAAATCACGAAGTGATTAGCTAGTGCTTATCACTAATTAACCCAGGATTAATCCGTGCTTAACATTTAAATATTTTGGGACTTTGGGGGCTCCGATGCTTCGAAGATTTAGGGCTTCAAAGGTCTGCATTTGTTGTGAATTGAAATCCCCCATAATGATAATCTCCCAGAGTTAACGTGTCAACCTTTCGATGCTTTTATGTTCAAGGACTCCAGTACTTTGACATTTCGACCGTTTGAGGCTCTGGAGAATTGAGTTTGATTTGATATGAAATCTCCTATAGTGGTGATCTACCAGATCTGATGTGTTCACATTACGTCATTGTCGCTGACATTTTCGCATGATAGAGAGTGACACATGTCACCCATAAATGGCCAGATGATGTAACTAAAGGTTTCTGAAATGAGTGCCATGTGTCATCGACATATGAATGCCACATTTCTTTAGCTCTTTGACTCTTCGATGAGCTCCCTTTGTCTTGAAGTAAAACCTCCTGGATGGCTGATCCTTTTGATCTAACATGGCAGTCCAGGGCTTCGGTGCTTCAGGGCTCCGATACTTCGGGGGTTCACACTTGTTGTTAAACTTTGTGTGATTTTGAGACTCCAAATGCATGAGAGCCATTTATTTGAAATGACTGTTGGATCTCCACCATCGAAATTTAACCTGTCTGTTTAGCTTAAAATCTAAGCCCGAAAGCCACTGCTCTAAATTGCTGTGTTTTTATTTTGGATATTTCTTATGCAAACAAAGGACTTGGTCAACCTACTGCACACTCAATCAATGGAAAACATGATGACAAGTATTTTGAACTCAAACCACAACATGCAATCATCCTTCAAAAAAACATAAATAATTTATGCAAAGAATAAATCAAGAAAGATACTGATGAAAGACCGAGTCATTTAACAATGGGATCGAAAACTGACTTGACCAACCAAAAGAGGAATTATTTTTATGAAGGTATAGGGAAATGAGAGAGGAGGGGAAGGAGTGCAGAATTAGGTCTCAACATTGGCTCCAACTGGGGAGAACACCCCCCTGTGGGGTACTGAGAACATCATATTAGTGCCTTGGAGTTAAATAACTTTCTCCCACCTTCCTTCTCTTACCTATGTTTTTGTCTTCCATCCATGTATATCTTCTACTGTCTCTCAACCATGCATCCTATTGAACTTAAAAATGAAATCACGCACCAATGCCTTTGTTGGTATATGGAGTCTTTACTCACAAGAAAACTAACTAATAAAAATTGAAAAAGGAAAGAAACTATGGTACAAGAGGGACCTTCCCTCAGTCTTTCAAGAAAAACCATGTTTCAGGAAGTGCCCATTGACCGGGCCTTCCAAAATTTCAGTATCATCTAGATTGTGTAAAACAAATGTATTATTTTCTAGAACCTCAACCACCTTAAAAGGACCAAAATAGAGGTTATCGAACTTACCATGCTTAGAATTTTCTTCCCTTCTGACATCCCACATCAGGACCAGGTCACCTTGTTGAAAGATCTCTTTCTTGGTTTTCTTGTCAAAATATGACTTGATTTTTCTCTAGTAGGCCTCAGTTATTTGATTCAGTGCTTCTCTCTTTTGTTGAACCTCTATAATTTGAAATATTCTCGTATGGATGTCATTTGGCTCCTCCATTTCTTCCTGTAGGAATTTTAGAACTGGTAGACCAAGCTGAGTAGGGAAAACAATATCTATCCCATAGACTAGCTAAAATGGCGAGGTCCCCAAATATCTCTTGGTGCTGATCCTATCAACCCACAAGGAATACTTGAGTTTGGAGTCCCAAGATTTCTTGTTTTCCTTCAACAATTTCTTGATGATCCTAATGAGAGACTTGTTTGATGACTCGGCCAACCCATTCCCCTGAGGATAATAGGGTGTGGAATGCATCAAGGAAATGTTATGGCTACCACATAAGTCGATCATGGATTTGGATTTGAATTCTTGGGCATTGTCTATTATAATATTTCTAGGGAAGCTGAACCTGTTGTTGGAATACATATAAATCCTAAGCCTTGAAATTTACTCTCTTGAACTTCATCCTTTTTTATAATAACTCAGAAGTTAGATTTCAAATGTTTAAATCAAATTTACTTCCATTCATAAAGCGCGCACGATGTCCACCGTCGACAAAGTCCTCCTAATTGATTGAACGATCCCTTTTTCCCTGAGTTTTAGAGCCGCCTGATTGTTAAAAAGTTAAATCACTAAAGGTCTCTTTGGAGCTTCGTGCTTCGGGCGTTTCGCCAGGTCTTAATGTTTAAAGCCTCGATACCTGAAAGTTTTTGAAGGATCCTAGTCATAGTACACGTGTACCTTTTTGAGTCTTCTTTGGATTGACATGTGTCATCCATTTACAACCTTTTCAGCCTAGGATTCATATGATTTATAGTGACACATGGCACCCCCTGGTCTCGACACGCCACCTAAAATGACATCATCTTAAACACATCACTACGCATAATAACCTTTCAGAAACATAATGAAGAGCTAATTTGCAAATCCATGAAGCGAAACAATCCTAAAATATTAAGTCTTAATCAGTTAAACACGATTAATTAATGTTTTAAACAAGATTATATTGAAATTAATCTTTCGTGAATTCGCGATTTAGGAAATTTCAAATCGATTTCATCCAAGTCCCCGATCGTGAAACACCAATATTAATGGCATTAATCACAAATTGACGACAATGATTTCAATATAGATTGCAGATCACCGCCTATATTTTCTCATTAAGGTAAATAAATTTATCGTGAGTGAAGGTATTCTCAAATCAATACACTTGAGGTGAATAAAGAATATTTGATTTTGAATTCCATTTTCATTCTCGCAGAATAGAAATCTTTAGCCAACTGAGAAGATTACGCATTCCCCTGTAACAGGTAACCTAGTTTTGGTTTCATCAATATCAAGGCACCACGAAAGATGGCTAAAGCAGTCAACAAAAGCGCAAATCCGATGTTAAGAACCAAATATCAACATGGCATAGAAAAACCTCAGAAAAAGTACTCAACACCTTGAAAAAGAGATAATTTCAAATAATAAGCCTCTTCGAGGGGCAAACCTCCTTTTACCCCACTTAAATGTTCAAGTACAAGATGATTCAAAATGAAAATGTCTCCTTGGTATATATAAGAGACTAGGAGGTATAATTACAACTAATAGCCTAAAGCCGACATAAATAAAATAACATTACTAATATAATATGCCCCAATTTAGGGGTAATGAGCCAATATTAGGGCTTAACATGCCCCTCCCCTTGAGACAAGTGTTGTCCGCAACACTTGAGTAACTCTAGAAGCTTCTGTATAAAAGACTCATCTTCCCAAGTGGAATCTTCAGCCAGTAGTTTCCTCCATTTAATGAGATACTCTGAAATGGATCTATTCCTCAACTGGCTAATTCTTGTGTTAGTGATGGCTTCAGGCTCCAATATGATTTTTCCTTCCTCGTCAAGTTTTGGTAATATAGTTTGAACTGGGATCTTGTCGCCTATAAATTTCTTTAAGCATGAAACATGGAAAACTAGGTGTACTCGTGAAGATGCAGACAGCTCCAATTTGTATGCCATAGTACCAATATTTTGCAACACCTTATAAGGGCCATAGTACTTTGGTGATAATTTATTATCCTTCTTGGCTTGCTTGAGGGACATCTGTTTGTATGGTTGTAGTCTTAAAAACACCCAATCCCCTACTTCAAAACTTCTTTCACTACTATGTTGATCTGGTTGTTGTTTCATGTGATTCTATGCCATGGTCAGGTTGTCCTTTAAGATTTGGAGAACTTGTTGTTGATTCTTGATGTGAACTTCCACTACTTGAACCTTAGATTTTTCTTTTAGAGAAGAAGTGATGGAAGGAGGGTGGTATCCATAAAGTGCCATAAATGGTGTCATTTTTGTTGTAGTATGAAAGGAAGTGTTATACCACCATTTTGCCACGGGTAACCATTTGAACCATTGTGTTTATTTATCAGAGACAAAGCAACGAAGGTAGCCTTCCAGACATTTGTTCACTATCTCGGTTTGTCCATCAGATTGAGGATGATAGGATGAGCT